>VRYO01002772.1:38107852-38164730 GCA_009812075.1 Sialia sialis | reverse complement strand
GGGAAGGGAAGGGAAGGGAAGGGAAGGGAAGGGAAGGGAAGGGAAGGGAAGTTGTTGCTTTATCTTTAGTCATAACAACACTTCTAGGAGGGAGTTCTTAGCACTGACTTAATCTTTAGATAGAGAAGCCGAGGTTTGTCTGTCTTTTAAAAAAATTTTGAATAATACTTTTGTTTTAAATGTTCAAGAAGGAAGTATTCAGATCAACTATTAACAAAAGTCTAGTTTTAGCTAATTCCCTCTCTATCTGAAAAACAATAATTAAAATATTATGCTTTATTTTTAATTCTGAATTAAAAATGTGTATCTCTAAAATGTTATCAAAGTTAATACACATCATAAGTATACATATATATTACAGGACCATACGGAAACATGGAAAGATACTGTTGGAAATATTATAAGGCTAGTTATAGGGCTAGGTACATAAAGGGAGAATGATTCACCTGAAGAATTCTTATTCCCCAAGAATGTAAATAATCTTTGGATGTTTGGTGCATTAACTATGCCCCAGAAAAAAAGAAAGAGTAGATCTTAAATACCGTGATTCACAATAACTTAAATATATAGGTAGTTTTATTTATTTAGCAGTTGATTTTCCACTTGACATTTTCTACTGAGTTCAAGTGCATGGATTTACTTGGGGAAAGAGGAGAGAGGAACAAAGAATGCAGATTATTATTCAGATTGGGGTTGCAATGAACACTGAGAGGAGTGCCATGCCCTACCTTTGCAAGAGTATTCTCTTCCTTGTTGGATTCATGGGTGAACATGCTCTGGAAATTGGGATTCAAGGCCAACCTCTTCTTACAAAATAGAGAATAACAGTTCTGTACTTTTTTGTAACATTCCACTGATTGAGAAGAGATTCAACATATGAGAAACTTTTCCCTAGATCTTTTTAGTGTTTCATTAAACTTTAATGTATGTTTCCTAAAGGATTGCGTCAACTACAGGGCTATAGGTATATTCTTAATAAGGACTTTCTCAGTGTCTTTTCTTCCTTCTGTATTGTGCTTGTATGATCAATTGAATTATTTTTTAATGAAAAAAAAAGAAACATGAGTCAGGATCTTATTTCATAAAAGGCTGAAGATCCCACAAAGATGGGATACATAGTTTACAATAATTTTCTCTTTTTTTCCTGAAAATGCATAGACAGAAATAGTTTGAACGCAGAAGAACTGGAATTATGACAAAACATAAAAACATTATTCCAGACCCAGCTCCCAGAACTGGATTTCTGAAATAAATTATTTTTGTAGAGAACACACAAACACTCCTGGAGGCTGTGACAAAAACGTTAAACATTCTGAGCAGACCAGCAAATTCTGTCAAGCCATTTATCCTGCTTGTGATGACAGCCATTTGAAACCAGAATTTCCTCTTGCCTTGCTGGACCATGACTACCTTCTTCTCTCCCTTTTGGGCCTTTCATCATTCCTTCAGCCCTAGTCACACAGCAATGTCATTTATAGCAGGCCTCAGCCTTGTTCTATAATGTCTTTGTTCTGCAATCCACAAAAAAATGTTATAACTATCTTTGTGGAAATGGTTTTTTTGTTTTTTGTGCTGAATGTGGTAGATATTTCTAAACCTGATCAAAGAGAAGCTGAGCAAAAGACCGCAAATACCATATAGTCTCTGATCTGCTTTCATATTTTTTCTGTGGTGAATTAATGTGGTGCAATGGCCAGGCTTCTGAATATCTTGTGGGACTCCATTTGGCAACGCCAGGAATCATATTTTCAACTGAATATTCTGGTTGGTTTGGCATCAGCAATAGCATTGGGGTGCCCTACACAGTTCCTGTTCCTTTGCTGGCATTCCAGGACAGTCTTTCATGATTTCAAAGTGTAAGGGAGGGATGAATCAACAGGAGATATCCTTTGGCCTCCTATTTCTGCACTAATTTGGGCAGCTACAGTGTCCAAAATAGAGGTGTTGATATAAGATGGGTGCTTTCAGGATTGGACAAACAAAAGCATTTCTAAGTCCTGTCTTCAGCACCAAAGTAAGGAGTTTAGCATCTTTTCCCTGAGACGTACTTTGGATGTAGTTTTTTATTATTTTAAACCTGATAGAATTATTCTTAGCTGAAGATCTTCATTATTTAGTTTGGACCACCACATGCTTTCATAATAAATGTTCACTAAAGCATCATACCTCATGCTATGGCTCATGGAAAAACATGGGTCCTGACATTAATTACTCACTATTAAATGATTTTGGTAATAATTACACTAACTGTGAGTGTAATTGAGTGAATGTGACAGCTGCACTTCTCTAGCTAGTGTGTTATTTTGGGTTGAACTTGATCAGTAAAGCAGATCCTAATGCAAGAACAGTGCATTTACAGGTTGCTCCCTTATGCCTTGAGGACTACCACTCAAGCAAACAGAATATTGAGGTTTGTAACACTAGCAATAGAACAAGTTTTAAATGGGATGGAAATGATGGCATGTGAATGAATAGGAGATCCAGAAGGGGTATGTTTTTCTTGGAGTGCAGAGAAAAAAATAGAGTTGAAGCAAGAGGGGATGCTGGCTTTCCTTTCTAAGCTGGCAATACATCAGTTAACAAATTTACTCTGAGAATTTCTCATCCTGATCTCAGTCAAACTATCAGCACTGAACTTGTCTGTTTCCTGAGCTTGTTTTCCTTACTCTGCTTGATATAATCTCTTCCAATCACTACTTCAGAATGGTAATCTATATTGGAAAAATATAGATTAGTCTTCTGAGATAGAATCACTTCAGGTAGGTAAAGCCTTTCAGGTGCTCCTACCAACTAGAAAAAAAATGCTTTGTAAATGGCTCCTATCATTAATTCTTATTACCATGTAGCAATTCACCTTTCCCTGTCTCTTTCTCCATATTACGTTAATTTCCTTTTTATAGGTTCATGGCAACATGGATTTTTTTATTGCTCATATTATATCTAGTTCTTGGCTTTAGGTTTGGGTTTTTTTTTATTTGCTTGCTTGTTTCTCTGTTTGATGTGGAGTTTTTAATATATGGATCTCCATTGCAAATATTTGAAAAAACAAACTGAATTTTTTTGTGTGAGGCTGACAATATGTAGTTCATAGAGTCTTAGCAAATATACAGTTTAAGCATGGTAAAAAAGTCTACACAAAACAATTAAATAATTTAGATTGAAAAAAATCTAAAAAAATATCTAATTTAATGACAAGATTATTTTTCAGACTAACTTACTTGTTTGAAAACTGTAACATACATAATTTTTTAGCCAGGATGCTTTCAGGAAAGTTTAAAATCAAATTAAGAATGCAGTTTCATTACATGTAAAAAAAACCTATAACATCAGAAGATGCACATTTCTATCTTCTTTATTCCTTTTCTATATCTTCCATAGGTTTGTGCAAATTTTTTATATCTAAAGATATCACATTTTGGCACTCAATGTATGTACTGAATTTAAATTGTAATGCAACAGGAAGATATTTGCTAGTTGCTGCAATACTAAATAACAAAATATCTGAAGAATTTAATTCTAGGTAGTATTGTGATGAAAAATAGACAACATGATCTTTCACAGAAACTGCTGGATGGTGAAACGGTAAATTAATTTAAATTGTTTAGACACCCATCTATGCATGCACTGATTCTATTAATCTGAATGATAGTCTTTTCTTTAGTTTCATTGAGTTTACTCCTGACTTTTATACTCATGAGATAAGCTGTCAGAACTACAACAATGTCTGAACAAAGATACCCTAGACTTTTTCTTGATATTTTTGTACACATAGAGCTTTTGATCATGTCACAGTTTATTACTAAGAACACCTATGGAGATCTCACCAAAAAGTCATGAATTTTGTCTTCAAATCTCACAAAATGCCATTAATTATTTTATTTGCCTTTTCATCCATTCCTTTCTGCTCTTATGTACTTGCTGACAGCTGTACTTAGTGGCATGACTCACAACATTCCCTGGAGCAGAGCCCTTTGAGCATGTGCATTATTGTGTTGCTCAGCTGGATGGAATCTATTGCCCTAGGTTAGCCCATCATGTAGGCAGCCACTTAAAGGAGACTGATTCACTTTTACACAGAGTGTGTAGCAAAACCTTAAATTTGTACTGGCAGCATTATCTGCACAACTCAGAGAAAATTCTGCAGGTGAAAAACGTGTGAAGATCAGGATGCTCTCCTGCTTCTCCTTACTTATTATTAGCTAAAGGTATTGAAGAAAAATGCTTTAGTTTCACATTCTGTTACTGTATTCGTCTAAATAAAGTGTTGGGGTTTTGACAGTAGGTGTTCAAAGTTAATAAACTGAAATACAGACTGTTCAGATATTGTTGGAAATCTGGAGATTTCTTTTGGCAATTATTGTCCTGGACTGAGTTCTACTGATGTAAGGGAGTATATTCTAGGTGAGTTCTTCCCTAAGCTGATCTAAGAAATGCAATCACAGTGCATATAAACCCTGCCACTGTTAGGAGGAGGACACATTATCTATTCATATGCTGCACTAATGGACTTGTGCTTCTGGCAAGTCACAGTTTACTCGGTGCACATGGTCTTCAATTAATATTCCATAGTGTAGCAAAGTTTTGCCATATTTTTATATTGATGCAGTTTTATTTTGTTCAACTGTTTTTTTCAATTCAAATGAGATAAGAATTTACTCATTTGTCTAATGCCTCCTCTTCACGACAAGGGTAACCAAACTGCTGAAATCAAGAGTATGTTTTCTATTGCAATTTATAAACAAAAATATAGGAGACTATCTAAAATGAGCAGCTCTATAAAAATGAATAATCCTATTTTTTTCTTACTTTTTTTTTTTTTTTCCACAGGCAGTAAAGCAGGCTAAAATGCAGTGATTCTCTTTTTCTGTGATATTAAAGCTTAATTTTCTTGTCGCTTCTTCGTAATGGCATGAATACCAAACCAGCATTAAATCAGTTTCAATTTCTGTGTGGTAATCTTCAGGAAGAGAGTTAGTAAAGTTTCAGAAACAAGTAAAACTTGATTACTTGTCTTTGACATCAGTTTTTTGTAAAGTCTTACTGGAATATTAGGGAGATGTCAGATTCTGTAGTGCCTGCTCATTTCCAAACTCAGGAAAAAAGTATTCCCCTTCATGTCAGTATTTTTAAAAGACATTCTTCAGTTGTGAATGGGGGATTGTCTGAAATTCCTGTGTCTTCCTCTGTGTCATAAAGAAACACAACAATAGTTAGTGCTTAAGAATCTGAACATCACAAACTAGTTGGAAATTTGTTAGAAAATGTGTACTTTAACAATTGTACTGAATGAAGACAAAACAAAAGATCCGAAAAATTCTACAGCATACTCTATTGACTTTCAACAAAATGGTATTTAAAAATGGATAAATGTCATAAAAGTGTATTTTCAGCTTTCTGTGACTCTGGCAGATGAGCACAAATTAATTTATGCCATAAGCATGCAAGCTTCTGAACCTTTCACTGAATTTCACCAAGGGCAAATAACTGCTATAAAAATATTTTCATGCTTCTGTGGCTGTGCAACTAAACGGAATCCTTTTACAATATTCGCCAATGCAAATCAAAATTGTCAATATTCTGTAAGTAGAAGAAAAAGGTATTATTGGTCTTTGTGTTTGAGTGAATCCATGTGTGAAGGCATGTGTCAGAGGGATTTGATTTTCTGGCTCAAGCTTGTGTTTCTTTCAGTAGATCAATGACTTCACCTATGCAATAATCAGAAATTTCAGAATGATCAATTTCTTTTCATATGTATGCCTATTTAGTACTTTGGGTTTATAGCTTCTTCATCAGCAGAAGAATGAAGTTTGCAAACACTTTAGTTTTCCTGAACAGTCAATGTTTCCTCTTGATCCTGTAGTGCCTACTGAAGCACAACACCCATTCTCAGTAAAATAAAGGCTAGATAGCCCTCTGTCATTGGTAGCTTTTTCTTTTTTTTTTTTTTCTCCAGTAAGGACGGTTGCACAATGTAAAGCAATTATCTGAATTATGACTAAGAAATCTTGAATTCTCTTCATAAATCTTCTACTGACTGCTATAGGACTCATAACAATTCCTTTGATCTCTGCTCCCATCCATCTGTGCATTCTTTCTCTGTTTTGTGTATGGAGGTAATTTTAGCCAATGGCTTCTCCCTTCACAAGCAAAAAACATTTTAGAAATATGATTGCAGCTAAGAGCTCTGAAGGGTACTCCCATACAGAGAAATGATAAACCAAATCCACAGGAGGCTTGATAAATGACAAGCTTTATTTGTGTGTGTGTGTGTGTGTGTGTGTGTGTGTGTGAAATAAATTAGACTTGCAGGCCACTTAGAGAAATCTTCATCAAAACAAGCAACTTTTGCTTGTGAACTTCTTGCCTTTACTTTACTAATTTGCTTTTATGCTTAAGAAATACAGGAGTTTTATCCACTCTCTTCTACCTGCAGATCAGCAAAGACTGAGGGAAAGTTGCTTAACGCTGCGCTTAACCATCCTTCCAGGAGCACATATCCTTTAAGACCTGTGATTACTGACAACACAGCAAGCAAATGCTGTGAAGGCTAAGCGCAGTAGTTAAACAAAATGTAATCCTCCTGCATGTTCTTCCAAGGGCATTTGCCAGCAGTTTATTAGGACAGGAGGATGGGAGTCTGACATTAAGTGTTCTCTGGTTCGGTCAAACTGAAAGATACACTTTTTTTTTTTTTTTCCCCTTTCTTCCCAAGTATGCCCATGGCTTTTAATGGAATTTTGCATATGGTAATTATTTGTTTCCAACAAACAATTCTCAAGGTTTTTTATCTCTATGGGAATTAAATATTGATTGAATTCTGTCTTAAGGCATAGTATATTTACTTCTGATGCTAATCAGAGGGGGAAAATATAATTCTTTCATGTAAATTAATGATCACAAAAGGCAGATCATAGGATTAATTAGCCAGATGACCCATGCAGCTTTCATTCACCAAATTCTTTAGCAGAATAAGACACTCTTCCATAGTAGTATCATGGTGTGAAGGTTCAGTTACAGAATCTCTTAATCTAATACACTAGGAGAGAGTATATTTTTAGGAAAATTAACAACTTGTGTTTTTAGTTTGTCTTAACTAGTTAAAATATATAGATCAAACTGCTTTTGTAAAGATTGAGAACTCCTTGCAAAATGCAAGAAGATTTATTAAGAAAAAAATATATGTTGTTATCCATTTCATTACTAGCATTTGTGGTGAATATTTACAGCAAGATGCCGGCTTCCTTGAAGACACTTTTAGAGTGCCCATGTTAAAATGACTTATTAGCATACTTAGTCTTTATTACTATACTTCTGCTAAGGACTGCACTGCAAAACAATAGGACATTCAGCTAAAGTTATTCATAACAGCCAACAATCAGAGACAGAATACTTTGTCTGTTTCTAGGAAATCAGTAAACAGGCTGTTGTTAACCAAGGAAGAGGAAATTATTTCAGCAACTACGGAAATGATACCATTCTGCCACTAAATCCCAAAGAAATGAATCCAGATGCATTAGTAAAATGATGCATTTTTAAGTCAGCTGTAGCAACATATGAAAACTCATTTACAGATAGGAAGGTAAAAGGGGCTTGAGTAAGTGGCTTAACAATTATTTTGTTTCTAAATATTATATGATTCTTTACAAAGGCTTCTTCCATCAATGCCTTTTGAATCTCTTTTTCTATCATTATTTGCTTGATCTTTAATTACCACCTAAGTCAGTCCAGTGCTTATATATGAAACTTAAGTTAAATCAGCACTTTTAGAAAACTATATCATTAAAATATTTGCATTAATTTAAAAATAATATTGAAATAATAATATTAAGCAAAACCAATGCAACTGAACTGTGAGAGAGCATGATAAAGAAAATAGTCATCATAATATATTAAAAAAAAATCTTGCCGTTGATTCAAGCAACTACAAGAGTGTTATTCAATAAACCTTTCCTCACTGGCAGTTCTATTATGTTTAAAGGGGTTTTCAGCTAGGTGACACCTTTTTTTGTAATACTATTTTGTATCATCACCATATCATCTCATGCAAGAGTGGGTAATGGAAATTAATATTGTAGTGATACCAGTGACACTAATTGGACTAGCTTACTTTACTATTACTGAGGAAAGAGGATTGTCTGAAATGTGTTTAGTAGGCTTGCATGAGAAACAAATACAATGCATTGTGAATGCGTTTGTCTAAGCCACTAATATTTTTCTCAGTTTTGCAGATGCTATTGAAATACCTTAGTATATGGTGCATAAAATTGCGTTTTTAAAATTGATGAGAAATGAAAAAAAAAAAAAAAAGCAATAATAAGAAAGGCAAAAAAGTGGAGGTATAGGAAAATGACTGTGTGATCACCACATGAGGAAAAACAATCAACATCAGCTTGAGTGACACATACTTAGAAGTATCTTTCCTCATTGTAATTACTATCTTGAAAATGCTGGCCGATTTACACAAGATTTACCAGTTGTATTTGTCTTTTCCATTTATCATAGTCATAAATACAATAATATTCCCTGGATACAGCTAAAGGGGTGACCTAATAAGATACTAGACAGAGCATTTTATTTGCTACTGGTTTTATTGTCAGCTAAACTATGGCTGCAGACAATTCAGCTGAATTATCGTTTGTGCAAAGTAAACATGTCTTCAGCCGCTAATGTCCATATGGTCATTTAAATGGGCTCCTGGGATTTGAAATGGCACTTAAGATAACATGTTTCTTTTAAATATATATATACACCTATTGTGTATTCAAATTTGGCCTTAAACTACTAATAGGATATTTTATTTGTCCGTAGACTTTTCAGAAAGAAAAGCTATTATGCATTTGCTACAAGACAGGTGCTGGGAATGCTTGTATGTGCAATAGCATATAATATTATTTTTTCATAAGGTGTGAGTGAAATAGCTCCAAGCTTTTTTACCCAGAGGTTTTTTTCTCAAAGTTCACTAGCTATTTCATTTCTCACTGAGACTATAGCAATGTAAATGGGGGATGAGATTTCCCACAACTTCCAACCTCCAAATTTGTGTTGGGATTTTTAATTCTGTGAATATGTGCTTTCAGCATATATTTAGAAGAGGAGCTGAGGCTGGATGAATCCCACTGGCTCAGAGGAGCCAAATTATGTCTATTTCCAAGTTTGTGGGGTTTTTGTGGTTTTGTTTTGTTTTGGGGTGGTTTTTTTGTTAGTTTCTGGGTCCCCTGATTTTTTTTTTTTTTTTTTTTTAATGACTTTATGAATCTTACAGCCTTTTCTTCTAGTAACTGAGCTTTGGAAAAGCTAGTGTTTTATTTTCTTCTGGTTAAACTTCTTCAAGTTTATGCTTGAACTAAGGACGATGAGAGATTTTAGTTGTATCCACTCCATTGCACAGCCTCTAGGAAACTTGCATAAAAGTAAAGTTACTGGAACTTGAAGTAAATAAAAAATCAGAAAACCAGATTAACCTCCTGTGACTGCTAAGCCTCAGGGAGTCAGGTCCCAAAGAAGCAGAATCATTATAATTGAAGTAATTGAGTTACATGCTATAAACCTGTAAAAATGGTTGTCCACTCAAAATACCCCTTCTACTGCACCTGGAGGTTAGAGAGATATGACTGCATAAATATATATACAGCATGATTGGAGTTGTTTAAATTGATGATTTGTAATTCACTGTTCATGCATTTTGGAGTTCTTATGTGCAAAAGAGGAGCTGCCACTTTCAAAATGTTAAGCATACAAGCAAGGGCTGAGTGCACTGGTACTCGTCCATTTTGGGAGGCAGTAGCTGGAAACATCTTCTCAGTTTCTTTCGGTGTGAGAATGCCACGAGCCAGTCTTGCACTGCCAGCGATGAGATTCTCACACTGTATAGAGCTAAAAGACCATGTCATTGCAGGAAGGATGATAGACTAAAAAACCCATCACATGTGCATTATCTTTTTGAACTTACTGATTTCCTGTCAATGAACTAACACCTCATGGATTTGGAACTGCTTTTAAAATGAGTTCATATGCTTATCAGAGTTGACAAAGTGACAGAGGAAAGAAAAGTAATTCCCTGCTGTTTCCTTGATTTGCTTTCCTATCCCTTGCATTAAGATTTCATGGGTTCAATTGGAAATAGGGCTTTCTTTGAGACTCCAAACAAATCAACAGCCACAGAAGAATGAAAACTATTGCTTTCAGTAAAATATTTAATTTCTTTTAAAGAAATATTTAACTACCACTTTACTTTTAGTGCCAGTTAGTTGTAACATTATTTATGTTCAATTATTCTGCAAAATATATACACCTGACCTGCTAACCTACCGAACATTTTGCATTGAATGGTTGTGTATTACTTGCTACAAATATGTTTGAGTATTACATGAATATTGCAAGCTCTTCGTATCACCATGTGCTCAGCATCTAGGGTGGGGAAGAATCACTTCTAGTTATTCCTCAAATCATTTCCTTACTGAGCAGTTATATACATCTATGTGTATAAATACAGAATTTAGTATAATTGTTTCTTAGCTTAATCACTTGAGAGAGAAACCTTATAGATGCTCCAGATAAAGCCTCAGAAAAACACATTTAATAATGGCATGACATTATCTGTATTTACAGTGTGAGATTTTTCTTTTCAGGAGCAAATTATTAGGTGGGAAAATAAAATATTTTGAAGTCTGCTTAATGTACTGACCCTAAGAATAACCTTCTAAAGATTGTAAAGCTTTACTTGAGTGTGGGTATTCTTACCCTGAAAAGTGAATTATTGCACTATATAATTTTTTTTGCAACATTTAGGTGAGTAGTGGAACAAGTTCTTCGTACCTCACAAAAAGTCTTCTCCACTCCTGAAATAAGTTTCAAGTGAAAGTCATATAATCTATTTTGGACAGCTGTCCAAATTAAAGAATTGTCCTCTAGAAATACCCCTCTGGATATAGAGTGAGTCTAAGGCAGTAGTATATAGTAGATACACAGCTTTTTGGTGGATGAAGCTAAGGGATATGACTCTCACTCTTGCTTTTCTCTCAACAACTGTGGTTTAAAGAAAACTAACAAACAAAAAACAAAACAAAACAAAACATAACAAAACTTCTTTATGATATACTGATAATTCAAAAGCATCAAATTCGACATTCTCAGGTGATGAATGGTAAATCAAAGTGAAATTATTCAGTTATGTCATTGAGTTTTCCTTTCTCTTTCCTTACTGCTTTCCTCCCATCTTGGAAAAAAAGTTGCTGTCCATCTCACACCTGCATGTTAATTTCCCTATAAAAACAATTCCAATACAAAACCAAAACCAACCAAACAAAAAACATTGGGCAGAAGCTGCCTATACAGTGAACTCAGCTGGGTCCACGTATCACTCTCGCCTACCAGATAAGGTGCTTTATCAGGTACAGTTCTATTTCTCACTTTCAGTTGGTTTCAAGTATGAAACAGATACCAAAGTACACAGATTAAGTAAAGTAGCTTCTCTCTAGAGTAGCCTCTGGGTCTATATAAAAGCAGAATTTGTGGCAACTGTAAGTTTTCTTGGCAAAACTTATCGGTATTTGGACACTAAGCACACATCTTTGCTCTTTTTAATAAGATTTCCTGAGCTCTTCTGTGCATAATTTTTTGGGTCTGCCTTTGTCTAAATATCCCACCTTTTGAAAAGCTTTACTACAAAAAGAGATATTGCCAGGCTTAAATAATTCAAAAGTCTAAAGCTATCTGGGTCTGCAGCGACAGAATCAGCTGTTTATTAGCTGAATATCTGGTTTAAAAATACATTTTTATTTTACTCGGGTGTCTTAGCTGAATGAAAGGAAGAGAAAACTCTTTGTGTGACCTCAGGTGCTTTCTCTAATGACCTAACTAAAAAAATACTGACATGAAGGCTGGAGTTTTTGCAGAAATACTTACAAATACAATATTTTCATTGATTCAGTACATTTCCAATAATAAAAATGTTTTTTTGGTTTTGGTTTTTTTTTTAATTGAAGGCCAATTCTTCCCAAAGTGCTTTGCAATTTATGCTCTTGTTTCACTAAAGCTATGCTCTTCTTGATATTTGTGAGCTATTGGTTTCAGGAAAGACTGGAGTGATAAAATATGCACAAGTACTTTTGTACTGCACTTGTCTGCTGGGCATGGGAAGGTTTGTTCCTCCAAGCTTATATTTAGAACATAAAGAGCCAGACTTCTGTAGGTCTAAAAAAGAGAAACTATACTCAGATTTAGCATGCAGAAGTGAAATATAATGACATATATACATTATATACATTATATACACTATATTACTAAGAGGAAAAGAGTCAAAATCAAAACATTCGGAACAAGCAGTTCCTGAAAGATAAAAAAAGAAAGACAGAAAAGGAAAGATATCAGGAAACAAGGTGTACTTGCTAATGTAATTTTCTTCATAGCAATTCATATGGTGCTGTGGTTTAAACTCATAACCAAAGCAATACTCAAATAATACTTGATAAGACACTTAAAAACTATCAACAAAGCCTTTTATGATTCTCCCTGTGACACACAACTGTAAGACAAACAACTTGTGCAATGGATTGGGAGCTGACATAATCCTGCAGACAAGCTGAACTAACCAGATATGCTTCATATCATTTAATGTCACGGTTAACAATAAAAGGTAAAAGAGGAGATGTTAAGAACATTAGGAGTTTGGGTTTTTTTTCTGAAAACTTATTGCAACATGGTAATGGTTGTTTTAGCATCACTTCTTTTTTTCTGTTTTCATACCTCTTCTTCAATTTTCCTCCAGGCTCTTTGTTGTTGTTGTTGTTGTTGTTATTGTTGTTGTTTGGTTTTGCTTGTTTTAATGGAGATGCCCAAGCTTTCATGTTTTATTCTTTCCTTCCTCTCTTTTCTTCCCACTGAGGAATGGGAAGAAAAGGACTGAGTTAAATGTGAATGAGAAAAATTTAAATGGCAGTGAATTACACTGGTTGTTAGCAGATCCTTCAAGACTACAGTTTCAGGGAAGAAAAATCTTAGCATAGCTTTGTACTCAGTTATACAGACCTATATTAATCTTGAAAATGTAACTGTTCCATTGTGTAAAGGATTGAATTATGAAACTCCTTTTACAAGGCTTACTATTTTGTGGTTCTTTTGAATACTTAATAGCATCACAAAGTAGTTACTTTTGAAATTTCTGAGCTCCATGGATATCCGTACAGTTGTTAGAAAAGCAGATCATATTCCTATTCAAAAGCCTAGTGTCCCTTTTTGTGTATAAACTAGACTCAGGAGGTTTCACGGAGAGGAACAGATGCTCATGCAGCTTATCCCTAATATATGAACACACGTTTCTTTCTGAACTGCATTAAAGAGATTGTCTTCACAGTTTAATTTCCTCCTATTAGACTCCTGTCCTATGACAGGAAACTGGATAGATGACAGAAGCTGAAAATAGTCCTCTATAGTAGACTAAACAAGTGTCACCTTCAGTGGCAGCCTGCAAGACAAGATTTCTGAGTACTTTCCTATAAGCAGTGTTACCTTATTGTACTTCTAGATGACATCTGTTGGCTTATTTGCAATGGACAGCTTTTTTAAAACAAAATCACACATAGCTAATGCCATACATTGCTGTCCCCACAAAGAGCTCTTGCTATGTATTTATCTGCTGCTTCCTTAAATAACTACCTTTTTTTCATAACCCTATTTCCAGACCTTGATTTCCCTTTGGCTGTCATACTCCACTGTTTCTTTAAGTCTTGATGAAATTTCTTTAAGTGACTTCTTTGAAGTGTCTTATCTGAACTAAATATAAATTTGTTGGCATTGCTGAGAGCCAGCATATATAATACATATTTTTCTTTTTCTTTATTTTTCTTTTTATTCAAATTTTTTAAGCTTTACTCTTTCTCTATAACCCAGGGGCAGTCCTCACTAGGATTTCATCTTGCACTTCTACCAGATGTAGCAAACAGTGAAAATCTTCATGGCTTTCTCTGTCTTCAAAAGTGAGAGAGCACGTAACCTGAGCAAGATATATTTACATGAAATTGAACCTTACTGGCTGGAAAGAACCACTGGAGGTCCTCTCATCCTCTGTTGCATTTTAAAATATCTTGATATCCATGTGGAGGCCCCACAAACTTCCTGGGTAATGTCTTTCAGTGGTTTCCTATTATCATAGATAAAAAGTCTCCAAGCCCATTGGAAAAATTCCCATCCTCCAATTTGTATCCACAGACTCTATACCAGTCACCATGTACCTCCAAGAAGACTGGCTCCATCTTCTTTCTGCCCTCCCACAAGATATATGAGGCCTTCCTTAAGCCTTGTCTGCTTGGAAAGACCTCCTAGCCTCTCACAGCATCTCCTTGCACACCATGTGTTTCCATTCCCTTCATCTCACCAGCTTGATGACCTCTGCTGGGTCCACTCAGTGTACCAGCATCATTCATATGCTGGGGAGCCCAAAACTAGACACAGCACTTGAGATGTAGTCTCACAACTGCAGAGAAGGATTGCCTTCCTGGACCTGGTGAGTACACTTCTGCTAATGCATCTAGGTTGTCAATTTTTGTTTGTGCTTCAAGCATGCACATGATTCAAGTCCAGTTTTTTTTCATCAGAAGGTTCAGACACTTTCCTGTCAAGCTGCTTTCTCTCCAGCCAGGACCCAGCCTATAGCATTGCAAGGGATTATTCACTCCCAGAGGCAGGATTTTACACGTTGCTGAACTTCATGATGTTGCTGTCAGCATGTTCCTCACACCTGTCCAGGTTCCTCCAAATAACAGTCCTGCCCTGAAGCATATCATCTGTTCCTCCTAATTTTGTATCATCTGTAAAAGTGAAAGTGTCCTCTCTGTTGTCCTCCAAGTTTTAAGAGTCATTTGTCAATATATTCCCCAGTAGTATTAAAAGTTGGCTTTTTGACTGCCAGTCACTGCTCTTTAAGTCCAAAAACAGTCCAGCCTGTTTTACTCCCGCTTAATTGTACACTTATCCGTTCACAGCTCATGAATTTGACTGTAAGAGTACAGTGTGGGACTGCTAGAAATGCCTTGCTAAAGTCAAAGTATATCACATCCACCTATCTCCTTCCACATGTACAACCAGCTCTCTCATTGTAGGAGACAGGCTGCTCTCTTGAAGGCTAAATTTTGAAAAGGGTTGTTTTTCTGCAAAAGGAACACAGAGGTGAAAAAGGCCTTTGGTCCCCAATATCTTCCATGTGAGTATAGAAGGATTACTTGTCAAGTCTCAGTCCGTGCTACATATGAGACAGGTCATGAGAGAGGCTTATATTAATAAAAGTCTTCTGTCCCCACTCAAAAATTTTCATTAGTGATTAGCCAACCCAATAAAAGATTAGTGTGCCTGCTCTAAATCACATATGGAGTATCTCTCTCACCCCATTTCCAGTTACTCATCTTGTGAGACTCATCTCACCTAGCTGCACCTTGTTACCTAAATTACCTCTTTAGTTACTGAAAAGAAGTGGGCTTTTCTAGGATACGAGTCAATTTATTGACTAATTTATTACTAACAGCTACCTGGTAATAAAAGCAGATCACATTCTAAAGGTAATAATTCTTTATACAGTGTATAAAAAGCTCTGTCTTAGTTGTAGATTCAGTCAGATAAACCTCACATAAAAACATTTATTTCAAATTTCCTCAGGATACTTCTATTACAATTCAGTTGTTATTAAGTGGATAGGAGGAAAGTATAAATCTGATTTTACCTCACATCTAAAGCATTCCTATTTAGAGATCCTTGAAAATTTTTGCATAGCTTATCGTACATTATATCTCACGCTAATAAATATATGATTGAGTTTCCTTCTGGTGCCATTAGTTGTGTTCTATTTGTGGTGTCTGAACAATCTGTTTCCTTTTGCCACTGCTAGAACTAGTTGTTTAGGCATTTTGGAAACACGTCAGTTTTTTAAGGGATTTAATCTTGCCTGAGTCTGAAATAATGGAGTTTTGCTATTGCCTTCGATACATGCAGGATCAGGTCTTCAGTCTATTTACTCTAATGTGATTCTAATTATGTTACACTTTTGTCCTTCTTCTGTGCTTTCCCTTGCAACATTAAACTTAATTTGTTAATTACCCAGCATTTGCAAATTACAAGGCAAATCTGGAACTCATTTCCTTTGCTGCTTGCTCTGTGTCCTCCCTCTTAAACAAATGGAGTGATAAGCATAGGACTACTTTTTGCTAAGCTTTATGTCCTTTATTAAAGTCTAGTACACAGTGGCCCTCCCTTACAGTCTTGTTAGTTTACCTTATAGAAATTACTTTACTTTAGTATGATTCAAAAAGATAGGGTTTCAACTATCTGCAGTTATATTAGGAATAACAATGAAGTTAATGAGACTGCTCATGATGAAAGTTTGTCTGTAATTATTATTTGGTAGTTGGGGCTGCTTTCAGAATAATTTATTATAATGATAAACATATTTATGAAATTCTGTAAATAGCTGAAAGAGCCGTTTACCTAATGCAAAAATTTAATGTCCAAAAGAAGTAAGTTTTGAATAATGAATGTGATTTAGATGTAGAATCCCATCCTTTACATGTATTACTTGAAATACTGCTAAGCACCATATTTCTGATGGGGCAATCACTTATGTCAATCTGAGATTAGCTACAAAGAATATTTTCTGAAAGATAAAAGTTTTATTCAAAGATTTATACTGAAAAAGCCAACCAAACAAACTATATTTTGTAAGAAATCAAAATCTCCTTAAAGATTTTCTCCACTCCAACTGTATTCATAGGGTTCTTGAAACTGTCAAGAAGAATGTCAATTGTAATGCAGATATCTGTCCAACAGGAAGTGTACTGAAATCATAGGACCAATTTTCATAAGCAATTGAATAGCCATCAATCAGCAGTGATGCTTTGTTTGAACGTTTTGATGAACTGAATCACATACAGACTAATGATCTGTCAGAAGTTGAAAAGTCATAGTCCCCTTACCAGTCTTTATACCCTTCAGTACTCCAAAATGTTCTATTTCATTTTTATTCTGGTGTTTTTCACTCATTATTTTTTCATAGTATTCCTTTTTAACTGTTTTGCAAGCCTTGTCTTAAAGCCTTATTTTTCACAAGATTTTTTTTTTTAAATTCCATATTTATATTTTATCAGTCACATTTAGGTCCTAAAATTTGACTGTATCTCTTGAGCATTGAACTAATAACACTTATAGTAAATAGCAATATCTCCTGGAAAAATTAGACATGAAAAATGAAGGTAGCCATTTTTGGATCCCCATAATCATCAGAACGGCTCTTTAACAGCTCATAGCTTTCAGAGACACCCTGGAGGTTCAGGTCTCAGATGACATTTGGAAGGTTTCCAGGTTTGGAGTCTTGTCTCTGTAGCAGGAGTTTCCTGATGCTCCAAGAATCCTTACTGCAAGTGCAGAGCTGAAAAGCATTTAAGCCAAGGATTTGGGGCTCCTTCCCCCAAGAGCAGAGAGCAGTGACAATCTGGCAGCCCTTCTGCCACAAGTCTGGGACTCAAGGAATCTGGCTGCTGGGCCTTCCACATGCCAGCATCTGCCTGCAGCTCTGCAGCCTAAACCTCTGCCCATCACCTGGTATCTCCTGGCTGCAGAGCATGTTCATAGTGTGCATTCACTGAGCATTTATGCTCCATGAACTAGAATAATATTTAGCAGTATTTTTGGGAAACTGACTTCTAACTATGACCTGGCATGCTCCCTAATTTATTGAACAAATTTTAGTAGTCTTAAACTTTTTATAATATCAAATATGAAAAATTACATATTTGCAATATTTTAATATCTTTCTTCTCTCCTTTCATGGCAACATATCCATTCATTACTAGAAGGAAAAGTCATTATCATTCCCTTTTGCAGTTTTCTGTTGTTGACTACACTCCTTAGTGCAAGAGTCAAAGTTTTAAAGATGGATGTCTGATTTTGGCTATGTGCAGCTGTAGTTGTTCATGTAATAAAAATACATACATTCAGTTGTGTACACAAGGGCTGAAAATTCAAATTTTAGCCAGTGCTGCAAATTAGTCATCCTAGAGACTCATCAAAAATGCATTATTTCTTTCCATTCAGGCTTATTCCATGTCTTTCTCACTTGCAAAATAAACCCTGTGTAATGAGCTCTTGGTTATGCCTTTTCCCCCACCTTCTTTCACTCCTAAGTCCATTTAGAGTTTCTAGAACTACTTACTGTAAATGTACCACCATCCTTTCAATTAAGCTGTGATATGGTAAATGTAAGCATATATACTAATTTTCAGCTGCCATTTTTCAAGTTTAATTCATATTCTAAACATGCATCAAACAACTCTTGAGTTTGCCATTAAAATAAGGATTAAGTATTCATTTGGCACGCTTGTCATACACTGACTACTACTATATCAGGGGAACCAGATGGAATAAAAATGTCATACTGAATTTTTCCAAGGACTTTTTCTTTAAAGAAAAAACTGGAAAATCAGTAAGGAAATAGTAATACTGACAATAAAAGTGTTTACAGCATAGAATTGGAAAATGTCCTTGCTGCTGGAATTACCTCTCGTCACATTTAAACATACTGTTTTAAAGTTGCATAGTCTTTTCTGACATGAAATTTTTGAGACCTGCAGCAGTTTAATCTCTCCCATTTTCACATGAAACAATGACTAAAAGTCTCAGTGTTATGCAGTAGATTCATCTAAATTGTTCATCATATTTCATTTCTTTTGTAAGAATCCTCTAATTCACAATATTATTACCACAATACAAATAAACCTAAAAACCAACCAAGAAACCTTACTAAAATCCAAAACCTCCACCCTGAAAACCCCCAAGAGCCCCAGCTATTGGAAGAGGTCATGGAAATATTTTTCCTTCTAGAAACCTTCAAGTTGTTAAAACTATCTTCTTTTTATGCTTCTAAGCTACAGTATGCAAAAGCCAGTCCTACTAAGATATAATTAGAAGTGTAGAATAATTCTATTGCTGTCTTACAACTGATGAAATCTGCTTCAGCTCTGTCTACCACCTGATTACCATGGAAACCATTGCTGGCCAACAGAGCAATTCTGATCAAAAGGAATTATTATTAATCTTCCCAGTGAAGGGTGGATGGAGGTCTGGACAGCTTATGTTAAATTTTTTGATACAGGCTGAAAAGTTCTGTAAGGGTAAATATTAATTCCTAGACTGTTAGAGAGCAAGAGTATATACTCATAGGACAAGCATAACACTCTGTCCAAATTGCAGATTGCAATATGGGCATCCAGGAATTGGACATAAATAAAGGTAATTTTTTGGATGTTAAGGAGCTACAAGAAAAACTGACATGAGAAAATTGATGGTCTGTTTCAAGGATAATCCAACAAAGGTTTAAAACCTAATGCTGGAAGGATAAAGTAGTAAGAATGTTGTACACAGGTTTGTGTTTAGACAGGTAAATATCTGTTTTTGCCAAAATAGTTAGAAAAGTTAGAAAAATTGCTTCTGTTTTTCATACAGAGACAATATCCAAGGTTTGTAATAAACATTGAAAACTACATATTTTACACAGATTAGAGAGGAGTGATTGAATCTGAATTTAAATTTCTGCTATTCGAACAAACAGCATTTGTTTCTTATAGCAAGACTGTGAAAATAGAATAGAGGCCACCATTCTTCAAGAGTACCCCATCTCTTGAAACATGCAAATTGATACCATTTGGTGTTTATAGACTTTTGAAATTTTTCACTTCACAAATTTATGTTTATAGCAGACAACAGATAATCATAGAATGTTTTGGTCTTGAAAAGGCCAATAAATGTCCAACCCACTAGAATGAGCTGGGATATATTTAACTAGACCTTAAACTCAAATGCTATCAGAGTTGGGACATCCACCACCTCCATGAGCAACCTGCATCAGTGTTTCAACACTCTCATTGTAAAAAAACTTTCTTATATCTAAGTTGACCAATGCCATGAAAAACACACTTGTACATCCAAACTGTAGAATTCAGATTTTATTTTGCTCATATTCAAAAAGACTAGAAAGGTTTTAAAAAGCAGAAAATGTTGCAAACAGAGTGAGGAAAGAAAGAATGAGGAACCTATACTGAAATTAACTTTTATTGTAATAGTTCTGTTCTGATTTAGGTAGAATTAAAAAAGTATTTCTCCTTTTTAATTGGTAAATAAGTGCTATTTTACTTTTTTCTTGTTTACTGGAAGAATGAAAATTAGACCGTTCCCAGTGAATTCACAATTAAGTACATAGATAATGAGCAATTATTTCTCTCAGTCAACCTGTTCTTCTGGGCTATTTCTGTATGCGGTGAGTTTAGGCAACTGCAGACAATGGTTTAACTCCATCTTAAGATGGTGTTATTAACCTAAATTTCAAAGTGGTCTTTTATTTCCTTTAACCATAAAGGCAGCATGGAAAGTATGTGCAATTTGCTTTTTGAAGACTAACGTAGGTGAATGAATCTTGCACTTGAGGATCTTCCCAAATGACGGAGTGATTTGGTAGTTAACTGCTTGTTCTCTAGTATTGCCCCAGTGACTTTAAAAAAAAAAAAACAGACCACACTGGTATAAGTTTTCTCTGTAGAACAGACTGAAAGATAAATAACAGACTGGGGTAAAAAGTTGTTTAGAATGACAGGGAATGGATCATTTTTACATACTAAGGCCATGGTGACAGAAGGGTTGGATTTAGGTTTGCTTTCTGCTTTTGTTTTGTGTATGTGTGACTGGATTAATACTGACTGTCTAAAGATATTTTCCTAGATTTTGTATAAATAAAAAATGAAGGAAACATTTTGCCTACTCTAGTCATTTGGAACATGAAAGTAGGTACTGGTATGTTGGAAGCCAAGAACATGGAAGGACTCTATACCTCATCATTGTACTTTATAATATCAGACTTGCAGTTTCCCAATGGGAAATAAAAGAGGATTTCTTTGTTACTGTCTTCACCCTTGGTGGCCAATTAAAAGCTTTTTTGGTTCCAGCTGAAGACTTGGCAGGTCTACTGTTTTGGCCACAATGTGATGAGGAGTATAATGAAAGTTAAAGTTAAATTACAGTTCAACACCTGTGGCTGGCTTGGCTCTGTATTCACATTTGACACCAAGCCAAGGCAAAGCCAGAGTGAGAATCTTCTAATGTTGTTTCTTGGCAGTCAAAGTCACCTTAAATATCAGTTAATACATTTATCTTTTCTCATTTATACAGTTAGCTCCAATGATATAACTTCCATCCTGCTCAAAGGGACAAACTAGGACCTTGGCATTATTCCATTACTGCAGGTTTGGCTGAAGATGTAATTCAAATTTAAGATAAATTTACTCTCTGAATGAAAAAGATGAAGCACAGCAGTTATTGAGCTTTATCATGAGGTACACTGTTGTTTTCTCAAAATCTGATTTGAACTTCTGTTTGAATGGATATTTTGGTTTTATCCCCACCAGTAACTGAGCCCCACAGGGCTATTTGGTTCACTTTCCCCGAAGTGGAAGATTGGAGGAGGATGGGAGATTTGGAATAGTAAATTTAAGAAAATTTGTGAGTTGAGATGAAGACACTTCAATAAGTAAAGCAAAAGACACATGCAAAAGCAAAGGGAAACAAGGAATTAATTCATCACTTCCCATGGGCAGGCAGGTGTTTAGCCCTCTTCAGGAAAGCAAGTCTCCATCATCCACAACAGTTCCTTGGAAGGAGGGAAGATATAAATGCCCCTGCTTCATTCTTCTTTCCCTGGTGTTTTCCCTATGGAACATGATGCCATGTAATCTAGAATGTCCCTTTGGTCAGCTGGGGCCTGCTGTCCTGGCAGTTACCCCTCCCAACTCCTTGTGCACTCCTGGCCTCCTCACTGATGGAGTGAAAAGGCCTTGCCTCAGTGTAAGCACTGCTCATTGATAACGCACTGATATTGACCCTGTTTTCAGCACAAATTCAAAACATAGCCCGTACCATCTACTGTGCAGAAAATTAACTCTGTCCAAGCCAAACCCAGTACAATGGGAAATAATTTTTCCTATTCTGAGAAGTCTTTTGAGAGTTTTTTGGTCTGCACTTAATAAACTAAGACTTCTGAAACTCTTCAAAAGAAAAGCAAGACATATTTATCAAATAATAACCATTTTTCTGAGGACTATATTTTCAGAAAATGGGTAATAAATTATTTTTCAAAATTGACATGAATGTGACAAAGCAGGCACTTGGAGTTCCCTCTTTGGAGTAAGTAAAACAAATCCATTTATTGACTCTTTTGGGTAGTTTCTCTCAGTCTCATTGTGGTTGTCCCTCTTTGAACTTTTCATTAAATAGGCACTTGAACAGGATCTTTGTTATTTATCAGGAGTGAGTATTCTAAATTCTCCCTTTTATGTAAATCAATATGCCAAAAAATGGAGTAGGAACACAGAGAGGAAAAAGGGATGGTATTTATCTTACATGCAGCATCTATGTATGAGCTACCTATCTAGACTCTGATTAGAGGTGGCAGAAGAGAAAGTAAGTTCTAAGCATAATTCATCTTATACTAAAGCAGATATCTAATAGATTGAATAAATTCCATGCTAACAGCATCTACTTCTCTCCATCGATTCCGAAGGAAATGAAACTGATTAGTTTGTTGCTGACATTGTGGTTTTGTGTCAAGTAGATGAGATTAATTGTACCCATGTTGTTGCTATGGTTGAATGTTTTGACTGTTTGTCTGAAAACAGATGAGGGGACTCAGGCCCCTTAAAAATATGGTGGTAGGACCACAAAATGTTGCTGGTAATTCACAGAGAGGCTAGATTAGTGATAGAAAATGACTGGGGTAGAGAAGTGCTTGAGTAAGGTGTGGTACTGAAGGCAGGTGTTCAGGGAACAAATTTAGGAAAAGAGAGTACCTTTAATTTTTTTATCAAAGAAATATGTGTAGTTCTTGAAAATGTTTGAAATCTAAAATTATGCCATTTAATTACTTACTATCTTAACTATAACTCTGAGTTTCCTAATGAATTTTTCTGCATACAAACTCTATTAAAACTAAAGTTAGTTAATTTTTTCATTCTATACCTCTTGCTTTCAATGTTAATGATTGCACTACAGAAGTTGTATTTGAGCACTAACAGATTTATATTATACTGCTCTTTGACTATAACAATATAAGCCACTGGTATTAGTGAAGTACATGCATATAAGTATTTATGAATGCATATATACAACCACAAAATACATAGGTAATTCTTATATATTCTTATGTAGGTATGCATATTCATTTTCATAGCTGTTATTGTTCTTAGAAATGAAACTTGCAGTACTAATCAAGAAAAATTACTCATATCTACAGTAGAAATATTAGGTCAGATGTTTATTTTTCATTATCAGATAATTTTATTCTCCCTCTCAACTCTTTTCTAAATGCATCTCAATAAATATATATGGGCAAATTGCTTATTTAATTTCTATTTGATTTCTTTGCATTGGTGGCTTTGGTTATCTGTTGGGTGGTTTGATAGGGGATTTTATACTGGGTTTTTTTGATCCATTGATTTCCAGGTTACTGCTAAGAAATATTATATAGTATCTGATGCATTTCCTACTTCAAGACATTTTACTTAGAAAAATAAATGTTAAGCCAAAATATTAGCAAACCCAATCTTAACTGGAAGAATCAAAAGCACTCTAAACTTAGATAAATATAAAATCTGGGACACTATAATATAAGTCATGCCTTAAATATGTGTGGAAGTACAGTTCTGCTTTCATTCATATGCAAATATTATCTATTTGAAAGGATGGGATTCGTAGGTGGTTTATTATCTGTTGGGATTTATCTGTCCTATTATAGCTATAGTCCAGAGGGTGGAATGCTACTGAGAAGATCTATTAACAGAACTGACTAAAAGAAGAAATAAATTTAGAATTGAAACTTTAGAAAATGGATCACTGCCACAGTTTTCAAGACTGTAGTTCAATCTTCAACACTGTACTTCTATTACAGCTTCTGATAAAGAAATACTGTTGTGAAATTTTGCCTCTAGAAAAACGAAGTGCAATTCTTGCTGTTCAGAAGTTGAGAGCTGAGACCAGATTGTGCTTTAGAAAATCATAGCTGTCATTTTTCTACTCTTGTTCCTAAAGGAAAGTAAACTCTGTCAGTTGTGTATATCTGACTCATTGCCTCTTTCTGCAGTACCTCATCTGTGCTAGCCATTTCAGGGTGACAGCTGAGTAAAAGCTCTGACTGTATCTCCATCTGCATATTCCCACCTCTCTCTTTTTTGAGGAGTTGCAGCCCACAGAGATAGCTGCTATAAATGTCCTTGGGTTAATTTTATCCTTTTCTGTCTGGCATTTTAATACAGATAATAGGAGATAGTAGACACGTCTGAAGATTCAAAAGTGCTTCAGATCATACTATTAAGACAGTCACAGGTAAAGGGGTTACCTGTGCTGAGCTTATGTTTAGCTAAATAAATTCTTGTGTATACACTAAATGCAATAAGTATTCTACAGATATTTTTTTTATGTGGACACATGCCATCCCCTGTGAAATTTGTGTTGATTAAGAAATGCACCTTATGAAGCACCAGGAACTTGCTGATTGTTTAATCAATACCTGTACTGCCTAGTAAAAATAAAACTACAGTAATTTCACTATTATAACCCACACCTTTTTCATTGAAGGATCCAGCCTACCCCAGTAGTGCGGCTAATCATCAGGTGCGGCTTATCTATGGATAAATCCCAGTGAAACGCCAACCAGGAAGTGAGAGCCGGGCGGGGAGGGCGCCTGGGGCTGCCTTTAAAGGCTCCATTGGTCTATGCAAACTGTTTGCAACTTGAGCACCTGACACCAGACCCCGCACTGGGATTCTGTTACTAATTTGTTACTTTGTCACACGTGGATCCTCGCTTAAAAAAAAAAAAAAAAAAAGTGCGGCTTATATTCAGGTGCGGGTTATATATGGACAAATCCCTTGGTCTACCCAGCTACCCCGACGTGCGGCTTATAATCAGGTGCAGCTTGTAATTGTGAAATTATTGTAAGTTATAAGCCTATCTGGCTACAAGAAAAGTTTGGAGAACACTTTCAGACACATGCTGTAACGCTTGGGTCCTGGTCCTGCAGAGCCAGGAGTCGAACTTGATGGTCCTGATGGGTCCTTTCCAGCTCAGCATATTCTGTCCTTCTGTGATACTATGATACTATTTCTCAAATTGCACTACTTATAAGACTTATATGTGGTTTTATCAAAATACTGTAAGTGCCCAGTAGTAAAACAGTGAGCGCAGACACATACAAAGTTTCTCATATCCATCTCCTTTTGCTGATCTTATGGTAACCATCCCAATGCTTTGCTGGATCCCAAGGTAAATAAACCATTCGCATTACAAAATGACATAAAACATCCTGCCTACTCAGCTACAAGAACTCCCTTTTTGGCAACCTCTTCTTAACTTTTACATTTTTAACATTGTTTCATGCTAAATTTGTGTTAATTCAACTTGGAATATTTTTCTTATGCAAATTATTAAAAAGCCACATTTCTATCATTTGTCAACTCTCTGATGCATTCCTTAATTTGAGTACCATGTTGGAATGGTGGTCAGTTATCAAAGACCAAATAGCTGGAAATACAGGGAAAGGACTGAGGACATTATCACTCCTTGATGCTAAAGTCATACATATCAACACAAGTATTCCAGGAACCCAAGTTCCTGGAATTATGGCTGCACTGTGAAGAGAGGATGCTAAGGCTGCCTTTTGTTTGACTATTATATGAAACATAATCATCTGTCATATGAAGTGTATATTGCCAATAGAATTCCTTTCAGTGGTCTCATGTAACAAAATATAAGCCTGCATACTTAGACGTTTACCTAAACAGTGAGACTTTTATATTATTGACCTGCCTCTTGCCTTAATGATTTTATTTAAACTAATCCATATGAAAAGTACTCGACAGTGTATGATCTGAGTGCTTGTGAAACAGGAAGAAGCTAATCTCATGAAAGTTGTTAATAAGTCTTAAAGTATTACCAATGTTCTAACATATTATTCGCTTTGTGTGGTGTTAAGGAGAGAGGAGTAGTCTAATGTGATAAGAAACCAATTAATATGATACAGAAGCAAGTGTATGATAAGACCTTTGTTCAGAATATTGGTGGCTTTGGTAAAACCTCCCACACAGCCATTCAATGGATTCTTCATTGCTATTGTGACAGGCTTTTTTAATGTCCACCATCAAAGAATATAGGGATTTGTTTGCTGCTATTTGTACAGCTTGGAGCATTATCAGCAATGAAGGAACAACTTGGAAAACATCAGATTACCTTTAGTTTGAAAAACATCTCTATTACTAGCCCACAGCTAAAACTCATGAGTAACTGACATTTTTAAATTCTATCAGAATATTCAGCTCAAGTCTTATCCCTTCCATTTGAAATATTACAATTATCATCACACTAAAATATAGATATTTTATAGTCTAACCTGGAGTAAAGGAGCTTCTTTTATGAACCTCAGGATAATCTTGGATTTGAGAGGTGGGGAACTAAAGTTTAAATAATAAATGTATTAATAGGCACTGAGTATGCTTCAGTAAACACATGAGTTTGAACACGTATTTTAAATACAACTCCTAAAACTTTTTATGTATTCTATATGTTCTTACAGGCTTTTTCAGCACACTAGCTTTTCAATAAATAAGAAAATATTATTGAATATGTTTCATTTTTATTGATTCTGTTGTCCTATGCAGTATGGTGTTTCAGTGACTGCTAAATGCATCATTACTGCTCTTATCAGAGTTTAACAGTGGTGAGATTTATATTATTATGTTGTTAGATTTCCCTTTATTTTTAGTCTCATTCATGGACTGCTGCTTAACATTTTATTATATGTAATGGTTAATTTTCCCTCACTATAGATATTGGCTTAGTTGTAATTGTTAAGTCATAATGGAATCCTGTGTCATTAAACCATGCAATAAATCTGATATTGAAGTAATCTGAAATTATTTTTATACTATTTTGAAAATTTAAACCATCTTGATAGGCGTTTGTAATTTTGGATTGTGATTTGCCTGGGATCTCCAGAAGTTAGCTGTACTGTGTCACTGTAAAACTAAAATATGTAAGACACTATGTATTTCCATTTCTGATTCTTTTTTTCCATTAAAGCAATTATTTTAATGGCTGCAATAAAAAGTGGATTTTTAAAAAGAGATAGTTAAAGACAAAGCAAGCAATGTAGAACAGGTGAATAAGGAAGCTTATTTCTTTCTAGCTCATAAACTGATAGAAAAGACATTAAAAAGAAATGAACAGTGGAAGTCTAAAGCTAATGAAAGAAAGTCAAAATTACTCTTTCCATACACAAAGTGCATTTCCTTTAAATTCTTTCTGATCATAAGTTTGGTGCCCTGTGCTGAAAAACAGTAAGGCCAGCAGATGTTGCCTTCTAAGGCATGTTCAAATATGTTCTCAGCTTGAAATGAGAAGACACAGCTGACTTAATTTTAAAACTGGGGTAAGAAGATGAATACAAGATTTAAGATCTGGGTGACAGCAGTTAAAGAAAGCTAATCATATTTTTAGTTAACAATTTTTTAAAATTTGTTGCCAAAAGGAAGTTGTTAAACACTCATTTGCTTTTTCAGAGTGGAGAATTAAAGCCTTCACTAGTGTGCTTCCGTTTTTACTTCTCCTCTCCCAATAAATGCAATGAAGTTGCCTTTTCTGAAATAGAAGTTGAACTCAGTAGCTTTGAGACTAAAGCATTGCTATGTGTATTTTAATTCTATTTTCATTATATTATCTTAAATATTATCTTTTAAATTTTTCTTTTGCATTTTGTATTTTCAGTAAACTATGTTCTGTTCTAAACATCACCAAGCTTGTAATTGTTTGAGGCACAAATAATAAAAGCTAATTTGTTGACATTTCCTGAAACACCAAAAAATCCAGCTGAGACTTAATGGATTTCTCCATCCTTTCCTTAAGAGGCAGTTTCTAGTTTAATTCCTTCTCTGGCAAAGGATGTTTCATTTAAGCATAAATTTAGGATTCCAAATGTTATGAATATAGCTCTTTGCTGTCCTATTTATTTATCTGGGGTCATGAAAGCTCAGCCTGAGATACCAATCCCTTTCTAAGACTTAAATAGAGAATACAGTAAACAGAATGAATTATTTTCTTTATGTAAATAGCAAAAGCATTAGGTAATGGTATTCACTACTTTTTAAAAATGTGATAGATACTATGAGTAGGGCCTCTCAAATAATCAAACTATTTTCATATTAAATCTGAAATGTGAAAAACTTATCTAAATGAAATTCTTCTCCTGGATTTTCCAAAAAATTATCTTTCTCAGGTTGCTGTTGTGGATGTTCTTTAAAAAAAAAAAGGTTTCCTTGATAAATGCTCACATTATTAAGCTTACAAGCAGATAAATACTATTATTCAACAATATAATGGCTAATTCTTATTGCTATAAAAATATTTTGCTCTGGATTGTCTCAAAGTCATTTGCTTATTTTAGTTAGTGTGTTTCATGTTGCTCTAATTCTCTAAACATGATGTGGATTTGGGAAAAAAAAAAGGGTACTAGCTGGAACTGATATAATTGTAAGAGAAAATTGTAAGACGAAATAGTAATGCCTTCTTGACTTTAAATCCTGTCACTCACTGACACTATAATTATCGCTGTGATTTTGTGATTCCTCGGAAACATGTAAATTTTATATTACATTTAAAAATTGCTACTTTTAACTGTGGTTAATGTTCCTCTGACATGTCTTCATGCAAAAGGCGAGAGTCAAGAACATTCTGGATATAAATGAGGAATGAACAAGCTTAGAGGGTCATCATTCTTGAAAAGTATGACGAAGAGCAGGACGGCTGAAATCAGTTGTAGAGTGGGATGTTTCATGTAATTCTTGATCCCATGCTGCTGCTGCCAGCAGAACTCAGGATAAAGTTGTGAGGGATGAACCCAAGGAGTACAAATAGAAACACTTGAAGGTGTATGTACATGCAGAGGAAACAGTAAGTATTTTAAATTTGGTGCCCACATCTAAGAGAGGTGTGAAAGCTCCTGTTATAGTCAGTGGCCACTCAGTCACAGTAACAAAGCATCTAAGGCTTGATTTAGCTGCTCACACAAAGGTCCATGATACTATGCATGATAAAATTCTGCTTAGGTCAAGCAAGAGAGATAGCTCTGCCAGCTTTGATGGTAACTGATGAATTCCACTAAAATAAAAAGTTTAAGTATCACACTTTTTTTAGTGTATTCATTGCTTAATACTCTTTTGCTTAGCAGTAATCAATTTTCACACTGACATAAAGCCCTTGGCTTTTACTCCCTAATTTATTCTCTTAGGAGCCACAAAAGTGCCCTGCAAAGCTAAAAGTTCATTTCATCTTTCTTTAATTGCACATTAATTTCATGTAACTTTTACAAGAACATCATTGAAAAGCAAGATAATTTGACCTATTCTTTTATAATTGAAGAACTACAAATGCAGGGGGGGAAAAAAGAGTTGAAATTCTCCTTATATTAATGAATTAGGCTTTTAATTGATTATGTATTTAAGTTTTCATTTAAAACTATGATAATTATAGGTTAGCTTTTCAATTTAGTTAGTAATCTGCTAATTATTATTTAATAAATGTATTAATTAAAATATATAGGCATATATAGGCTTTATCTTTATTTCTGTATGACAGCTATAAACCTAAGTTGATAATTTATTCAGTGCAATATCAGAGAGCTCTCATAGTTATATCATTCTGTGTATAGTTGAGAGATGTCAGAAAGGGAGGCTAGCAGGCATAATTGCTAAGAGCAAAATATTAAAATGCAGTTCTTTCAGTAGTTTATTAATCTGTAAAAATTTAACCTGAAAACTTGTTTTTTCTTGTTACAGTTTGTCTGTCTCCAGTTTTTCTTTGCCTCCTCACCTCCCAGCACCTCACCCAAATGATAACCTCAGTTTGAATTTTGCTTCTTTTAAAATATGAAAGTAGATGAAAATTTGTAAAATACAGCCTTAATATCCCTGCTTAAAATCATAACTGTACTGATTTTAAAAGTGAATACTCAAAAATCTTCTGCTTACAATTAATTTCCTGGTTAGTAACTTCTGATATTGTGTATGTGCACTAGATCTGGCTGGGATGGATTTCATTTTTTTCATAGCAGCTAATGTAATAATTTGTTAAAGATTTCTGACCAAAACAGTAATGATAAGACACTAATAATCTATATTTTGCTAAGTACTGTTTGAAAGGCCATCTCTGCTTCTCATCTCCTCCCTCTTCCCCACCTCCCTCCAGTGAATAGTTTGGTCAGTGCTCAAGAGGTTGTAAGTTGAAAAATCTGTGCAGATCACCAGAGCTAACCAAAGACATTCTCCATACCATACAGCATCATGCTCAGAAATAAAAAGGGAGAGATTAAGTTTTAGGTATGGCTGAGCATTTGTCTATCTTTGGGACATGGTGAGTGAGTCGGTTGCATAATTTTTGTTTTGTTTTCTTTTTGTCTTGTCTCTTGTTCTATATATTAAATTATTCCTTCCATAGTCTTCTTTTGATTAATAATTTGTTTGCTTTCAAAATCTTGATACAAAAGGGTTTGTTTTTATTTTTTTCCTTTCCTGTCCTCCTATCCCAATGAAGGCTGGATGGGGAAGGGGAGTGAGCAGGTGTGTGGTTCTTAGCTTCCAACCAGGGTTAACCCACAACAGTAGGACAACTTCACTTTCCTACAATGTACAAAATACAATGTATAAATTCCTTTATAATTTTTACATTAAATGTGAAAAAAAATTTGTCCAACTCACCTTGTAATCCATTTTCTAAAGATCTGAGACACTTCCTTGTTTAAATTACAGGAAACAGATTACAGAATACACAGAATTGCACAGATTTGTTCTATTTCATGATAAGCACTTCTGAAGCCAAACATGTGAGATGTGAGTGAGGAAAAAATCATGCTACCTTAGCAATGGACCTCTAAGTAGGATCATGAGGAATAGTAACTATGAAAGACTTGAGGTAGCTCTCTTTAAATCTTTAAAATGAGGTCACTCATCCAGCCAAGACTTCGAAGTCATGGAAGTTCCAAGACTCCATAAGCTTCTGTCTTATTCCTGATAGTTGGTTGCTCCCATAACTAATTATTCCATTTATTTGAAACTTCTTTATTCTTTTTTTCCTACCCAAGTTGTTTATTTGAGTTTGCAGCAGTGTCCTACCATTTTCCCATCACGGCAACAAAATATTTGTTGCAATTAATTAAAACACCTTCTCGAGGTTTGAACCTTCTGTATGTTTAACCACAGCATGTCATTTGAACTATTAAGCCCATGTGAAAGCTGTTGGACTACAGACCTTCTGCTGTCCTTGTGTGCTGTAATCTCTTTGGTGTACATCTGTCCAGCTTGCTGAGAACATTGTCAATATTGCTCTTCCCCAGTGTGAGTCAGAGCTGTGCACATGATGGAGTAAGTATCAGGCAACACAGCATAGGTAAGAGATGATAAAAGCCATTTTGAGCCTGTTCTATTGAAAGAAAAAAACATGCTTTAGACTATCGCCTGTATGCATAGTCTTTTTCTTTGGAAGATGTACCTAAAACAACAAAGCAGCAAAAGCAACCAACCAACACCACCACCGTCACCAACAGCAACAAAAAAGCAAACAAACAAAACCAAAAAAAAAAAGCCCAAAAAACCCTGCAAACAAGCAAACAAAAACCGCAACCAAAACAAACAAACAAAACAAAACAAACCACAACCATATCAGAATATACACATTCTTCATTTAAGGTAAGCCTACACCATGAAATAGGAACAAGATTACTTATTAACATTACTTCCTAATAGCAATTTCACAAAATTTTTAGTTTTAAGTCACAGATTTATGATATCCAGGAGATGTTATTTATTTCCAGCATCTAGGTTCTATATGCTTTAGTTAACTTTAATTTTTATTAATTTTTAAAAATATGTTTAGGAAAAGAGATTGCAACAAATGCTTTCTATGAAACCAACCACCTGTAAAAATTATCCAGACCTTATAAAGACACAAATGTGGTTTAGCCACACACTCCTACTTCCTGCACCCAAGTGGAATATAAAAGAGAATCGAAGTTAAACTTTTATTTTGAGATAAGAACAGTTTGATAACTGAAAATAAAGTAAAATACAATAATAATGTTAAATAATAATGATGATATCAATAGTAAATAAAGAATGATGAACAGTGAAGTTGCTCACAACATGCTGACTGACGCCAGAGCTGCGAATCCCAAACCCAGACTGGCTACCCTTCTGGGCAACTCCTCCCAGTTCACACACTGGGCATGATGTTCTGTGGTGTGGAGTATCCCTGTGGTCAGTTCAGGTTACCTGTCCCAGCTTTGTTTCCTCCCAGTTTCTTTTGCATTCCTCCTCACTGGCAGAGCATGAGACAAGAAAAAATTCCTTGAATTAGGATAAGCTCCACTTAGCAAAAACCAAAACATCAGGGTGTTATCAACAACATTGCCATTCCAAATCCAAAACACAGCACTGTAACAGCCACTGAGAAGAAATTTAATCTGCCTTAACTGCGACCAGGACACAAACATTGAAACCTGAGTCAAGATTAAAGACTATGGTACTTTTTTGCAAATGTATGCAAAGACTGATTATTCTTTCAGTTAACAGTATTTGGGGTAATGACTACTTAAGCATAAGTTTTGGGGACAATTATTTTGCAGGTCTTCCTACATGACCTTGTTACTGAGAAGTGATCATAATGCATTATTTCAAAGGATAAAAAAATTATTTCTTTCTGTATTCTAGTAGTGCACCATGAGAGTAGTGATGAAGAAAATAATCCTTTTAAGGTAGTGTAACCCCACATATTTAGTAGAAAGTAAGCACACCTCATCTATCGTCTCTGTGCAAAGTCCCCAAATATGGTCTTTGATGACCTAGCTAGCCTTATGACATCGTGCTGTTAGTTATTAGCTGCTGGTACCAGGCGTTTACAGGCTCCAGAATCTGTAAATAAGCTTTCTCTCATTTTAACACAACACTGTTACAGTCCAGGTAGTTTTGTTACATTTATGGTTGTATAATAATGGCTTGGCATGTGGATGCTCTCATTTGATCCCTATTCAATTTAATTTCTTATCATTATCACCAAGAAAGTGCATTTGAAATTACACTTTCTACAAAATAATGCACAACACTTAAATATCAGTTAGATAGTTTAATAACCTATTCAACATAATAGATTTAGTTGTTACTAGGAACATAAATTCATAGCATTACACAATCTGTTTTTTGTTTATTTAATCCTATCATTTTAATCTGTAAACTCATGGGAGATGATGTTCATTAAATTTAATGAAATACTGATCTTGTTAGTGTCAAAGGAATTTTGTTATTGTCTTTTTTAAAATAAGAAATTCACATACATTAATCAGGACCTCAGTGTACTTCGATTTCTCTTTTGTTTCATCCAAAATTTTGTTGCTGAAGTAATGGCTCATCTACAAATTTTTATACAACAAATAAGAAAAATTGTTTCCTTCTTAATGATTGTTCTTTAACAGTTTATACTTCTGTGATCATGCTTTGCCACTTCTCAGAAGCATTTTTTAAAAAAACAACTTTTTCCAAAGATAGGAACTTCATAAGAAATAGGTATGGACCAAAAAATTTACTTTAAAATGGTGAAATTTGTGGTTATATTCTAGCTGATGTTGATAAATAGTTCAATTCTTGTGCATAACAAGCTGGTGTAAAATTGGACTCTGCAATATTTCAGTGAGAATATTTTAATATTATAGAAGTTAAAGGTTGAGATGTTAAAAACATAAGCAGCCGGACATGGAAATTAACAGTGTCTCTTCCATCTCTGGTATTTTTTTAGACCTGCTTTCCAAACAAATTATGAAACCTAATGGCGAGTGAGCTGTATCTATGATATTATTTGTGCTATAATAATGCTAAAAAACATGAGACTGGGCAACTCCTGAGCCCCTTGCAGAACCATGTAACATCATTGCAGGTAATGATTTATCTAGCCTTTGCAATAGCATCTACAGTGATAGTGCCTTGACCAAATGCCTTTAAGGAGGTTATTTCTGCAACAAATTGATCTTTAAGTTAATGCCCTTTTCTTATTTACTTCCACCACTTTTCTGTTCTTTGCTTTTGGCCAATGCCCCATCTTCACCATTTTCTAGATTAAATAAATCCTTCTTTCTTTTATATAGTATTACCCCAGAGCTGCTTGAAGAGACTGATCGTGTCCCTAGCATTTTCAGTTTGGTAGATGGCACTAGATCATTTAGTGTTCCTTCATATGGTTTATTTTCTGGTTGTTGAGTTTTGTTTTGTTATCGATCCTTATAGTCCTGTAGTTTGTTCTGTCTGACTCATTATCTGTGAGAAATAGCATTGCAGATACTGGGTAACGGACTCACAGTGAGGTCATGCAGCTTCCCTGACCAAAGTGGAGCAGCAAAAGTGCTTCTGTTAATGCTGAATGTCGTCACTGTCCTGGGGGTGCTGCTACCATAAGAGATGTGTCCCTGGGGTATGCCACATAGAGCAGTCCTTATTGGTGGGAGAGGCACAAAACCAAGTAGAACTTGAGAATTGTGATCTTTGCCATGGTCTACACTGAGACAAGAAATGAAAGCTATCCCATAGATGACATAGAGGTGTTGAGGAAGAGCAAGAGAAAGGTCTAGTTGGGATGTTCATACGACAAAATTCCAGGAAGTTTTTGTTTGCGTATTCAGATTGGTGTCAGACACATTCTGTAAGATTTCATCTTTTAAATCAATTTCTGATACTCACATCTAACTATGCAGCCAATTGTATACACATGTTTATGGTAAGTCAGGATAATAATTTTTGCCTGGGCTGCTTCTGAGGGTATAAATTTGTGTCTTGTCATGTTTTAGCATTCCTTTAGTGATGAAGCTTTCACTGCTCCTAAAAATGAACGGGCCAAGAGAAACCAGGACTGATTATACTTCATACTCCCCTCATCTTATAGCTTTATATGAACCTTGTGGACGAGATGGCTAAGTTTAAACCTTTTCTCTGTCTGTATGTATGTGCTTATAGACATACTCTCCAGACATACTCTCCTCGTTTATCATTCAGATATAGATAGTGGAATTACTTCAAGGTGTCTTAGAAATCTCAGCTGCAGAGCAATACAGAAGACTGATTCTTTATGTTCTTTTTGTGTTGTTTTTTGTTTCCTTTTCCTAAGTGTGTGCAGCTGAGGTGTTGACTATAGCGATGTTGAGTACAGGCATTAATATTTACATCTAAGCAGAAAATCTCCAGAAAATCTCCATCCAGGAGATGGAAGACTTTCATGGTAACATTACAAAGAGAGCAGGTAGCAGAAATTTTGTTTCAGCTGCCACACTGTCGTGCTGCTTTCACCTTGTATTCATTTCTAGCACTTGGCTGCACCTGCACTCATCCCAAGGGGTTGATCCCATGCCAAGCAGTGCAGAATGGCTCATATGCAGGGCATCACTCATGGCTACCTCCTCCCAGACCAGACTTACTGTATCCGTGCTACATAACATGCAGTTCTGTCTCTCTCTAATGCCTATGTCACCCTAAGAAAAAGCAATTTTTTTCGTGCTTTTTCAGGTCAGAGTGTGGGAAATACAGTGTACTGAAGACTTCAGCATGAGAATTTTAAAGCATCAGAAGGTGTGTGAGGTGCCCACTCTTTAGAAGGGTCCTGAGGGCAGGCAGGAGTGTTTGCAGGCAGACTGCCTGTGTTAGAGGACTGTCCAGGGCAAAGATAGCAAATCTGATATTGTCATGTCTTTACAAATGATCCCTGGATGAAGCTCTGCTCAGAACCATGCACATGTTTTTTTTTGGAAACAATTAATTGGTTTAGAGAGATATGTGTAGTAATGAAAATTAGGGAACGAGGGTATGAGGAGTAAACTTGGCAACAAAGCTATTTAGCTTACATAAAGGTGTTTGTTTGGTATGGTTTAAGGCTTTATTCTTCACTCCTTATCTCATAAAATTGTATTCCGTAGTTTTCTCATTTGTAGATTGGTTGCAAAGCATAGTTCCACATGTATCAAATTGTTTTACCATGCAGATAAGGCAAGAATGTATTTTGTCCTGGCTGTCTCTGAGTAGTGATATTTAATGATCTGACAGCCTTGTTCAAATGAAGAATCCATTGCTTTAACAGCAGATACAAAATTCCAGAAAAAAAAAAATATTTTAAACAAAAAGTGATCTATGTGTGGGTGTGCCTCACTCAGCATTTATTACCCTTTATGGCAACTCAAACAATTTAAGAGATACTTCTTCCTACCCCAGTGTGTCAGCCGGGTTCTTTTGAAGAATGTGCGTTCTCTGCAGGAAAAGCAGTCATTAATCCCAGCGTAGTTCTTGCATTTTTATGTATTTTGCATACAACTGCTGCACAGATTTAAAATAAGTTTGTGAGGCTGGTATTAGGAAGAATTAGGTTGATAATTTCACCGTTTTCCCTTGCAAATCTTTAGCTTCTTACTTTTGTATGCTTGATCTTGAATCATTCATTTGCCTTCTACTTATGTAATTTAATACATCAGAACTTTAATGTGACACTTCAATAGATATAGATACATATGTTATGCATCTATTATGTTGTTGGGGGTTGGGGAGGGTGGATCTACTCCTTCCCTTGGTAAAAAAAGTTGAGAATTTTTCCCATTATCATGTTAAAGGGCGGCGCTGGAGTTGTTAATTGCTCAAGACAAAGGATGTGGATGAGGGTTGGCTGGCTTGATTGCTGGTGGAGGGGGAGGGTTTTGAGGAGTCAGGGTGGTTGGGGGTTTTGTTGCTTTGCCCTCCCGGGGGGGGACACTCACTTGCTGGCTGGAACGCGGAGGAGAGAGGTTCTTCTTCTTCCCTTCGGTTTGGATTTGCCTGCACCCCTGCACTGCTACCACCTCCTGCTTCTGAGTACAGCGCTGAGCATCGGGACCCCAGAACGGTGAGTGAAATCTTCTCTCTCCCATTGGGGGCACGGCTCTGCCTCACCTCCCTGCTCCTGCCGTGCTGCTGCTGTGAGGGACTGGCCCTGCTCCCCACTGGGACTGTGTGGAGAAGAGTGTCTGTGACTGGTAAAGGGACTGAGTTTTGTTCTGTCTTATTGTTTGTTTTTCTTTTTTATAGCTGCTGTTCTTGTCTGTCTTGTAGATATATCAGTAAAGAACTGTTATTCCTAAACCCATACTTTTTCTGCCTGAGAGCTTCTTAATTTCCAAATTATAGTAAACTGGGAGAGAGGGGATTTCACTCGCCAATTTTAGGAAAAGCTCCTGCCTTTCTCTGGCAACACCTGCTCCTTAAACCAGGACATATGTATACATAAAAACTGATTGGTTTTTATTACTTGCCAAAATGAATTTTTGTTGAAATTTTGTGGTTCTTATGGAGATTGAGTGTGGGCAAAGACACCTTAACCATGTTTTTTCTACTTCATTTTCAGAATCATATCAAGGGCAAATTGAATCTTCTATTAGAATATTTCTGACTGTGTGTACTTGAGCAGTACATACTCATCTCTTCTGCCCAGTGTCTAAAGAAAGTCTCTGTAACCAAAGTTGTCAGATATATTAAAAAAGATGAAAAAAATAAAAGATAGCAAATGTCATTCCTATGGGAACCAATCTTCCAAGCGCCATGCGTTCTTCTAGTTCATCAGAAATACTTGAGTTAAAGGGGCAAGGTCCTTCATCAGTTTGTCTGTACAGCATCATTCCAGTGTTGCAGGTCAGAAGAAAACTTCATAGTCTGAAGTCCTGTGCAAATTGGATGTAGATTTGGGATGATGTAGAGATACATTCCTCAATGGAGAAATGTGTACTTGGTGATATCTGTTGACGGATTCCTTAGAAAATGAAGAAAGACTAAGACCTGGGATTTACTCTAAAAATGTTAATTTTTTTTAGACTAATGGAATCACTCAGGTCGGAAAAGATCTCCAAAATTACAGAGTCCAATATTAGATTGAACACCACCATGCCAACTAGTGCATAGCACTAAGTACCAAATCTTTGGGTTTCTTGAATACTTCTATGGATGATGATTCCACCACTTCCCTGTACATCCCATTCCAGTGCTTAATCACTCTCTCAATGAAGAAATTCTTTTTGATGTCCATCTTGAAACTCCTCTGGTAAAGCTTAAGCCTATGTCCTCTTGTCCTGCTCTGTTTGCCAGGGAAAAGAGGACAATAAGACCAATAAGGTCTCCCCTGAGTATCCTCCTCTCAAGGCTTAAGAGATCCAGCTCCCTCACCTGCTCCTCAGTGGACTCACTCTCTAAACCCTTTGCTGGACAGCCTCCAGCACCTCAAGGTCTTTTTTGAATTAAGAGGGGCCCAGAACTGCACACATTACAATACTCAGGGTGTATCAGTGCCAAGCGCAGAGGAACAATCACTTCCCTTGTCCTGCTAGCCACATTATTTTTTACACAGGTCAGGATTTCTTTGGCCTTCTTAGCCACCTGGTCACACTGCTGGCTCATAACCAGCCAGTTCTAATTTGGTGTCTATTTTATTTTCAGTAAATAAATATTTGTAATGACTTTGATTATTCATGAAAAATTTCTGAGAACTTAGAAAAAATAAGAGTTCTACCAGACTACAGGAAAATATCAGAAAGGTTGAAAAGTATTGTTAATTTCAACATTGCACAGTTAAAAATATTCTATCCTTAGAGAAAAAATGACCAAAACCACTGAATCTTATTTTTCTTCTTCTGCACACTTATTCTTCTTCTTACTGAGTGCCATCCTTTCTTCATCCTCAGAGAAGCTTCTTGGTCTTACTTCCTGCTAGCTACAAAAGTCAAAAGCAATGACCACTTTGAAGTTTTATATATTAGTTTCAAGCTCTACAGATCCAATAAATTAATGAGTACTATGGATCTTCTCTCTTTGACTTACTGCTTAGGGCCAGCTTCAGACAGAAAAAAAGGTTTTGCTTCCTAACTGGATGGATTCTTTTAAAACCAAAAAGAATAGAAAAATGATAAGTAATTCTGAACCTTTCAAGACAAACTTTTCAATTGACATCAGCAAAGGCCAGGTTCACCCTCCATTCTTTGTGAGGTTTGAACAAAGCATGAAGATAACAAGCTACAGGAAACAGTCCTGGGATGCTTTCTTGCTTCTATTTGTTGCCCATACATTCCCGCATCTCAGTTGGGAAATTGTAACTATAATTGCTATGCTTTCTTATCCATAAAATATCTGTAGTGAAAATGCTGATTCGGTAGTGCTTTAACATTTATGAATGTCTCTCTCTTACTGACTTAGAATTTTTATAAATTCTTCATTGTGACCTGGAACAGATGTGCACAAAGAAAAATACATCATTACTGCATTCTGAGGGATTTTCACATAATTGTATTCATAGCTTTTTTAACTAGTTTAACTAGTTGTTTTTTTTTTATTTTCCTTAAAAGATAAAAAGAAGAAAAAAGACACTATGAAGTGTAAGCATAGAAAATATGTCATATCTGTACAGATCTATCTCATATATCTATTCTTTCAGCCAGTAAAACTGGAATCTTATATATATATATTTCCTTTCAAGGGAATTGTAGAGGTTCTACACCCAACACATAAGATAAATAAAACAGGGTGATTGGACTAAGTATACCATGAACTCAGGAGAGCTACATCTGTTCTTATCACAAGGTTTAAACACAAAAGGAAATTATAATTAAATACTGTAAATATACATAGTACTTTAATCACAAATGGTAAGTCAAGGTTACCTTCTCCAGTCAACCTTTCATGTATCAGGAGAGCTAGTTACGAAAGTGACAGTTTCCCCTATAGCTTACTACAGGCAGCACAAAACTATCAATTTCCACTATTCATTCCTCGTCCTAATCTCCTTTACAATCAACTCTGCTTAGTGGAGAAAGGAGTTATTTAAAGGGTTTCATAAATTCACAAGAGAAAGAGATGCACTACATTTGGATATATAGAATCATGTCTAGTTTTATGTGTTTCTGAGAACTGCATCATTACAACTGAAGTAGGACTGAATGGTGCCTGGAAAAACTATAGATTTGTTATAGTGGAGTTAAAAAAACAGAATGGGAAATCTATTTGTCTATAACATATTCAATAAAGCTGTACAATTAAAAGTATATTTTGAAATGCTGAAACAGCATGTTATTTTCTTAAGTATGTTCAGTCGAGTGTTAAGTTTATTAATAAATTTGCGGAGTTTTTCCATGATTAAGGGAGGCATATTCACTAAGCTCTTCTCGTCTATTTCAGATGTATATTCTTTTTATATAGCCATCTAAAATAGCCTATTGCTACTTTAATCTGTCTGAATATATAGCACTGAATAACCAAATCTTCCATTAGACATACCTGAGCAGCTCCCTTAGAGTTAGTTAGAGTATGTGTGAAAGACGTTGAGGGCAGATCAAGCCTAAAGGCTCTTCCTTGAAATTCTTATAGAAAGTTAAGATTAAAGTTGTTGAACTCAATGAGACTTCTGTAGTGTATAAAAATGATTGTGTGATGCAAGATTTGACAATTCTTTTTATTTCATCAGAATCCTTACAGTCAGATTTTGATAATGTTTATGAGGGTCAAACAGAATTATAACTAAAACATATTGCAAGTGTTAACCAGCTGTAAGTTTAAAAAAATGGCTTTGTGGAAGTTAGTTTCTTCTTCTAGCACTAAGAGGATAAACATGAAAATCTAATTCCATGTGTCCTGAAATATATGTCTTTGTGCATATAGTGAGTATTGAGAAGAGGAGCTACTGTGTCAAGTCACTGTGATTGGAAGAAACGATGGAATACAGCTATTTTTACTCTTATTTTCCACTGAAGTACTTCAGTTGTCCTTCACTTACACCCTCTCATCACACCCACAACACATGTTCATTGTGTAATGATTTATTGTTTAATTGTTCATTTAACAAAGGTTTTAAGTCAAGAAGTTTAATTTATCAGTTGTGTAGGATTCTATCCCTCATCCTCTCTTTTTTGAAGTGAGACTTAGGGCTTCTTGTGCAGTGATGTGAAGGTAAAATCTGAAGTGTTGTTTTATGTATTTCCTTAGGCTCTCTCCTCTCACATCAACGTTGTATTTATTTTTTAAAAATAATTAGAAACATAATCCTTTAAAAGGCTCTGTGGTGGAACACTGTTGCCTCTTTTCCTGTGGAAGAAAGCAAGATTATGGCACATAAGGATTAACTTAAATGTCATTGTTCAAGAAGTATCTAAAGGGCTGTAGTCAGATAATTATGAAATAAAAAATGCAAAGTAGGTACCAAATAGAAGGATAATAAATCTAAACATAATCTTAAAATTCAAAATCTTGCATATGTATATGCTCTGTACTTCTTGAAGGACTTAAGTTGTGAGTTTTTTGTTTACTTAGGTTGTAGGGAAAAGAGTAATGTGGAAATTCATGGGAATGATGTTAAAACATTCCGGTCTTGAAAGTTTCAAGCAAAAGTAAAAACAGCAAGTTTATTTAAAAAGCAGCTAGAATAAAAACCGTTTTAAATTTCCTACAGCATGTCACAAACTTTGCTCTGGTCATCTTGCTTTCAATTTATCATCTAAACATATACTTTTTTTCTCAACAGCTGTTGAGAGAAAAAAGATCACAGTAGTTCACTTAGCAGGTTTGTAAGGGTGTTTTTTCTTTCCGCAAGCTATCAACACCTCACTGTATTGTTCAGCATTTCAAACAGAAATTTTGCTTTCTCTGCTGTTCTGTTACATTTCTCACACATTCTCACGGATTTGCTCTTTCAAGCTCTCAGTTCTCAAGAATTCTGAAGTGTCTTGCCCAGAAATATGGGCCTGCACCAGACCTTATCCACTGCTTAAGATGAGTAAATGAAGGCCTCCTAATTTAGTTGTCTAAAACTAAGTAGTGATCATGGTTCTGTTACCCTACATTTTATGTGTTTCTATGGTTTTTGAGGGTTGGTTTGTTTTGGTTTGCTTGTTTTTGTTTTTCAAATACTGCTGAGTTGTGCAGTGAATGTAGTAAGTGATAAACAGGGTAGAACACTTTTGCTGTTGCTTGTGAACAAATGTGTCCTCTATCATATATTCACACAGGAATAAATAAATGATTTACACAAAAAGAAGTCCTGCAGCATGGATCATACGTGTGTAATTTGGAACTGTGTCCCTGTGGAGCAGACTCTCTCTGTGTACTCCACCCAGTGTTTACCTATGGGTTTCCTTAGAGCCCCATCTGGTTCTCCTGTACATGGCATTAGTAACAGCTCAGGACATTTTGAACTGATCTGAAGGCTGTGTTGCAAACCATCAAAGAGGGGTTTTGTAGCATAAAACAAAGGATGCATGTTCAATTTCAGGTTGGGCATACCTGGTTCTCAAGAATGCTAAGGCTGTTCCAGGATACCAGTGTAAGTCTGCTGGAGAAGTGCTGGTAGGGAACAGCACAGGGCACCACTGTGGCGACATTCATCTTAATTTTAGAAAGGGACCCTAACATGCACAGCTCTGTGTGCTTGCAAATTCATGGCCACTTGTGTTTTTTCAACCAATAATCTTTTTCTCCAGTCTCTCACAGAGCTGTGCTGGGATTGAGTCCTGCTGAGAGGTGGTTAGAATGCTGCAGACACTTCTACTGTTTCAATGGCTTGTGCTCCACTTTGCTCCCAAATCTCATTTATTTAACAATACAGATACACTCTGTGTTTATTTATCCTTATCTGTGTATTCTTATGGCAATGCTGAGCAGTTGCATCACTATTATTATGTCTTATCCAATCTTTGACATTTTTACTGACTTCTTTCTACATTCTATATGAAGATATATCTATAATTACACACACACACAAAAACATACAGATAAAACTGTTTTCAGTATTTTCAGACATCTTTCAAGGAAATAAAAATAGACTCATTCCCAGCATTTAGAATTATACCAGCATTTCTTTGCACTAACTGTATTTTTCCTTTCATATAACATTACCCCCATCAGGTCCCAAAACTTTTGAAGTACTTGCCTAACCCTAGAATATTTGTTTGGACTGCTTCATGACTTTGGTCATCAGGATTTATAAACCATAAAGCAGAGACTTTATAAACCACAAAGCAAACTACAGTACTGGGTTTATCTTGGTGAAAAGAGCCTTAATGCTCTAACAATTTTTCCTTTATAAGCAATGTCCCTACTGCACTGTGGATGCCAAAAACGTCACATGCTTCTTTTTCTTAATCTCTTTAGTAGGCCCTAAATTTTAGTTGTGATTTATAGCCTCTCAGTAACTAGTTTCTGGTTTCATACTCAGCAATATCACAGTCCTCAAATTGCTGACCTGTTCAGCAAGCTGTTTAGGTGAAAATTGTGGCACCTGGCTGTTTTCCAAGCCTGCCTGGACCTCCATAATTCTGGAATCCCAGCACCCAGTTATTTTAAACCAAAGAAACTTTTCAAAAAAACTGAAATAATAATAACAAAGAAAAAGAAAGAAAAGAAGGAGCTAACTCAAGAAAACTAAAAAGCCCCAACCTATTGAACTCTTAACTATATTGGCCAATGCTTGGGGTACTGGCAATTAAAGTGATATTTACGCCTTCTATCCTTGTATAGTTTCATCAAAATCAAAGCTGACTTGAAGAAAAACACATGTGAATAATCTTTTTTTCTGAAACGCCAACTCTGCCATTCATGATTTTGACATTTCTATTTTTAGTATTAATGTAACTTGGAAAGAAAAGAGTGATTTTTAAATAGTACCTTATGACTCCATGACAGGGAGAACAAACACTAAGGAAAAATTCCTTTTTCTCATTACTGCTTTTTTATATCCTTCACCAGATCAGGGCCTAAAGTTGAAATCTAAAACTGATTGCTCAGATATGCAGCCTGTGTGCTTTTAGTCTCCTTGAAAGGGATGGTATGAGAAAAAAAGCTTGTTATTTACTGAACACTGACTTTATTGCTTCATTTTTTTAACATCTCTACCCAGCTGGCATTAGGAAAACCCTTCACCAGGAGTTTTCTATTTCTCTGAAATTACCATAAGGACCCTAACTTGTCCCCAGATAGACACCTCTGTAGCATAGATAAGTGAAGCTATTTGACAGAAATCCTATTCCTTCAGTTTGTTAAACCCTTAAACTTATCATTGAAAAATGTTGTTTAATCTGTGAAAAAAACACTGATATGAATTTAACATGGCAAATGACATTAAAAATCTCAGCAGAGTAACTGAAATTGCCAAAAATAATACACAGTTTTAACCTTATTTTAAAGATACGTGCATATAGTTTACTTAGCTGATAGCAACCAAGTTGTGATTTATATTTACTGGCAGCAGTTGAATCAACCTCAATGAAATTGCCTTTTTTACCAGGTAATCTAGAAATGTTAGTAGCTTCTTACAAGGACAAATTAAATAGTTTTTTGTTTGTTAGTCTTTACCTTCAAAAGCCACAGTACCAGGCATTGCCTGCCTCTTGTGCCAATTATTCTACACTGCAACACCATCCCCACAGGTGAACAAACTGTATCAGTAAGTGGAAAGTGCAGCTTCTGGTTTCTTCTTGCAAGTCTCTCCCTCTGTTTTCTTTTTTTTGGAGAGTTGCCTGTATTTGATTTTCTTATTGGTTTTATTTTTTTCCTTAAACATACCCTTTTAATTAAGTAATTCCTCTCCATTATACAAAGGAAAGGTAACTACATTAAAAGACTTTTCATGCCAAACCAGTGCATAATTTAGGATTTGGGGGTTTTTTGTGAACTTGCACCACAGGATGTAGCAGTCACTAGAGATTATAGGATTTGTAAAAGTCAAAAGCATGAACTCAAGAATTGCATGAATGACCCTTTTGTATGGTATGGTTGTTTGAAGGTTTGCTTGTGGATCAGTGTTTATTTTTCACAAGAAGTACAGAAACATTGCTTACTGTCTTGAGAAATAAGAGTTGCAAATGCTAGCAATAAACTCCGATATATGGTCAGGAGGTTCAGATAAGTAAAGCTCTGATCTGACAGCCAATAAATACAAATATTGTAAGCTTCTGTTTTATTTCTAAATATCAGCATGAATCTTGTTAGACATTCAATCCAAACTGTTTTCCTGAAATTAGTCAAGCTAAATCTTTCATGTAGAAATCATCTCTGACTGCAGGGAGTTTACTTTATTACTTTGGAAAGAGGCATGATGAAAATAGATTTTTTTTTCTATGAAATTGGTAAGTTATAACAAAATGGTTAAGGCTGTGAGGTGTGGCAAATCCTGAACTATGTTTCTCCGAGATTGGGATTGCATGTGGGGCAGCAGCAGACTTTTGCATGGCCGTTTGCATTAGATGAATGCTGCTCGAGGGCATGGCAGTGGAATTGGCTTTCATCGCTTACACAGTTACATAATGCACTTGGAATGGAAAAAGGATGCTTCTCCATTTGAGACTCCAGAAAGCCGTGTCCCTTACTGAACCCACTGTTTAATATGCAGGAGAGAGCATTGAGAGGGGGAAGGCAGGGAGAGAGTGAGCTGCAACATAGGGCTCTTACACAGCTTCAGAGCAGTTTGGGCATTTGTTGTTTCACTGGATTTTGTTACTTTTTTTTTTTTCTTCTTCTTCCTATCTGTGCCTGAGCATACTAATTGCTTCTTTTGCTCTTGTTAGTTCTGTTAGTTCTTCAAATGCTGTACTATGCCTTACATTGAGGGGGAAAGTGTGAAGGTCAGCTGGTAGTATGGCATCTCTTTAGCGAGAAGGTTTTACCCTCTAGTATTCTTTACACATGGTCTTTTCACTTATAGCAGTACTTTGTATTTGATTTTTTACTTGAATGGATGGTCTGTTTCCGAGGGACATTGTTTCTTTTTGTTGCTTTGTTAGGCACTCTTCTTTTTCTTTCTTCACTGTGTTTGTGTAGGTCATGTGAATTATGGCCAGAAGCTTTCCTTGGAAGCTTCAGCTTGAATTTATTTGAATGAGGGGCCCAGGTACTGTTCTGTAAGAGTCCCTTTATGAAAAGCCCATTGTTGAAATTTTAGAAAAGGGAAGAATGCATTAGTGCAGCCCTGAAAGTGACTGCAAAAATGATAGTACGGCACCATGTACTTGTTTCCTTTACTTTTTCTCAGATGGGCTCAGTTACCAGACAGGCAAAAAAGAATCTTTTCCAAATGCCAGGTCAACAAAATCAAGCTAAAATCAGACAGCCAAGCTAATGTGTGTTTTCTGGTGATATGTGCTTTGGGCTTGTAATTAAAATCTTCATTCTGTTTGAATTTAAAATAAATCAAGCTCATTTGTTTGTATGTGAGCAGTAAGAGTGGCAAATTCACTTTTCCACAGTAAAAGTTGAGTGTGAGAAATAATAATTAATAAGATCCAAGCTTGTCTTTGTCATTGGGCTGACCTTTTATCCACTTAGAGTTGATGTTCCTGGTGTGCCTTGTAAAATAATTTGAATTCACAAGACAGACATAAAACCTGATGACTGCTGGGCATTGAAGAAGACCAAGCATTTGCACTTATTATTTTGATCTATTAGCTGTCAATGATATACAAGTGTCTTGAATAGATATAGGTACATTTTATAACAGTAGTTATAAAGAATGCTTGTAAATGTTCTGCCTATAAATCACCTGGTGCACCACATCTGCATCAAGGCAGTATGATCTGTGTGATACAAAAGCATGAATGCAAATAATGTACTTTAGAAAGCAAATTTGTATGTAGTTTCTTATGGTTCATTTTGTTGACAGGATATTAATATTGCCCAGTTTGAGGTACATTTTCTCTTACTTTAATATTTGGTATTCTCACAGGTATTTTGTAAGATTAAATAAAAACATGATATGGATTTAAAGTTCTAGGAATAAAGAATTTAATGTATGCGAATTTGGCATATTACATTTTTTGCAGCACGTCAGCATTAATAGGAGCTGTAGTTTATAACAACAAGAATAGTGACATCTGTGCACTATCCATTAAAAATATTTAATAAATCAAAAATCCAGGACAAGCAACAAAATTGCAAATAATTATAACTTTCGAATACTAAAATTACTGAAGTGAATATTAATGATTAAATCAAATTTCAATGGTGTTTACGGTTTCTCAGTACAAAGAACAACAAAAAAATCTGCCTTCATTTGTAAAGAGTCAAAATACTGGATTTCTTTTCACCTCAAAGGGAAATTTTGACACATTTAATATGAAGTAGCTGGACTACTGAGTAGCTAGTGTAACTCTGCTTGCTCTGAATTTTCAGTCCACAGTTTTGATCTTGAGAGCTAAAGTTTCTTTTCAGATGATACAGTTTTCTTATAGGTAGTAAAAAAGAGTGCGATTAATTTTTTGTATCTCTTGCTAAACAGATAATGACTAGGTATTAGAAATAGGCTCACAGAAAGTATCTTTCATTTGGTTCCAACGTTATGTTAGTTACCTGATTTTACTATCAACTATCCATCCAGGTTTGTCTTTCTTCCACTCTGCCTCTAACATTCGGATTTGAAATATGCTTTGCCTTTGCAATAGCTGGCCTATGTAACAAAATGCTAGGAACAGGTGTGTAATCATAAATATTTATGCTTTCCTTTATGCAGAAATACTTGTGTGTTAAGACTGTGTAAGGGTTATTTACTGATTTTATATCAGCATATTAATAATAAATTATTCATAAAACATATGCACATTTCTTAACACTGTAGTTTTATACCAATATATATCCCTCTGTACAAACATCTGGCATTAATTAGTGATAGGTAAATTACTGTCATTTTAGTACTAAAGAAATAAATATGCCAACTCTGGACTGCATAATATTACTGTATCTACTTAGCTTTCAATGCATATTTCATGCACAGAGCTATACTAGATGTAACAAGCTTTATTTTTACCAGTGTTTTGTTTTCTTAACATAGATCTGATAACTGTTTTGATTGTAGTATAGGTATATATTTATATATAATCAACGAATTCTTAGACACACATATGTATTAACTGGCAAAACATTACTTGTGTAGATTTATATAAAGATACAGGTATGGATATGGATATATATTCACATATACACCTACATACACATATGCATAAAGCAATGTACAAATGCAGTAACTCTAAGAATAGTCCTCATATCACCCCAGAAACAGTTGGGCCTTTTTTCTCTGAAAAGCCTCTATTGTTAGAAAGCCATCATGACATTGGCAAATGAGAAGGATATATTAAAAAAGCAAAGAACTGGGACAGAGGGAGATGAAAAGGATTGCCAGTTATTACAGAAGAAATCTTTGGCAATTGAGAAACTGGACTTAGATCTTTACTGTTTGAATAAAAATTTCAACTCCACAATTTTGGTGTTTATTTCCTTCACATATAAAAATAATTCACCCAAATTAATTCAGTTCATTATGTTGCAAATGGGAAATAAATAGATGGAGCTTTCCATTAATTGAATTAGATTAAATCCTGAGATGGGAGTGCTTTTTTTCCTGGAAGCTCATTAACCTACTCTTCACCAAAAAAACAAAAACAAAAACAAACAAACAAACAAAAAAAACCCAAAAAACCAACAACAACAAAAAACAAACAACCAAAACAAAAAGAAACAACCAACCAACAACAAAACAAGAACCAAAATCCTTAAACATGCCTTGTTCAGAAATGGGAAACATGCCAATCATTAACAGAGACCAGCCCTGATGTGCAGTACCATGGATGGCCCTTTGAGTTCACAAAGGGTCTGTTTTATGCAGAGGTGCAACCCAAGACAATGGCCATATATGCAACAAGAAAATGATGATTTGTCTAAATCAGATCTTTATTTAGCCAGCTGTTGACAGCTGGTGTTGGCTAAAGTGAGATGAATTGGCTACATCATGCAAGCAGCTCTGCTTTAGGTTACAGGCAGTGGGAACAAACAACCTTCATTTCGTCCCTCTGTGTTCCTGAAGAATGAATTCAAAGCAAGATTTGGTACCCATGGAATAAAAAATAATTGAAGTGCTATGTTTTGAGGGGAAATATAGATGGCATTCAAACCAAGAAGAATCTCACATTTGTTTCTGATCTAGTTTGGGTTTTTCTGCTAAAATTTTTATCCTTACTTCTTTTTAATATCAGTGAAAGAATCAAAGTCTCATCTGGTGTCAAATGTCCTTGTGGGCATTTGACTGTGTCTAGAATGTGATAGATGGGCCAAAACCTTGGTTAGTCAGGAAAGCCTTTCATATGATCCCAGATTGATATGACAATGATCTTTACATTCCCCTACCCTTTAGCAGTTTGGATTCCATGCTGCTTTTTGACAGGTGTCTTCTCTCACTTCAGTGCTATAGTTTTAGCATGTTTTTTTATATATAGTTCTATTATCATTTTTCCAACTTATTTCAGACCATCTATCTTTATAATCTTTCAAGTCCTGTTTGAGTTCTAAGTTTATTCTGGAAAAATAACAATGCTTTGTTTTGATGATTTTTTTCTTCAAGGTGTTTTTTCTTTTTAGTATTCAATTTTTCATAAAAATGTCTCAGTTTGGGTGGGGGCTGTTTATTAGGTGTATTTGGTTTGTTGGTTTTTTCAAATAATACAATGTAACACCCTTAAAATTAAATAGCATAAATACAATATAATGTGTTTCATGATCGTTTGCAGAAGGGTTATTTAAAGTTTATTTACAAACATTTCTTTACCTCCATATCATATTCTTAATATATTAATAGATTTGTCATTTTTACCTATGGAATAATGTACAAATTTGCTAATATTTTATCACCATAAATGTTTGTATTGTGTCCTCTAAACTGGATGGACCTTTTCTAGTTTATAGCCTCAATGGTGCAAGAACTTTTTTGTAAATATTGGTTTAATTGACGTTTTAATTATTTTTAATCAATATTGTTATAAATTAATGAATTCTTGCTACTTTTTCTCAGACAAAACTACAAAATATGAAAGAACTTGGTCAGTTAGCTTGTAAGATCAGAAGAGTAGAAAAAGTCTGTTCAGACGTATAGATTTAATTATTTAAATACTTAAATAATAAATATATATGGTTATTTAATAATTAATAATTTAAAAATATTCAATAAGCAATATATTACTATTAGTTTTTCATTGTAGGTAGTTGCTTAGTCTTCACCGCCACAATATGTATTCACCTAATTTATCTCTAATTTATTTCCCTCATATGGTTTCACCAGGGAAAAGTAAATTAATCTTGGTTGTTTAATGTCATTTTGCAGTCTTAATTCCCTCCTAGTGAGCCTGCATTATATACATAAGGACAGTGAATTACAGTGTTTCTGAGCTATTGTTTTACCTGCTTCTTTACCAGTTTCTGAGAAAAAGAGTAGAATTGTGTAATATTTCAAATCTAAAAAAATAGTTTTATTTTTATTAGTAATGTTTTGTACTCTGTCTGTCTGAATCTTCAGAAAAAAAATTTCATTTTTCTGTCATTCTTGTTTGTCCATATGTCACATTGGCATTATCTTTAGGGCATCTGTAAGAAAGTATTTTATATTAATTCTTCATATTTCTATTTTAGTAGAATGAAAGTAGCCCAAGTGACCACCACAGGCTATCCTTACCAAATATTTTTTAGCACTCATACATAATGCTGGACAGTGAGCTCCTGGCAAAAAATGGAAACCACGGGAACCTAATGGAATCAAAGACAGCAAAGCATACTTGTGTGTCCTCACATGCATAACCAGTATTCTTTGCTTTCCTGGAAGCCACAAGTCAAAATAACAAGGAAAAGAACAAAAGAGAGTTGGTTGAACATAAATATGGCTTGTACCTAGAAAGCCTGAGAGGCTCACTTGTTCCTAGCTAATATAACAAATATGTTTTCTGAATATCCAGGCTAGCTGTGTGCTTCCCAAACAATTATGCACATACTGCAGGACTGGAAGCAAGAGTATTTGTATGCATGCTGCTGTCTTGTTGGCAAGGCTGGACTCTTAAAATGTGTTTCTACCAAGTGCATGATGAATTATTCTGCAGACTAATTCTGTTGTTTATAGGTTGCTGTAGGCCACTCATGAAGCCATGAGCATGGTCATTCAAATAAAGAACACTTATAAATTCTGGCTTTGAAGAATACATATAAACTTCTTGCCATGCAACAGTAGCTTGAATCACCCGATCTGAATAATAATGTCTGTGCCAGGTGTTGTGGAATAAGTTGGGTTTTTTTTTTTTTAAAGTGGAAAAGTAGTGGAGCATCTTGTTTGCTGACTGTTCTGTGGCCACTGATGCTCTTGAAATATTGTTCCCATAACAATAAAAATGATGGCAATTTCTGGATCCAGAGCAATTCTTAAAATATAACATAGTTGCAGTTTAAAGAAATCACATGTGGTGAAAATTGTGGTCTCTTGTGCAAGACGACAAAGTTTTGAAATTCTCTTATCTTCATCATTTAATGCAAGTAGATCTCCAAACTTCTGGAAGATTTTTGTTTGTTATTTTAATTTTAAATATTATAAATATATGATCTTAAGTTCTAAAATATTGAGTATTCTGTTCAGTCCAGAATGATTACTTGTGAATAATAATGCCCTGAAAAGCGTGGAAGTGCTGGCAAACCCTTGATTAAAGCAGGACGAAGATTGTAGCTGTTAAACAGGGTTTTACTTAAAATAGGAGTCCCTCTGAATGTGACTGTGATGCCTCTAAGAGCAGTGAGATGCTGGGGTGTCTTGTGCCTGGGCAGGAGTGGGTACTGTGAATTTAAAAATGGAAGCACAACATCTCAAGAGAAAATTTGAAGCATGTTTATCAAAGCCTCTGTTAATAGGTTTGGATTTAGACTTGGTCTGTAAATGAATTGTGAATTAAATTTTATTCTAATGCGGATAAAATGTTTTTTTTGTCTGACATGGAGTCAGTAGTAATTTCAAATCCAGCTTTTAACAAACCTTTTCAGCCCATTATTTCTAACCACCTTTTGAATAGTTATGTATTTTCTACAGAGCAAGGAACATTTACACAGCAAGAATAGAGATGGAAGCAAATAAACAGGCCATCCAGAAAGTACCTATGCTGCTCTCCCAGCAGGATCTCAGTAATGGTATTTGAATTCAGTGATTGAAGTAGTGAGATCTCCTAGCAAGGAACTCATATGCACTTAGTGATTCACTTTAAAAAAATCCATTTGTAATAAATTATTTCATGGCATCCTTTAATTATTTATGATACCAAATGGTCATTCAACATTCTGACTCATGTTTTGATTCGCTTACATAAACACAGCTATTCACTGAATGGCTTTCAAAGGTGCTAGGCATTTTTACTTTACTCAAGACTGGTTTAAAATGTCATTCAAATTGCAGAGGCCAAAATTGATTATCTGTTCTAAAATCTAAGCCATTATTTGCAACTGTGGTGTTGCCTGTGTCATATACCTAGATGTACGCAAGAGTATCCTGTGTTCAGAATAAGCTTGTTTTAAATAAGTACATAAATATTTTAATACACTTCTGAGAGTTTTTTGTTCGTTTTCTAATTTTCCTTAAATAAATGTACTTGATTTAAATTCTGTACCATGATTAAAATATAAAACAATAGATCAATGACAAACTCTGTACTGCTAGTCTAACTAGTAGGGGTTGCATCTCAGATATTTACCTCCTCTTGGGAATTAAGCTATGGAGAACTGCTAGGACAATCTTCTGCAGTAGGTAATAAACCCTCCAAGATGTTGTGGTCTGTTTGGAGGAAATTTTGCATTCAGAATGGAAATGAACCTGCTTGCAAAATTCGAGTGTATACTGGGATAGACAGCTTTGAGGTGAAGAAATCCTATTTTTCTGTTTTGTAGAAAGCTAGCTGGCATATTAGAGTCTTCAAATATGACACTGACAATTGAGATGAGCATCTGGTAGCATTTGATAATGGTCTACCACTGGAAATAAGGTAATAAATTTCCCCATAATGGTTCACTGCCAACAGTGCTCATTTATGAGTGAAACAAGCTGACCATTTATTTTCCCAGTTGGGCAATGTTGCAGATTTGTGTTCTGTTCCTTTTGGTGAAGATCTGAAAGGCCTATTAAAGATATATTATTGCAAACTAAGTGCATTGCTTTCAAATGCTCTGCGTGACAATTCCTTGTTGTAATTAGGTTTTAATGTCGAATACTTTGCAGATATATTCACATAGGAATATATCTGAATGTACAGAATCCAGCTCTTTCCTCCTTACTACAAATACATGCTTTCTGCATTCAAAGAGTAAAAGCATGAATTTTTTCTTGTAGGCTGGGGGAAATCTGTGAATTGTGCTATTTTAACAATGCAAAACTCAGCTTAAAGCTGATTCATATAAAAAGCCTTTGTTTCTGCCACCTCTGAAATAGAAAATGCTCTAGGGCCTGGATTCACAACCAAGCTTATCCAAGGGAATTTTTCATACTTGCTGAAGTATGCATATTTAGGACGTATTCTTAATTATGAATCCAATGTTGTTTTTTTGTTTTTCTTTCATCACATGTGGGGTGTTTCTGGGTGTAGCAGAAATTTTGTGCTGTTTAGGCAAATATCTAATGTTAAGATGCCAGGATCTTGTGCCTTTTGACTTCTGGTATAACTGCTGGAGGATAGAGGCACGCTCCTAAACTGCAGGAGTAGCTGGGTTAGCACTCAGCTTCCTTGTGTTGTCATATGATTATGACAGCTTTGTTAAAAGCTTTCTGCTCTTGTCTCATTGCTGATGTGTCAAGAGGAGAAGTTAGGTAACTCCAGTTTTCTGTAAGAATATCTGTGCTGAAGTTCCAGCCAGGACTGAGAGAGTGTGTCAAAAAAGACTAGCAAGTAGCGCCCGTTTGTCAGTGTAGTAGTCTGGATTTGTTGATTTAGAAGATCACTTCTGCTGTGCTTTTCTTGTTAAGATGCTGAGCAGACGTCTGGGGATGTTTTATGCTCACTGAGAGCGTAACATACTTTGCTGAACAAAGTTACAGGGTATGCTGTTCCTGCTTTTTCCGTTAAAAAGATTATTATTTTTTTTAAGCCTTTGTACACGGGGAAGGTGAAGGGGGAAGGACAGTAAGCTTGTTCATGATAAATGAGTTGCTGCAGCAAAAGGCATTGTATTGCTTACTGTGTGTACTTGTCGTTAAAGAGAAATACAGTTGTAACAGCATTTCAGTTTCTGCATTACATGCATTTAAGTGCCGGTCCACTAAGGACGCCTGCTTCCACTGATTCAAGTAGGAAAGTTGGCATATTATTCCCCAGTGAGTGCAGTAAACTCTGTGTTGGATTCTATTAAATGCTGCCAGACAGGCAGAACAATATTTGAAACAAGACTGTTTGAACTGAAATGTAATTGGACTCATTTAAAGTCTTACTACAATGAAATCTGACTTCCTCCTTGTAATTTGACTTGTAGAAACCTCTCAAAAACATTACCTTTTGCCACAGGCTGTAAATTTAAATTCTGCACCAGGTAAGCATAATGAGAAAAGAAAGTTCTGACATGGCTGGAGATCATATCAGGTCTGGCTTGATTAATTATTTCCACACAATCAATCAGCACCTTATTTAGATAACTGGAGGCACTCACTAGTTAATTTGTGAGAGTAGAACAATGAGGGCAAGCATTTATATGGTCAGTCAATACTCCAATTAGTGTTCAAAAGTCAAATCCAGGCTTGAAAATGGCTAGTGGAAGAAAAGGACTGAAATAACACAGCAGCTCCTACAGTTTTAGATAGACTTTCTCTGATTACACTGCAGTGATGCCACTCACGCTCTCCAAAAGTATTTGCCTAGTCTTTCTAATCATCTGCTTCATTATATATATATATATATATATATAGATAGATAGATAGATAAGCTTCTATATACTTTTAAAGCTAGCTAAAATAAATATCAACAGTGCATTCATATACCAAACCTTAAATTTGCAGCTGTATATCTACTCATTCATCTTCTACATTAACAGGATTTACTTTCACCTGCAAAACAGACAGTAGTTCTACTAAGCAAAAAACTGCAAAACATTTCAAGGCAGAAGTCATAGAAAGGATTAATTGCTGCTCCATGTACTGCCTGCTGCGGGGATTAATTTGCCTGAAATATGTGGTGGCCAAATCTGAAGACTGACTCCTGCATTCAAAATAAACTCTCTGGGATAACCCGGCAGAGGTTTATGACAAATATTCTCCAAAATTGCATTTCTGTTGTTCCCCACAGCATATAAGTACTGGCCATTGCCTACATATGAGAAAAAGAGAAATAATAATTTTAGATTATATTCTATTTCTCCACCTTCTGCTTGCAAAAGGAAAGAAGCCAGATTCACAATCAGACCTTTCAGTTAAACTATTTCTATCAACATAAGACTGATTTTAAAAGAATCTTCTATGTGAACAAAAAAATGTTTAGAAAATAAGCATTTTTAAAGGAAAAATTTTGAAATGTGAAAATATTTAAACATGCATAGTTTCAGTTAAACAGCTCATTATGCCATAAAAGTATCTATGAAGGGGGATTCTACCATGAGATTTTATTTTATATTAAGGAAGAAATTTTGAAAGGAGAATTTTGGCTTTGTTTTTGATGAAAGAAAAGGGCAGTCTTTTTGCATACACATTTATTTGGTGAAAATATCACTAGTTTTCTTAGTTTTTAAAAAAAGTTAGAGTGCTAACATATTCTATTACTTTGTATTTGATATCACTTTTTATCCTTAAAATAATAATTTTTCCATTACATCAAGCAGAGGTTAATTTAGATGAGAAGCCATCACAAAAATCACCAGCATAGTTGCAATTGTTAGGGTTTGCAGAAGTACAAGTATTATGTGGGGGTGGGAAAGACTGTGTTATCTCAAGAGCCCTCAACTATTCAATTCAAAGTGAATCTGAGGTACCTCATTGCTAGACTGTTGACTTGACTTCCACAGCAATGACTTTTGTTATTTTATGTTTCTGATTTTGCCTGACTTTCAGAGAGAAAAATTATTTACCTCAAAGTACACATGTAAACATATAACCAAAAATATTTGCATACTTCATTACCATGAAAATGAAATTGATTTATTACTTACTTGGTACTGCTGCCCAATAGAAGTTTTCTCAGTTTCTTGAAAGATTTTTGAATCAGTTTCTAAATTTCAGCAAGCTGCATGTAGGTGATCTAAGATACGAGTTTACAAATCCTTAGTCTTGTAGGACATTATTGAGCATAAGTTAAGTAGGTGGGAATTATTTTGGTATTTTTAACATAATTCTAAATTGTGAGTGCAACAAATGTGTCAAGAAATAATTATTCTTCTCACTTAGGTTAAACCAAATCAAAGTGGTTTATCAGTTTTTAAGTTCTGTGTAATTACTAGGCCAGTTGGATAAATTATATATTCGGTATCACTACCAGCAATACAACAGATAAAGCATTATACTGTACAGGTACAAAGACTGAATGTACCCCTACACATTGCTAAGTGTCCTCCAATAACTCCAGGAGGCTCTAACTTCACACACACAACTATGTGCTTATGTGCACAGGCACATGCAAGTGGCTGGCTTTGTGTGTGACCTGCACCCGTGCTTGTCCCTACACCAAAATATCCACTGGGCTCACAAGGGTGGTCCAAGTGAGGTCCCCAGCACGTGGCCACCTTGTCATGCCATGCCACAACTGCAGTGCAGCTGTCAAATGAGACAGAGACCCTGTTAAGAGCCAGAAGGAGATCGGGACAGTGGTGAGAAGACTTGAGGCAGCATCACAGGAGAGTTGGAGTGCCAGTCTGTTACTTCTGTGTTCCAAGGTGTCTCCCCCATCGCAAAGTGTTGTGCCTCCTTATTCTTCCAGTCAAAATTATTCATTTCT
>VRYO01002772.1:38088452-38106852 GCA_009812075.1 Sialia sialis | reverse complement strand
GCAGCTTATTTATGGACAATTTCTGTGGTCTTCCCAGCTACCCGGATATGTGGCTTATAATCAGGTGCAGCTGATAATTGTGAAATTACTGAAATTACATTTAATCTAAGTGATAGCAATTTCATGCAAAGCTTGTCATTGATAATTTCCTCTTTAGACGTCTGTGATTTGGGGCAGCGTTGCCTCACAATAGTAGGTTCCATTTACACATGCTGTTAAAATTCACTCTCATATCCATTGCTAGAACCTTTTCTTAGCCTGAACATGTTAAAAAGAGGAATTGTTGCAGATTCCTCTGTGGCTAATCATCTAACAAGGTTTAAGGATAAGAGCTTCCAAAGAAAGTAGATGAATCTTAGGAAATAGAGTGTGTTAATAAATGGATTTGATCTTTCACCCTAATACTGACTATCTTCAGTCTATTATATGGCTATACCTTTGAGAAAGAAGCATATGAAAGAAAGCTTCCTCTGATAAAGTAAAAATAGTTAAAGGGATAAGGCAAAATAAGAAAAGCTGTTGTGTATTTTAATGCCTGTCATCTATATCCTGTCCAGTCTGATTCTTTTCCAGCAACTCCTGCAAAAACTTTAGAAGTAGTAATGTATGCCCTTTACACATGGCTGTATGCCAAGCCATAGGATTTTGTTATAATTCTCTTTTCCTACACCTTTTACCATATTGCATTTGTCCTTGGAATGGATGACATCATTAGGAGTGAAGACTTAATTATAGGCACTTAGAGACAATTTAAGAACTGTTGTTTAATTTACTGTGTTTAATTTAAAGTGGAAGCTAGATGGTAGTTTGGAACTTCAGCAGTTTTGAAACACTGACACTTAAGACACTTAGTCAAAGGTTTGTGTAGCACAGATTCATTCTCAAGGAGAAGTGAAAGCAGTAAGGGCTCTCAGGCTGATTTTTTTTAAAGACCAGTATACACTGAGGAGTAATCTGACCTAATCTTTTCAATTTAGTGGATTTTTGTAGTTGTTATAACAAGTCATTTTGACTGAGGTTTATCTTGCCTAGCTTTAGATGTTACCAGTGTGCACATCTGCACTGGAGATGGTTAATCTTTAAGAGAAAGAGGTCCATTCTAGGATATAATTAATTTGTCTATTTTGGCTTACTTCTTTAGGTAGAAATGAATCTTATTCTGGATAAACTTGTTTTTCATTCATTACAAGAGGTGTCTAGGATGATTACCTCAGATGAGAATATTTAGTTTTGTTATAATAAATTCCATTCCAGTTGCCTTATAAACCATAAAGCATTTGCTTCTATTCAAAATGCATGTGCATGACGTTTTTGATAGATTTGATTTTCATATCTGACAGTATCTAATTTAATCTTATTACTTTACCATCTGTAATTCTGGGCTCTCTTTTCTAGTCCATATATATGTGAATTTGAAAATACAAATCATCTGTCATGTCCCTGAAAATATGGTAAACTCACTAAAAAACTGTTAGCCTATGACAATTTTATATACAGATTGAAGACAATTATATTGGTGTGGTTATTTTTGAAAATTATTATTGTTGTCATTGTTTTTCTCTTTATAAGGAGATCCTGCTGGGCAGTCAGATATCACCAGGGATTTTGATTACTTGTTCAGTAACTCAAATACATTGCAAGTCCTCAATTTCCCCTCAAATACAAAGGGCAGGGTGGCATAACACAATGTACTTGTTTCTTAAAACAGACTAAGATTTCCAAGCTGCAGTTGGGAGAAGATGTGTTTGTCCATTTAAAATAAATGAACAATCCTTAGCAGTTTTAGGTATATTGTTCCTATAGATGGGAACAATTCCAATTCTTAAATATTCAGCACAATAATACAATAAAATCAAATCCCTGTGGATGGGAAACAAAGAGTTGAATTTTAATTGACACACACACAGTGCCTTCTGTAGGTAATATTTGACTGGTAAACATGCTTCAATTTTTGGTCATATTTCACATAATTTTCTCATTCAGTCATTTATTCCTGCAAAGAAGAAAAAAAGGCATTTCTATTTAGAAGAAATACATTTCTTAACAGCTGACCTTGCACTAGATTTTTTTTTTTTCCTGCAAGTGAATGTTACTGATGGTTTGGCACTGGTACAGATTTTGTTTCTATTTTCCCCTAGTAGCAAACTAGCACAAAAATGGCCTACCCTGTCTTCCTGAAAGCTTCTATGTGGGCATGCCAGATAGGAAAGTAGGTAAAATCAGATCCTGAGGCACATGCAGAAAATGTTATAATTCAGATTGTAGATTTTTTCCAGTTGGTTTATTTGTTTCAGTATATTTTTTATAACAGACTATGTACTATCTCAAGGCTAGATTCAGCCTAGAAATAAATAAGGTGGGGGAATATGAACCTCTTTTTATGCTTTACTCAGATTACAAGATCTTAAAAACTATATTTCATGGCTTTACATTGCATTTTAGCTTCTACATAATTTTCTGCAATTGGCATGCTGAGATCCTGATCAACACTAGCTGTTGAAATAGTGGAAAGTCTAAGTTCAGAAGTTCAGAGGAAATCGAGTTCTGTAGTATGAGCATGTGTTACCTCTGTATCTGGGTGGATGGATGGGAATCGGGCACAAAATGTTGTTATCCTTCTTCAGTTAAGTTGCTGCCCCTTCCTTGTTTCTTATAATCGTGACGTATAATAAAGCTTAAATAAAGTTGCTGGCTACTTTAAAAAGTATTTTAAGTTTTTGGTAATGTACCTGATATTTGGCTGGTGAGAGTGCTCAGAGAACCTTTGCAAATGTTCCTTAATGACACCTACAAGAAAGTAATAACTATACACATAATGTTGTTATGAAAACTAAAACAGTCTTCAGCCATACTGCTTTCTCCCTTTTACTTGAAAACCATCTTTCAAAAACAACATTTACAGAAAAATGGTTTATTTTAAAGGATACTGAAGAAAATCACCATTTCACTTATCAGTGAATGTGTCTTTTTCTCTTGTGTATAAATACACACAGCTCTCATAGTCCTCAATGTGTTTAATTATTTTTAGATTTGACTTAATATTAACTGGTGAATATTACCAGTTTCAAGGTATTTCAAGATATCTTTTCTTCCTGAATTTCAGTTCATAACTCTTTATGCATATTGAAATCCATTTTAATCTCTGCCTTAGCAGAAGTCCATATTTAATGGGTTTCTACAATTTGCCTAGTCTGTTTACACAAGAAAAATATATTTTCATTTAATGTAGAAATTGATGAAGGAAAGTCAACAAGTTCTAATGAAGTTCAAAAATACAGGATTTAAACATAAAATATTAGATTATTTATACCATTTCTTAGCAAGATTTCTGAAGCATGCAAACACATAACCCAGTGTTAACTACATGAGAGATAGTTAGACCATTTTATTTTTTTCCCCTGAAAAAAATCCATTTCTGCAGAATCTATAGATTTTGAAAATACTTTTTTTTCCTTTTTCTTCCCCTGCCCCAAAAAGAAAGTAAAAAAATTTTATTCCCCACAGTAAGACTTAGAGTCAGTTAATTGCACATGATTGTGCCTTTAGAATTATTTTTCATTTTTCTTCTGCTTTGCCCTGGGGTGTTTTTAGATAAAAGTTCTGTTTGCTAGCAAATTAGTTGTCATTACTTCTTTGTTGCCAGGTAATCTTTCATTGATGCTGGAAACCTAAGCATGTATGCAATCAAATTTCTCTAATTTAGAAGCTATATCATAAATAGTTTTAGTACATGCTAAAATGCTTGGAAGTAATACTTTGTTGCTGACAATCTCTTTTTGTCATCTATAAAAACTTACAAATCACAACTGAACAGTCAGCCTCTCTTTACAAGAGTATCTTTTAATAGCTGAAAATTGTAAACTGGGATCCTGCTTCAATATCCCTGTACATGCACATCTGAAAAAGTGAAATGTCTTCTCTCTCAAACTCATTTGGTAGATGAGAATGAGTTGTTTGCTATTGTCACTAATAACCTTAAAGTGGACTTGATAGCTGACATTGTGGTCATGATTGCTGCATTACATTAAGAGTTTACCAGGTATATAGAAGGAAATTTTGATTTTTTTCCCATTTATGTATAGTCACATTGGTATCTCCTGAAGGTAACAACACTAAGAGTTGCAGATAATGATATCTTGGATCACTGCCTGAAGTACCTTTATGGATTTTCAAATACTCTTAATTTTTGTCAAGAGTATTTTTTTCACACCTAAGATGCCAGGACATGAGCAGATGGAACCTGGAGAGTTAAAGTCCAGCTACAAGTGATGTCCCACCACTTGTGCAGTTGATATGATACATGGTTTGTCTGCATGCATACTAGTAAGATTACTGTACTAAGCAAATGGTATAAGGATTATCCCTGCATGTTTGACAATGATTATGCATAGACAGGAGAAACTTTTTCACTCTGAAGACAGTCAGGCACAGGAATAGTGTCCCTGGAGGTCTCTGAAGTCTCCATCCCTAGAGGTTCTCTTGCCTGGAAAAAGCCCTGAGCAATCTTTGCTAATCTTAAAAGTGATGCTACTTTGAGCACAAGGGGAACCAGAAATCTCCTGAGATACTCTCCCAACCTGAACTCTTTGCCTTCTGCATTCTTTTCAACAGCAGATATGTTGTGCCCAGGACCTGTCTCTTACCATGACTTAGATATCCAGAGTAGTTCTGGTTACTACAGGCAAAACAAATTTTATCTGCTAATATTAAAATATCTGATCAAAAGGGCATATTTGCCAGCTCAAGTACGTTGTCAGTTGGGAGAACATCCAGGAGTGCCTCTCTAGCTCTGGAAGTCATTGTTTTCATCCTTATGACCTCATTTCACTGCTTTCCAGCTAGCAGCTGCAAATTTGAGGGGGAAGCCTCAGGTAATATAATCACTTTGATTGAACATGTGCTGTCCCATTTATTTTCTGGGAGTTAAAAGAGGTCAAAGCAGAATTTCTACATGTCCTGTAGCACAGTTACAAGAGCACAGCTTGGCTAAGGACTTGTTTCTTGTCTTTATTCTGTAAAAAGAAAAAAAATGGCATGCAAAACTTTTTATTTTAATTATTTTAATTTTTTTTTAAATAAACAAAATATTTATTTCTTCAAGGAAATTAATGAAATATTTATATGGAAGCAGGTTTAGACTGTTGCGGTTTGTTTATTTTGTTTTTGTTTTGTTTTGGGGAAAGTGAATGAGAGGAACGGGAATTTCCAGATTTGGACCTATTTGTCTGAAAATAAGAAGGTAAATAATTTTTATTTTTGGTTAAGTATTCTGCTTAAAATGCCATTCCACAGGTAATCAAATTACTTTTCATCTTTTTTAGCTTTGTGGCTTTATTATTTATATGGGGCCTTGTGATGGTGTTTTAAAATGTCAAGTGTGTTACTTTTGTTAGATTTGTGTTCCTGATTTTTTTTCATCAACTTGGATGTTTCCTTATAAATAAAAAAGCGTTTCACATTTGGTTGAAACCTTAGTAATGCTTTTTATTTGGTGCACAAATTCTTTCATAAATAGAAGTCAAAGAGGTTTTCTTTAATAATTTTATAAAATTTTTACTTCGTATCTTTTACTTTGGACATGTCTGACAAGCCTATAGACTAGCCTATAAACACAGACATGCTAGTATATTTGCTATGTTTGTTAATATTGCTGTCAATGTGTCACTTTATACCTTAAAGTGATTGCCTCTGAAACCAGAAGGGGTTGTTGTTGTTTCTAAAAACAGCTTAGGATATCTTGAATGGAAAAACTGTTGATTTAAAGGCATATTTCTAAATTAAAGTTGATTATTTCAATTATATGAAGATATTTTAATATACTGTCTAAAATATACTATTTTTCCCCCTGTGTAATTTAAAAAACCTTGAAAGGCCCATTTTTTTGCATTTTGTAGTAGAGGCTTCAAATATATTTTCCTGATTTAATTCTCTAAAGAGCTACTGCTCCATAAGAAATGAAATCTGCTCAGTGCTTCTGTCTTTTATATTAAGGCTTTATACTGTCATTCATAAACATGTCATTGAAATACCTTCCACATAACTTGACTATCAATAGCAAATCTCTAGTGACAACATAGGATATATTTATCCTGAATAAAACAGCTCCAAGGAAAGTTTCCAGCCACTGGAACCAAATTGTCTACGTTGCTAAATTGTTAGATTTGTCCCTCATGTGGTTTTGGCCCAGACCAAATAAGAGTCTTCCAAGTGGCTCCTGGAGACAGTCCAGCAGTCAGAACAGACCAGAGACCATCCCCTGCAGGCAATTCAGATATCCCTCATCCTGATCTGATTGTTTTGGAGAGCAAAAGAGTTAATAGCAGCAGCACTACCTCTACATGCTGCTGATCTCAGTGCCAGATAACAGACCCCGGACATGCAAATCATGGCCTTGGAGGCTTGTTCTCCTGTCTTTCCTGTATTAAAAATTTCCCAGTGAAGACATTTTATTCCTCAATTTTTGTTTGTAATACGCTTTGCTTATTCTTTTTCAAGTCTTTTGGCTACCATTTTCCTCACCATTGTATGCTCCATCTTGAGCTTTGTGAACCATTTTGTTCTAGAGATATTACTGCCAAAGTCTTTCACATGAAAAGGATTTCAGCCAGTAATCACTATGTAAATTTAAATCCTTAATGGAGTGCAGAAAACCAGCAAAAGTGAAATTTTGATGCTGTAAATGATGGTTGTAGAACCATGTGGTAAACCATGGCAGTAAAGCATAATACACAGCATGGGGTTTTTTTTAATATCATGGTATAAAGTGAGTAAATGCCAGGGAACGTAGTTAATTTTTAATGCCCAAGTTCTTTTTTCTTTTGCTGTTCTATTTATTAGAATGTATTTAGATTAATTGCAGCAGAAAATGGATAACTGTAGCAAAGTTATTACATAATGCAAAGACAGAGGTTGCATACTGACCAGATCTTAAAGCTGGGTATAATTATATTGGTTCTTGGTGCCAGAAATAAGAGAGGAACGGAGCACTGTGTATTTACATCCAAACTCTGTGAGCTACCAGATGTTATATGAATCACCGGCAAGTTATTCTTTTACTAGAGTATCTGAAAAACCTTTATAAAATATTATGTTGACAAGGTGTTGAATTACAACAATTGCAATATTTCATGTTTAAATCCATTTTCATTTAAACACATAGTTTTGCACTCTACTTTCTGCTTTGGGCTTTCCAGCAAAGGGATTTCCATAATCATTTCTATAAAGAGGAGTTAAAAATGCAGCCCAGAAACACATTTTGAATGAGTATTTCTATTTCTGTGTAATTTAGCTTTCTTGGGAAGTGTATTTTTAATATCTGGCCCCCTTTGCTTATACAGAGAGAAAGAATGTAATATCATTTACAGTTTTGTTCCCAGGAAGGTCCATTTTCAGTCTCCCTCCAGCAGCAATTACTTATAGAACTATCAATATTGCTTTGAAACAACTTCTGAAGCACTTGCAAGTGTCTGGAGAAAGAGGGAGTTTCATGCAATTTAATTTTTCTGTGAAACCATAAGATTCTTTTGCTACCAATTACTGTAATTTTGTTTATTTTTTTTTTCTGCAAGTTTGCCATAAATTAGTGGCATGTGAAGCTTGAGGAATGTAATATTAGATTAATGCAGACTATTTTCCAGATTTTTTTCCCCCTAGGTTTTGACAGAACTAGCCAGTTAGTTAGAAAGACATATTAATAGATCCCTAATAATCTCCTAATCCCATGCATTGGCCTTAAGAGAACTCTCGGTACAGTTTTCATACACTGGTTTCTAAAGCTTGTTCTGAAATGTGATTTATTTAGGATTTTCTATGTCATCTCATTTTATCTTATTGTCAGTACCAAGTAGCCCCTTCTCAGACCTCTGAAGGATCTACCATTTTTTCATCAAATGATTGGTTTTGTTAGGTGCTGTTTAGGTGTGTATGGTCCGTGATAAATATTTGCACATTGATTACGCTGCACCTGTTGTCATGTATAAGACAATAAATTAAAAGTGACCGTGTTCACATACATTTCCACATTTAGCCTAAAGCCCTTCAGAAGCCTTTCTGTGGTCACTGTTTATTTCAGATATTTGCAGTCTCGTGTATACTGTGAAGTAGTTTTCTTTCTATATGATATGAATGCTGTTGTCTTTTGGTTCTGATATTTTTTTAGCTGAATAATGTGTAAATGCATACTAGGCAGTGAAGGATACCTGTGCTTTTGTGTGACATTTTAAAGAACTACTTCCCTGAACATTTAAAAGACATAATTGGAAATAGAGATGCTCAGAGGCAATATTCAAATGAGCATTCATACAGACATGATTTCTGTCCAAAAGCAATGTCTAAACCTAAGACTGGAGAAAACAAGTGGTTGTGATGGATGAGGACATGGTGGAGGAAGGATCAGCCTGCTGGAGCAAACAACAAATGATGGATGCTATTTTCTATGCCTAGGATTTCACCGAAAATGCTCATTTGTGACAGAGTAAAGCAAAGCATAAAAAATATTTGATGTCTAAGAACTTGCTATTTAAACAGCTTATTAGGCTGAAAGCTAACAATTAAATGAATTCAAAACTAAACTAATTCAGACTAATCTATGGGATGGTCTTGGACATGTTTCTATAATATGCAGAATGAATTTTTTAAAGCCTGAAAAACATGCTTTTTATCATGAAAATTTTGTTTCCTATGAAATACAATAAATGAATGTTGATGATTCTTTCGCTGTAAGGAAAGATAATGTGAATAGTGGTAAACCACAAGGGAGATAATTGTGAATGTTAACAATAAATTGTGCTAGTTCCAAATGATGCCTTGGAGCAAACTGGAAATATCACAATACTTTCTTTAAACAGTGATGTTCATGTCGCATATTTCATAATAATGATTTTTCTGTATTTGAAGCTGGGAAGATCTGTTTTTCATTAAATACTCTAGATGAACTCTTCTGTTATAGCTGGTTTTCTTACCCTGTTTTCGCTTTAACAAAATTCTTCTGTTAAAAGATGAAAAGTTCTAATCTGAAGCCTTTGCACATAATTCATCCACAGAACCCTAGCAAATGAATGTGAACCAGATAATATAGTTGAGTATTCTTCCCTAATTCAGTAAAGTTCTATTTCTGATTTTCGCTGTAGATTATTTCTAGTTTAAGTTGATTTTCAGATGAGGCCTGAGGTGACAAAAACAATTAGCTATAAGATTTAGACTTTGGGTAACATAGCAAGGAAAAATGAAAAAAATGAAAAAAAAAAAAAATAGGTCTGAACGAATCAGTTTTGAAGGGCACCATAAGTCATTTAGAGATCCTAATGCAAAATTGTAGGGAGCAAATTCATTACAAAAAAACATATATAGGAGGTAAGTTTTGAAGTAGCAATTATTGCAAGACAGTACTGGGAAAGAACATTCTCATTTAATCAGGGAATGAAGAACTAACATTTTTAGAGAAGAAAAAATTTAGTTTGTATTTAGTCTATTTCCAGGAAAGCTTCTTAGTGGATTAGAGGTTGTCTACAGATAGGATTGTCTATATAATTAGGCCTAGATTCATCCTATTACTTGATACCTTGTCAGGTGCCTCACTGGAAGTTTATTCACTGCTAGCACGCTTTTTTTAAGAGAAGAAAATATCTGTCAGGAGTGATTCAGATATAAGGTATGCAGAACTCCTGAAGATGTTCTCACCCCCTTGCTCTTGCATGTCTCTCCTGATTGAAGTGTTGGTGTTGGAATGATATAAATTTCTTCAGTAACAATATCCATGATTGCAAGTAAATTAGATTTCCAAGCTATTTTGAGACTTAAAAACATTTCTAGACAGCATAGAGTTTGCTGGGATGTTTTAATCTGCCTTCCTTCAAAACTGCGATATGGTCCTTGTTGAGCCCTAATTTAGTTGAGTTCTAATTTAGCTATCTGTCTTTGAAAATCATTTTGGGAAGGAAGAAACTTCCATTTGAAGGTAACAGTTGCTCTGCAGTGGTTATCCACTCCCTGGTGTCACTGTTGCGCACATAAGGTTGGGCGAGATGAATCCCATTGATATCTAAAATTCTGAATTACTGTACTCTGCTATTAGTCTAACCCTCTCATATTAATCTGCACAGAGCAGATTGTGAGCAGAAAGTTCAAGTCTGGTAGTTTAATGCTGAATATTCAATATTCCTTCCAAATGCTAATTTCCTGCATTTATTTCTAGTTTTGATTTGGGGTTGTAAATATGTTTTCTGAGACTCATTCTAATCTTCTTCCAAATATTTCAAAAGTACTTTCTAGAAATTGTGCACAGAATTTATATTCTGATTTTTTTCAGTTCACTCAGCAAAGCCATTTCTTTGTAAAATCTAACTTTTAACCAAGGTTTTATTTCTCATTTTTACTTTTACCATTACAATTAATTCCTCCTGTTCTTCGCGTGTTTTTATTAAGTATTTTCTTTCACTTTGTCTTTGATTTTCATTTCTGGTATTTGCAATTGTATAGCATCTTATTTATTTAATTTTATGTAATTTAACATATTGTAAAAAAAATTATGTCTATTTATGCTCTAAAATTATTATTTTTGTATCTTTCTTATTTCTATGAATCCATTTTTTTCCTTAAGAAAAATGGTTTGGTCTTTGCAGTTAAGCTGGGATTATATTAGCATATATTCATTTTCCTTCTTCACATGGATTTCCAGCACCATATTGGACAAATAATTTGTGCTTTGACAATTCATTTCTTTTTGCTTTCCGAGGATAAATCTATTTGCTTTCTGAAGATCTCATACAAAACTCCATTATGACAAAAATGCTAACCATAAGTGGCTAGACATGCATTGCTAAAGCTTCATTCCTAATTTTGTTGTTTTGAAAGCCACTGGACATTCTTCTCATAATCTTCATGACCATTTTATTGTTTCCAGCTGGAAACCTTTTTGGTTGAGAAATGGGAAGCTGCAAAATTTCGATGTGTATTTTCAAAGACATAGACAATAGATTTGCCAGGTTTGTTCTTTCATGAGAGCCTTTAGGAAACCACAGTGCAGGCAAGGTCTTCCACAGGACAAAGGAAGTGGAAGAATAATTTTATTTGTGCCTGGGCTAAGTGATGATCCAAATCACATGGAATCAGGAAACAGAAAACACTTACTTAAGAACCTGTGAGACATGCACACAAAAATAGGGGAAGCTTCTTCCTAACCATAACTATTTGAGAAATAAGATTGTTTAAGGCAAAATTTGCACACCTGAATATACCATAAATTCTGTGTAAGTAGCTGCTGTTTTCCTTTCTATTCTGCTTTTTAAGTGTTAATGCTCCCATACCATTTCAATGCTACACTCTAATTTCTACAATTCTCTCAATTTAACCACTTGAAAGTACATGGCAAAGTTTCTTTGCATGGAAGAATCTTTATTCAGTATAGAGCTTTAATTACATGACCATATTTTTAAGCTTGTGTTTGAGGTCAGTGTCTCCTAAAGTTCATGCTTAAAGGTGAGCATGTGCTAAAGTACTTCTCTAGATGAAGATAAATTCAAACACATGCTAAAGTGCTTTCCTGACTCTGGGACCAAATTATATCCAGGACTAAACTTGGATATCTCTAGTGAGATTAATCTAGTATATACAAATTTTAATTTCATTTTTTATATTTTCTTTAGTTTTTCTTCTCTGATGTTTCCCATTTGATTCTTTGATGATATTTATGCTCTTTTAAAATGAACACTGTATGAGTTTGCTTTAATTTTTTTTAATTAATCTCACTTTTCTGAAATTATGTATCTCAGCACGTTATCTCACTCTCTGAGTTCTCATAACTCTGTCATGTAGAGCTGTCTTTCATTTCTACCTCACACAGTGTAAGGATGACCTGCTAATGGCAACCACTCTGGAGCTTCATACCTTACTACAAAATAAAATAATCAGATAACTAGTGTCTACATCCCTTAAAGTGGGTTTGGTTGTAGAAATAGGTGGAGAAAGAAATGGAGATGATGAAAAAGTTGAAACTTGTGCTGGATGTTTTCAAGAAGAGGAAAGCAGAAAAGAAGGTTTTGAGGGTCTAGACATTCATAAATTATTTTTTATTCTGGAGGAAACACTCACTAACTTTTATCTAGAGAACTACTACTTGAACACATGTACAGCTAAGACTAACAATAGAGTCTAAGCCTTTTGGAATGCCATATGCTTTGCACTCACTAAAAATAATCCATCACATCCTTCTGTCAAAATCCTGTATGATTAACTCTGCTCCCACCAATCCAAACCAGTCACAAAACAGGGACTCTGTTAGCATTATATTTTTAAAAAAACAGGTTTCTGGCCAGTATTTATAAGTTTTTGCCAGGAATGATTTGTATAAGAATTGAACTTTTGGAAAGAAAAATTTTTGGGGTTTTGTTTATTTTTTTGCTGGAAGTGAAGCTTCTCACCTGTTTAGAAATCACCTTTGAAAATTCAAAGCTTAGTACTTCGCATGAGACTTTTCACTCATTTTCAGTGCCTCTGGCTTACACACAAGTGTCATATGGTTGCAATTAAAAGGATGTCACAAAAACTTTATTGTAAGTAGGGTAACATATGCTCTTAAGGGGTTTGTTTCAATTTCCAGTGCTTTGAGCCTTGCTGGGGTTGGGAGTCACATCTTTTGCAGCTAGTCAGCCTTCCTGCCTTAGATATGTCAGCTGATGGGGTGCCAGTTAAAACATCTTCCGGAAATGTTGACAAGTATCTGAAGGGAGAAAGCCGACTTCTCCAAAATAAACAGAGATGACTGTGGAATAGGAGTGGCAAGTTTTGCTCCAGAGGTGGTACACCTATCAGTCAAGCAGATTATGTGTGGCACTTGAGAAATATTTCTTAAGGATAGAGAAGGGGTTTTAGTATTTCTACCTTCTGCTGGGGAAAAAGCCACAGACTTGCCAAACATGAGCTAGAAACAGGGAAAACAAGTAATTTAAAACCCCCAACCAAACAATACTGAGAGCATAGAAATGAGAGAAATCTAAGATGTTTGACATTCGTGCTTATCATAGAAGGCTAAAGCTGCACAATGTCAGTCCTGTTGGAAGAATGAGCTTGCATGCCTGTACTCTTAAAATGCCTAGCTGCAAAATTTGTTGGATGTGTTTACAATGAAATGTCTTACAGAGCTACTTTCTCATTATGAATTTCTTAGAATAGGGGCAGGCATTTGACTCAAGTTGTCAATTCACGTTGGCACATGTACAATAAAATTTTCCTAGATTTCAGCATAATCTTTACATCTCTTGTGCAAAGACAGCAGAGAAATCAATCTGCAAATTGCACGTTCGAACACTATAACAACGTATTGCCATTTGGTCTTCCTTCATGCAATTTTTTTTTCCCTGACAGAATTTTTCCCCACACTCACTTTTATTTTAATCCTTTATTTGGCAATTGCATCTCCCTTCCCATATGGCTCATGTCTCAGTGTACACTAGTAATTCAGCTCTGACTGTCAAAAAAATTAGCAATTTAATGTGCTGGGTGGCAAGTAGCCATTTTTAATTATTTTCCCATATAGCCCAAGTATATTCTTTCAGTTATGAACATTGAGGGGAAAAAATCCTGCTTCAGACAAGATCCTATTTCTGTCTGTTGTATGACTGAACTCATCATTACTTCCATAAAATCCTTAAACATATTCCCTTTGCCATCTGTGTTAACTTCTTACAAGGAGGTGCTAAGCTTCCAGTTGATGTTCACATAAGTTAATATTTTACCTTTTCTGAAAAATCATTATTTGGTTCTTTGGCCATTTACTAAAGCAGGTTTATGGCAATATTATCTCCACAATAATTTGTAATTTATTTGTAATAATTTAAAATAAAAATCAAGTTCAAGTCCTTTGCAATTCATAACAATGAAAAGAAAATATTTTTCTGACACTAAAAATTCTGCTTTTACACAGGGGCAAACTGGTTTAGAATGGCAGAGTTTAGCAATGTATCTGCCTTATTGCATATCATAAAGATGACAGTATTGAAATATTGAAAGTATTAACTGTGCAAGAAGTACCAAGGGTATTTAAAAATTTTGAGTGATGTGCCAGGTTTGTTTTTTTTTTCAAACCTAGCTGGCACTTTTACAAATTTATTTTGTCCTGTTAATTGTTGCCACCTAAGTTTTTTGATTGCACTCTGCCTAAATCATATTCATTCTTTATTTTTAGAATATAATCACAATATCATACCCTTCTTTAGTTGCACTAATTTAATTTTACAAAGAAAACAAACACATTACAAGAAAAAAAAAACCCAAATCAAAACAGTAAAGCAAAATACCCAACACCACACTTGAAAATCACTTCCTCACCTCTGTTGAGAGTAGTAGAAAAATATATCTGAGAAAGTTTTCAAAGGGAAAGTTCAAAACCTGACCGTATAGATATGATTTTAGAAATAGCGTTGATATTCATTAATAGTAGTATTTCTTTTCCTCAATGGGGTGATTTTTAAGAGGTTAAGAGCAGAGTGATTTTGAATAGTCCAAGACCTGTGGCAACATCTGGCTTGTGCTGACCTTAGTCAGAAGAGGGGGTCCTCCTCACACTTTTTTCAGTGACTAGCTGTGCTTGGTGAGGGTTTGACCACATCCTACATTTGGGTCAGGAGAGAAGATTAGGGCTGTGCATAATGTATGAGATTATGGGACAAGGAACTGATCTGATTCAGGACATGACATTAAGTCTGTGGTAATCTACTTTCTTTCTCAACAAAATCTAGCACTGCTTTGCTACATTTGTATATCATTAAAACCCATGTGCAAAAAATAAAAAAAGAGTATGAGAATAACCTGTCAAAAGTATATTTTGTGTTTAGAATTCAGTCTTGCAGAACTATGTCGTAATTAGTGCTTTCCAATTGTGTTCTCCATAAAATAAGTTTTATTTTTGAAGTCTTCTTGGGTTGTTTTTGTACTTTCCTGACAGCAGTATCAATGTCCACAGCTGACAGAGGTCTATATTGCTAAGCCATATGTTACACTGACATTACTATGACATATGGCAAAAAAAAAAAACAAAAACCAAAAAAACCCAAAAAACAAAAAACAAAAAAAAAAAACCAACAAAAAAACCCAAAAAACCATATTATGTTGAATAATGTTTTTTTCTTGATAAGGTGTCCTGATTAATCCTGTCAGAACTCAATAGTTTCTCAGAAGTAGCATTCAATTTTTAATGCTACCACAGAGGACTGTCAGCTTAGAAGTGGCATACAATTATTGCTGTCAGAGTTGTTATACTTTTTTTTTTCCCCTGTGTGGATGAAGAAAAAACATTAGAGTGATTATCTAGTGGATACACCTGCATTAGTATTTTGATTTGTATCCATTGTTCCGCCCCCAAAAAATCTGGTTTTCTCTTTCATTCCTCATTGTTTTGCTCTGCAGAGCAGCTTTGGTGTACTGGTTCAGTTTTAAGGTACACGTCTTTCAGAGAGAGCTAAATTCTGGCAGGTACACACCAAATGCTTTCTTGCCTGCTTTGGCATCTGAACCAAGCACTGGTTTCAAGCAGGTACACACAGGTAGGGATCTTCAGTCCACAGGGGCAGATAAAATAAAATTCAAAGCAAGTCATACCCCCCAGCAGAAGGAGAGGTGGAGAGAGGTTAGGTTTTTGGGTGAAATGATTTAGTAAACCACCCCAAACTACTTGCTATTATGCCCAAGACATATTATTCAGACAAGACTCTGGAAGCTAAGGGACATAGTCCATCCATTATGACAAAATAAACAGTTGTGAAAGTATGGAAAGTTATATTTTATGTCAGTGAAAATTCAGCATAAAAGGCATACAGACTTCTAGGCTTAGATATACAAATTTATTTCAGAGGTATAAATTTCCTGGGGAGGTAACAGAACTATAATTATCCATTCTGAGAATATGGTGAGGTACTGGAACAGGCTGTCCAGAGAAGTTGTGGATGCCCCATCCCTGAAAGTGTTCAAGGCAAGGCTGGCTAGAGCTCTGAGCAACCTGGCCTAGTAAAAGGTGTCCCTGTATATGGCAAGTGAGCTGGAACTAGAGGATCTTTAAGGTCCATTCCAACCTCAACCATGGATTCCAATGTTTTGAATCCTGTTTTAGCACTGAGGCACATTTAGTAACACAGCCACAAAATGTGCATAGGTACTATTTTCAAGCTCTAGGTGATTATCTTCTCAGATCTGGAATTCTGAAGTGGTATTCTTAATAGCGCAAATGAAAAAACGTGTTCTGTTTTGAAAAAGTCATTGGTGTAATTCTTACTCATTTCTTCAATTTAAACCATTGTATTCCTGTAGAGCTATTTTCAATTTATATAGAAGAATGACTGGTTCTAATTCTACACATTTACAGTTAAAGAACTTGAAACAGCTACAGGGCTCTAGGAGTGAATTTATGAGATTAACACACAGCTCTTCACATCAGTTGGGAAACTCTTTGTGAAAGTGCAGGTAGTATGTACTTAATACATCCTGGTGGTGCTTTTGTGTAGATTGAGAGTTGTATTGATTCAGTAGAAACACACAGTGAGGGTATGTTTTTATGTAGATTATCTCATTGGTTAGCCAGTATAGGAATAGAGGAGATCTTAACTTGAGTATTTGAGAAAACAGAGTGATACCCCATTTGAATGAATTACCTTCAGCTTGCTCTCAAAGACTTTCTCTGATCAGAGATTTTATCAAAGAGTTGGCTTACCTTTTGTTTGTCTTACGAGTAAAGATTTTCCAGGAAAAAAGAAAGCTTTGATAGAGCTGGGATAATTGTTTCACGTCTCTGGATCAAGCTATCTGAGAATACAAATAAAACATGTATGTTTGTACGGTAATGATTAGAGAGGATTATATCAGTTTCTAAAATTCATATATATCACTAATACCTTGGATTTTTCCTACATTTTCAAGTAGAAATGTTCAAGTACCTGACTTCAGGCTGTTTTCAGTGTATTTTCAAATCACCCAGGGTTGCATACTTTTGCAGTATGTATGTGAAATTTTTGGAAGATTGGGTGTGTCCTCATTCCTTTGTATTACTGATTTGTGAGTTGTCTGTGGGAAGCGCTACATTAAAAATAATTTCAGAAGCATGTCAAGTACAATGACAATGCACGTTTTGCAGTGAGCATTTGCTCAAGGAAAAGAGAACTGTGAAATCTATGCTATGGCAGTCATGAAGGTGATAACCCCTTACAAACAGCACATCTTGAGATTAATAAACACTACTTTGGTTTCAGCATCTGGAGTGCGAGTTCCATTTTGCATAGAGTGACCTTGGTGGGAGCACTGAAACGGAGATGTGTGTTTGTGTGCATGTGTGCATGGTGTGTGTGACTGAATTTATGACTTGCTGTTAATACCAGCTGCAAGGAAATAACATCCCTCACTGTTCCCTTCTTTCTTACTTTATCATTATTACTTTACAGCTTTGTTCATCCAGGAGATATACAAAAGAACATCTTTATCTCTCTCATTATCAATGTTTTTAGCTTTAAGATAATAAAAGAAAGCATCTATGAAATATGCCCTCATACATTTTTGTTCAAAGACCAAATTCAATAGCTGCTGATGTCAGAGAAAAGATTGATTTTGAATTAATTGAGTCTAGCCTTTATTAACCTTTATACAACATGAGATAAATAGCCACTGCAGGTAACCTACTGCAATAGACAGCTGGCAAAAGGTGGTGTACTTGTACCTTCTCATAATTGTAGGTGTCGGATTTCTGAATGTGTATCCTACACTGGGTCTTCTGTCTGCTTCCTTTTAAATGCAATTCATTTTCATCGGTTCTCTACTGAGAGACAGAACCTACTCATCAGTTTTACAGCCAGTAACACATTTCATTGCTCAGAAAAGGTTTCTAATGGCAGAACTGGATTTTTTTGGGGTTTTTTTTGTTTTTGGTTTTTTTTTTGTTTTTGGTTTTTTTTTTTGTTTGTTTGTTTGTTTTTGGTTTTTTGTTAAGGAAGCACTGCATATTTACACTATTTTGCATTATGACTTTGCTATGTGAGTGGAAAAATTTTTACTGTTATGTTTTATTTAATGGGCTGACCCAGTATTTTGATTTATTTTACTAGTGACTTTAAAAATGTCCTGCAGAAGGACAGAGTGGTATCCATTTCATGAGTACAGTGTTTGTTAGCTGCTATCCATTTGGTTCTCCAGGACTGGCTGGCCTACAGGCAGCAACATTAAGGAAATGCTTCTCACAGCAACATATTTTCTTCTACTTTTGAATTTCAGTTTTGTTTTTCTGAGGCAATAAACAGCATTAGAATGCTTATAAAGAAAGTTGATGCTAAGACCAAAGGTGGGGGAGCTTTAGAATTTGCAAGAGGTTATAAAATAATATTCTGCCAGAGGTTATAGAAGTACAGTAATTTCACGATTATAAGCCGCA
>VRYO01002772.1:38063078-38087452 GCA_009812075.1 Sialia sialis | reverse complement strand
CTGTGAGCAGCCATAAGCCGCACTGCCATGCTGCTGCGCGTGGCCCCGAGCTGCTTTGCTGCGGGTGGCCCCAAGCCATGCCGCCGTGCCGTCACAGGCAGCCCCGAGCTGCTCCGCTGCGGGCTGCCCCACGCCGCGCCGCTGTGCTACCGCGCGGGACCCTGAACCATGCCGTCACGGGCTGCCCTGAGACGCGCTGCCTTGCTGCCACGGGCTGCCCCGAGCTGTGCCACCACGTGCTGCCATGGGCGGCCCCAAGCTGCGCCGCCACGGGTCCCACAGCGCTCGTGGTCCAGGGCGGCCCGCAGCAGCTCTCTCACCAGTCGGCTCGCACTTCCGATCTGGCCTTTCTCCGGAAATTTTCCATAAATAAGCCGCACCTGAATATAAGCCGCACTACTGGGGTGGGATGGATTCTTCAACGAAAAAGGTGCAGCTTATATTCGTGAAATTACTGTAATATTCTGAAGTCTAAATTGACCCTGGTTTAGATCACATGATGAAGTCTCACACACACACACACACACACACACACAATATTTACAATAAAAACATTTTCAGTGAAAAAATGAGCAAAAGAAGCACCATGAGATGAATAAACATTTTCAGACACAGGGCCAGTGAAGTTTTTCTTCGAATAGCTTGTACCCACTGAATACCTTCTGACTCAGAAATATTCCACATGATGAGTTTAATAAAATAGCTGAGTAGCATACTTTAGAACCTAGTCACATAATAAAGCCATGTAGCTCTGCATTTTGAGGCCATCTGTATTGTGAATACAGCAACAAGTCATTCACATCATCTGCCATACAATAATAGTCAGGGAGCTATTTTAGGAGCAATGGTCCTTACATTGCAGACATCTAGCAAGACACTACAAAATGCAATTTATTTACTTCAGTGCTTCACAAAGATTAACTTTATCCTTGGGAGGCTAATAACCCTAGGCTCCCTTAATAGTCCATGGAAAGAAATAAGCTCTTTCACTTGATTCTGAGCAGACCCTAACTTGAAGGATGCAGACCATTTGGAAAGAGTACAGAAGAGATCAAGAAGAGATTTCAAAACGCTCATCTACTTGTAAAGATTGTGGAAGTTTGACTTGTCATGAAGCAGGGGGATGACAGAGGGATATGATCATTTTAAAATATGTAACAAACTGTGCAAAGTCTATTGCCTGTGTAGACAGTGAATACGATAAAAAAATAATACAGTAAGGAAGATTTATATTAAACAGTAGAAAAAAATCTTCCAGCATTATAGATACGGAAGCATGCTTAAAGAATTTCTCTCAGCAGATTACAAAGACTCTGTCATTCATTGGCTTTAAAAGTAGACACCTCTAAGGTGTGCCATAAATATAACTGATTCTACCTGGAGAAATCAGTATAATAGATGATCTACAGAGGCTTCTTAAAGCCCTCTGATTTTATGAATACCTCAAGAATAGTTCTATTTTATGGAGTGGGTTAAGGAGATTTTTATCTTTAAAGAAGTTAAACATTTGCAACCATTATCCTTGTTTAGTGTGCTAAAATATCCACTGAAAGGTTATCAGATGCTATGTTCCTTCCAATAAGAGATAATCAGCCCATGGATTCTATAATTAATTTTCTGCCTATGAGCAGCACTTCATACATCATTTACTTGACACTATATTGTGTTCTTTCAATATATGTGTACTAAGGCATTTGGTGTTATTACCTCCAGTATTGTCTTAGCTCTTCTGAGAGATATGATTCCCCAGTGATCCTATTTTTCCTATGATAATCCAGTTTACTAAGAAAATGTTGTGAACTGAGTCAAGATTTATACCGAGTTTTCATTCTAGTACTTAAAGCTTTTTCAATCATCTCGTCATTCACTGCTCCTACTGAAAAAGTAGACTTCTTTGATGTATTTTCAAAGCAACAGACTTATTTTTGTTATTGATATACATATGTAGTTTAAGACATATTTGGCTTTTTTCTCCTTTAGTTTTTACAAATGACGTAGAAAATAATTATCATGAACCAAGTTCACTTATTACAAATTTGTAATTCAATACTATTTGTGTCTGTGTTCTTGTTATAAACAATTCAGTGTGTTTAGTCCTACAAGATAAGTTTAGCATGTTCACTTTAGGTGAAAACAATAATAAATTTAACAAAAAGTGAGAGACTAAGATTACAAATGGGCTGTTTTCACATTTTAAATTTGTATAGACAACATCTTCTTTAATCAGTAATATCTTGTAGTGAATGCTCTTTAGTATTTTCCTCAGTTTTAAATTCTCAAGAATTGTTAAGGATTGAGATCTTATGTTGCCATTTCCTAATGTTTAAATTTTAACTTCCTACAACAGTAGTTCAAGAGCATCCTAATCGTAATTTTGCTTCATTCTACTTTAAATTATGCTTGGCAAAACTATATAGAAGCAGCATGATGTTCTTTTTTTCCTCTCCCCCTCTTCCCCAGTAGTACAATAGGTACAATTTTAAAGAGCCTGCACATTTCACAGTTGAGCTGAAGTTTTATTTGGCTGTTGGAAACACCACATTTATACACTGTATAACAACAAAATGAAATTATTAAAAAAAAAAAAATAAAAAAGGGATAATTATGGGGTAAAGCCATTTGCTAGAAAATCTGCTATGTTTTCTCAACAGTAGTAGGGAGGGCGGCAAATGAGAATGTCAAATTATTTTCAGGTAAAACATTATGAAGTTGTGTGATCTCTAGTAGCACAGAGGTCATGAGTCAGCAGCAGAATGGGCAAGTGAATATAAAACACCAGGACATTGAGTGAAGGAAGTGCAAGCCATCTTCACTGTCATTCTGCTCTGTTTTTCTCTTTGCTAAGAAAGGCTAGATGACCTGAACTCTGGCTACAGACTGTAAATCAGCAAAATGTTGAAGAGATTTCTATTTTTAAAAATCTTTAGTCTGATAAAATTGTCCTGCAGACATGATTTCTGGGTTTCTATATGGAAAGATTAGTGCCAGTTCCTAAGGGTTACATGTTCATGTCATTGGAAGTATACATGGGCGTAATTTTTTTTTATTAAAAAGAAAATCAATGCCTATTATTACCTGTGATCTAAAGAAGAAACCTGAATATAAAATGTTATTTTAAGAACTGCAGGAAAGCAAAAGGCATATCTAAGTAATCAAATGTAATCTTTATTTTTCTGTAAACTGCCTTGAATTTTGATCCTTGACTCAGAATTTTAAGTGTTTGAGATTGGCAACACTTCATGTGCGCAGTCTTCTTGGGAGAAATTTTCTTTCAGCTAGTAGATGAACCATGAAATTGCTGAAATCAAATGGAGTTTCAGGATTGCACAGAGAGCACAGACAGTTTTTCTTTGTTTACAGCAGTGGATAAAACAATGTGCCTGATGAGCTAAGCCAAGGAGAAGCATTTCTGCAGAGATACATTGTGAGTTTTTTCTCTTGGATTGAATCAGTGAACCAAAATTCTCTGCTGCTATAAATTGTTGCAGATTAGTTTTGTTAAAGGATTGTTGTTGTCCAGTCTGTGCATCTTCCATTAATGTTCCTGTGCTTACTGTACTATAATTCCAGCCAGGGTTCTTGCAGAATCACATTTACTGCTTATGTATCTGATTCCCTTGACAAAGTCCATTTTCTACCACTAAGAACTTCAAAATTGGCATTGGACTACACAACGAATATAGCAAAGGAAGAAAATTTATTTTGTGTGCATTCTTCTAAAGGTATTAATTAAAGTGGTAGGGGGATAGTGGTTTGACTTGCCTTGGTATAGAATGAAGCATCTGATAGAAGTGCTGACTTCATTAGCTTTTTTAGGTAAAAGCTAATTTTTAACATGCTAGACTATGTCTCTAGTAGGAATAATTGTGTCTTGTAAATTATTACTGTCTGAATCCCCATAAACAATAACAATCCACTGCAGTTGTTATAATGCTAATGATAATTGCATAAAAAGAGTATTGAAATTGCAATTATTAGAACCTTTTCTTTCTTAAGACACTTTATCTGTTGTGGTAATTCAATTTAATTAAATTTTCAAAGGTTAGAAGGTATTTTTTTTAACAACTTTGTTAAATGATTTTGGTACTTCAAGCAGTAATAACTATCAAGGTCACCCCTTTTATTTCCCCATCATATCCTGCAGAATGAATTTCTTAAAGCCTCTAACCGTTTAAAGGAGAGGAAAGAGGCAATGTATTTAGGCCACATGATAAGGGGATCTTTCTTGCCCTCCAAACAAAAGTAAAGTGAGCCTGTTAGATCTGGGGTCCTAATACCACAGATTTAGAAGACCCAAAAGGAAGCAATCTCACAAACTTGAGTGCATTCACTTACACATTCATTAAGATGATAAATAATTATCAAGTACTTGCATGTACACTAAGTTTTTTGTTTGCTTTTGCTTTTGTTTTTCACAGATTTAGTGCTTCCATGAAGTTAAAAAGAAATCTATTTAATTTTATGTGCAAGTCTTTTCAGAGATAGCTTCTAACTGCAAGTGCTACAGTGTAGTGTTGGGTGCCCATACAAGAATGAATGTAATGTAGTGAAGAAAAAGAGCATGGTTCTTTTGCAGCTGTCCTTACTTGAAAGGAGAATAAAACAAACAAACAGGTCTTTGGCAGGTGCTCGGAGATTTCAAACATTCAAAGGGTCCCAGTAGAACAGAATTTGTGGACCAAGCACATGTGAGATGATGCACAGTAAATGCAGTCCAATTTTACACTTGCAGTTTATTGCATTTGTCTCATCACATCAAATTTAATTGTAGTGCCTCTTCTTTTAAATTGCTCCTTGATATCCTGTTTCCTGCAGATCATTATCATATTTCAGGCTGTCAACACAAACTTGTTTCAAGTCCAACACTGCCATGGTGTTAGACTTGAAACAAGCATGGGGAGAGGGTAATGCAGAGTAGGACTTCAGCATAATTTTTCACATATGATGCTATTCAGTGCCACATCCTATAAAACCTCTAACATAAGACGACAGTTGTGGTGATGTGAAAATTTTGTTGATCCTAATTTAATCTTCCTCAGTCATATGCTTTTGTATTAAGACAAGAAGAAGAAAAATTGAAAACATTAAATGTCTGTGAAGTTTTATAGACAATCCAAATTTTACCTAAGAATAATGTAAAAAGAGGTATTTGGAAGAATAAGTATGACCTTTTCTCATGAAAAAAACTCAAAACCAAGTAATTTCTAGCTGAAGATCAAGTATTTTAATTCAGAATGTTTGAATATGTGCTTGTACACCAAAAGATCTTCAGTGCATATTTTTTATGCATCTTCCCATAGCTTGACCTCCCTGGATTTCCATCCACAGTAACCTTTTAGAAATGGCAGACATGAACATCATGAAAAGCTTTATTTTCCACATTTTTATGGGAAATTTTCAATTAAGTCTCCCAAATCTGCTACACAATTTATGCTTTGTTTCTGCTAGCTCAGGTAATTGGTTTCTCACTTCTGCTTCTATTTGACCTATAGAGAAGTCTGTCACAAATACAGAGGTAGGTAGGATGTGCATGCCATAGGAACAGGTGGGCACCAAAGGACACTACTGGATTTGAGAAGCTCTGATAGCTTCTATTTCAGACTCGGCTGAAAGTAAATTTTAAAGATATCAGGTAAAGGGATTGTCTGTGCTGGTCTCTGTAGTCCCATTAAAAGTACCAGTGCCTTGTTTAATAAAAAAATTTCTTCTTCTTTTGCTGTGTGTTGGGAAAAAATTCCCCCAATAAATGAATAAATAAACAAAGTAGAGTAGAGCATCATCAGACAAGTAATAACAGCTTACTCAGACAGGCAAAAATAGGGAAATTGTTGAACACCATCAAAGCCTAACCAAGACAAATATTTTAGTTCATTCTTAAATGTGAAGGTCAGATGCACTACTGGGTTCTAATAAGTGGATTTTTTATTTAGCCAGTTGTTTCTCTTCACAATATCCAGCCACCTAGTGATTGATTTGTGCCAGGTGGCATTCCTCCAAATATGTGATATTTCCAAGTCTCTGTTCACAGCTTTCTGGAGACAAACAGATAAAAATACACCAGAATATCATTCTACCTGTGGATGAATGAAAATGCATATGACATTGTGACTAATTTAATAGCAGACTCAAAAGCGGTACAAAGCAGAAGTTTATTAATGAGTTTAGGGCAAATGAAATTGTTACTAGAAAGCTATAGAAAAGCTAAGAGAAAATGCCAAATGTGTTTTAAAAATGAAAACATGCACACCAGAAGGATGGAGTTATACCAAATATAATAAATCAATGTATTGTAGTAGCTTAAAATGATCACTGTTTAATAATCAGTGTTTATAGCAGCTTATGGTGAACTTAAAAAAGCTATTGCATTAGTCAGGTGCTTGAAGTAAAGAAAGAAGCTAGATGACTGTCAGATTGACAGAACTCTCTGGCTTATTTGGAAGCAGAGAATGAAGAAGTTTGCTGTAGTGCACATTTAGTTCCTGCCAGTTTGGTACTTCAAAGCTAGATCTTCCCCACAGAACTGCAGAATGACAAAGAAATCAAGGTTTCCCATTTCCTTCTCTGTGCTGAAGACTCCCATTCAGGAACTTGATGTAGGGCATATCTGGCCAGTGTGAAACTTCATCAAAGGGACTTTGTTCTCAGAAAGAAAGAGTCTGAGAAGAAAAAAGCTTGGAGGTGGTCTCCTTACCAACTGGGAAGGAATATTTTCACTCCCTTCCTTTTGCGTATCTAAAATAGGAACCACATGTTGGTGATATGAAAACGTTTCTGGAAGCGAAGATGAAAGATATTAACTGTGTTGTGAATAAGATATCCCAGATGATTATATATATTAAAAAAAGGGTTTATAAAAAATTGGGGTTTTCTGTGTGTTGGGCCAAGAATAAAAGGGTGCGAAAAATTATTAACAGTAAAAGGGATTTTTATTGCAAAGTTTTGTATCTGAGTAATTTTTTTAATACTTCATATTTCTTCTTTCCAAACTGTAAAATCTATATCTTCTAACTGAAGATTTTAAAGCAGAAAAAGGACAAAACAAGAGAACAAAAGACTAATGCATTGTTTATATAACCTTAGTTGATATTTTGGACTTTTGCATGTATTAGAAGAATAGGACTAAACTGCAGCAGAGCATTACTGTGCTCAGGAAACAGAAATGTATTCATTAAGAACACCTAACTCTTGATCCTTATAGCATTTTAGACTCCCTCTCCACTGCCCATGAAGAAAAATGAAATTAGATCATGTAAGCATTTCTTAATTACTAAACTATAGTGATCTGGTAGATTTTAGAGAAGTTCATGGGATTGTCAAACCCTGCTGTTTAAAAGCTGTAGAAGTTAGACCATTAGCAGATTTTGAAAAATATGTTTTCCTCTTTATTTCTCTGTCTCCAAGGTTTTTTAGCAGTATTGATCTTCAAGTCAATGCATCATTATGTTGTTCTGTGAAACCACTCATATCCTATTGCTATGTAAGTGCAGCCACTTGGGAAAAAAAAGTAAAAGTGTATTTTCAAGGAAATAATACTTGGATTACAAGCAAAATCAAGAAAAGGAAAAGCATTAAAAGAAATTTCTCTTGAATCTACAATCAATAATATTTGACCTTATCTGGTGCTTAATTGGTTGGTTCTTCAAGTGTTTAGAATGGTGGATTACTTACCCTGGTTAGTGGAGCTGTTTTACAGCAACTATGTACCTCTGTATTGATCAGGGCTGTGTGCTTGGTCATGATTACACTGTAATGGATTGTTCAATGGAAAGAATTTACTTGAGCACTGTTAGCTCTTAATAAGTCACCACATTTTCAGTGTGATTATTCTGTTCTGTTCCAGAACTGAAAGATGGTGAAGTAATATTATGAGACAATGTATAAAGCAGTGTTATCAAACAGGAAAGATTAAAGTTGATGTAGAAAGGATTTGTGAGCTGTGAAGAGCTGTCAACACTTTTGACTAGTTTTGATTTTAACTTTAAATTTATTCAATTATTGCTATATGGAAGTATATTTGTGTAGAAAGACATGTTTATCCATACACATGTGCCTACATAAGGTTGGATGTCTCCTGTAAGTAGGATTATGATTAAGCAGTTATATGAACACATCCTTACGTTTTAGGTGGTCTTCAGCAAAGAAGGATTTTCCTTTCCCTTTCTTATTCAAATTCTTATACTAGTTTCAATTTTATCCTTGATAAAATTTAGCTTCAGTTAAATGTGGATGATGGCCAGCTAATGAGAGTAGATGTTCATCACTTAAAGATACTTCGCTCAAAAGGACTAAGAAATTTATTACCTGTAGTTCTGTTCGTTTTCTTTCCTGCATTCCATTTCTATGAAATGTAGTAATTTTAATTAAAATGTCTTTAGACTTCTTTTAGGTCGGAGTTACATTCAGGCATGGGTTTTTAATTATTGTCATTAATAGGAATTCCTCTACTTACTAGACCTCCAGTTTCATGTAGATTTCAGCAATGTGACAGCCAAGCATAGAAATCCTAAAAAGAACTCATTATCTAAATTGTGTGTCCCTGTGTAATTATGCAAGTCATTCAGCAAAACATTTCTGTTATCATTAAACAGCCAGTTGGCTCCTGTATGTTGATATGTACCCACGACTTCAGCTGAGGAGATATTTAGTGTTGTAATGCATAAAATAAACAGAGAACTGTTGACATTATATATTTAGGACAACAGAAGCATACATACAGTAGTAAGGAAAAAACAAAAAAAACCCCAAACCAGCATGCTGATTATTTTTGGTTTGGAGACCCTGTACAGTTTGTTCATATAAATCCTTTCCAGAGTTTCTTTTTCAGTTATGAATTCAGAGCATACCCTACAGCATTTTCTCATGCAGTGGTAACTAATTGAGGGAATTCTCTCTATTATTTATGGACTTTACATTAGCTTAAAATTCCTCATATTTCACAAACAGTTTCTTTAGGATGGAAGAGCATAACCTTGATCTAGATTCTCCAGTTAGATTCCATTAAATTCATGTAACCTTATTTCTCCTCAGCCTATGTCCCAACACTGGTTTTATCTGAAGAAAATGTTCTTCTTGAGCTGAAAAAGCATGATGCATCTTTTAATAGAATTATTTTTCACTGGAAACATGTCAGGACAGCAATTTCAGCAAAGAATTTATATAATGCAGCTTAGAATGCAAAGCATCTGAGACAAGGGCAGAAAAAGCTTTAAAGATAGCTGGTGATTCAAGACTATTTTGTAGCTTGTAGATTCATACCCTAATCAGTCTTCACAATCTGATTGAGCAGCTTTATCTGGAAAAATTCTGTTGTCCTAAGTTTAAAAATTATTTACAACAAAGTCTGGTTGCATATGTATGTGCATGCAAAGGAAGTAAATAAGATATTTATATACGGATTTTTTTACCATCAGAAAGGCAGTGCATTTAACAGTGAAAGCAGTGTATTTGACCACCAAAACACCTTATTTTCTTAATGCAAATAATAAGAATAGAATTTTTTTTTTGTCCTACAAGTGTCATTTTCTTTACCAGATGTACATTTTTGGTTTGGAGGACATTTTTCATCTGGGTGACCTTTCAAACAATCATCTGTATGCAGGCAAATGTAATGAATCTTTTGTTTTCTCTTTTCAGTTCCACTAGGTATTTGTGACAGGTTAGTTCATTATGATTTTTTTCTTCTGGAAGTTGCCTCAAACTTTTTTTAATGAAACACATTTTTTCCCTCTTTTAAAAAGATGGTAAAAATAAAATCAAGCATTTCTGAAAAGTCTTGACAGACCACTTAAATGTAAGCTGTAATACCAAGGAAAGATGACACAGACCAGGATATTATTTGTGGCAGTAAAAATTAATGTTGGAAATATATTTACATAGGTTTTGAAAAAAAAGCTGGAATATCTGGAAGGAAAAAGAACCCCTCAGTAATTCTTCTCCTTGCTCCAAGTTTATTTTATAAACTGAATATTGGTTTTCTCACATACATAGCTTCTGACAACCAAAATTCCATTTCTATTTTTATTAGCATAAAATCACATAAATTACAAAATGTCTTTTATGCACTTTTATTGGTTTTGCTAGAGAGTCTGTCTATACCGTAAATATGCCTGGAACTGTGTCAAAGCAATAAGGCCAGCTGGGTACCCTGTATGTCTGTGCAGTCTCAGGAGTAGCATGGCTGGATGCTGACTGCCTGCTGGGAACAACCCCTGTCCGTGCTTTTCTCCCCACACTGTGACTGGAGAGGTTGTACCAGAGACAACCAGTCTAGCCCCTATCTCACTTAGGCACTGGTGTTTTTTTCATTTAATAACTGTGAAACACTGAAGTAATTGACAGGTTACCCTTAGTGGTTTAACCTTCTAGGTTCTTTGGCTGGTTTGCCTAAAAGAAAAATGAAAAAAGAAAAAATCCCAACTCTAAAATAATCACCATTAAAAACACTTATACATCTAGACATTAAATTACACCTCCTTACAATCACACCCATTTCTGTCCTATTAAAAAAATGTCATCAAGTGATTCATAAAGGCTAATTAATTAAAATATTTTCTGTAACAAAGTGCATGTCAATGATGTATAAAGCAAGCTACTGCTATGAACTATTCCTCCACTAATCGATTTGTGAATAAAAACACAAAAAAGTAAAGCTATACTTTCTTTATAACTAGAATGTAAATTCAATGGTGAAATATAGCAGAATAAATTACATGGGGAAAATTCAGCAGGAAAATGTCTGAAAAACAGAACATATTCCAGTGATTAGCAAATATTTAATTTGCTAAATTTATTACTGGAGTTTGCAGTCAAAAATAACATGCCATTAAGCAGGAAGAATGTTGCTATTAACATAAAAATAAAGTAATTGGCAATTAAAAGCAAGGAGTCTGATATTATTTACTCCAATAAACTTGAAATAATGTTAGTTACCAATTTAAGTTCAATATCAGCTTTTGACTGGGAATAGGCAGTAACTCAGATAAGAATCTCAGAATTTTTTTTCTAAATCAGTTTTTCATGAAAGCTTCAAGGGGGACAAGCAAAGAAAGGGGCCAGATGCAGTTTCTTCAAATAGCAGAGTAGGGAAAGTGCCATTCTCATTCTTTGTTCATTATTTAACCCCAGTGATTTCTTCCTTGCTTCTTAGAAAGATCTCTATCATCAGTTACTTTGAAAAGTACAAGTGTTTCAAACCTTTTGATTATAGATTGCCAGGAGTAAAGCCTTCCTTTTGTCTATTTTAAATATCTAAATTTGCCTTAGAGAACCTAAAGAAGCACCTCACATATCTTTTTGATTAGTATTCATAGTATTTGAAAGTGTTGAATTTTTTCTCCTCTTTGAACACCAAAAACTCATCTGGATAAAAGAGGAGCTCTGTACACTTAGGGATAGTGGAAATCCTCCAAGGAAATCCTGTGGTTCAATGAAAAATTTCATCCATATGAGAGCTGTGTAAACCTGACCCTCATGACTGCAGTACCAGTAATTCAAATAAAATCATATATAAACTGGCATAGGGTCACAGCACAAGACACAGTGGTTATTGCTGTGCAGTGATGGATGGGCATGTAATGATGCAAAAAACTGATATTGATTCATGAAGGGTCTTCTGCTTTCAAAATAAGCAACCTTCACCTTGCCTTCAAAATCTTACTGGGGGAGGGATCTGTTTCCCTTTCTTGGCCTAGGTAGATATTTCAAAAGCTTATTCCCTGATACTTGTTATATTCACAAACTATTTGTGCAAGCTGTTTTCATGATTTAAAGCAGAAGAGATTCACTCTACATAAGAAATCATTGTCTGGAATAAATAGTACAGAGATGCTATGCACAACATAGAAGACAAGCTGAGGTGAATGGTAGCCAAGAGGGTGTGATGGGAATGAAGTTATATATGTTTTACTTATAACTGTTTTACACTCCTTTCTGATGTATAGGCTACATGATGCACACTGTGGACCTTAAACATTTGTATTTCTGTTTCAGCATTGAAGAGGGAGAAATACTGTGCCCTGTATTAATTGGATAACTTTGGCTCAAGCTTTTAAGTGTGACAAATGGAGATGTGCCAAACTGCCTGAAAGTAATTCTGGTTGTCAGTGAACCACAGTGGCTGCCAGTTTGCAGACAATTTCTAGTCTTCTTCAGTCTGTCACATCTCTTTCACACTACCTATTTACCATCTGAATAGAAAGCCAACACTGTGAGACATAAATAAATGTATTTGTCTTTCATATGACAGTGTTTCTTTGAGGGATTTGTGCTACACTGAGCCACACATCATGAACCAACATGAACTTCTGCAGTGACACAATCTGCAGTCACATCTCCTCAAGCAAGCAGCAATTGAAGTGCTGCAGGAAGCCAAAGAACGTAATTAATAATGAGGCGACTTTGGGGTTGCCATGTAATTTTGTTATGTTGGAATGGTGTTTGTGTTAGGTTAGCTCATTCTCCCCAGGACACCTGAAAGGATATTTGCGATAGAACAAACAACCTACCCCTGCGGATGTGACAGCAGAAGGCTTTGTTGCTTTATGACTCTGATCCAGTGATGCCTTCTGTTCCTTAGCTTACAGGAAATCCAGGGTAAACCTTTTATTTACAGATAGGGAACACTTGCCAGAACAGAATAAAAAAGCAGCTGATTAATCAGCATGCAGTCTTCATCTTGTAGGGCCTAGCTGCCTGGACCTTTTTAACATTTGGAAGATTAGCCTTGGTGAGAGAAATGTTGTGCTGAAATGCCTTTGATAGCTCTGTGTTTCAGTCTACCATGCTTTGGGAAGGGGATCACTCAGGGTTTGAAAAAGTCTGAATGTTAGAATAGAGCATGTTCATGGCTGGGTTAAAAATTTACTTCGGTCTAGTTCTGTACTGCTGTCCTTTGGAGCAAAATGAGAGGAAAGCTTGCTATGCAACTTTGGTTGATAAAACCTGTTTTCTGGAACATTACCAAGTCTAAACATATACCATCTACGAGAAATAAGGCAGACAAAGGATTGTATTCCTAAGTAAGCTTGGAATACCTAGGCAACTGCTAAGAAAACAAAAATAAGGAGAAGTGCCCTGTTAATTTGTCCCTTAAATTATGCAGCTGCTCATTACGAGAATTATATATCTCATGCTGCCCTTTGGAAGAAAGGCATGGTGCACAGAGCTGGAACAATTACTGAATTATAGTACAATAAGAAAGGCCTCCTAAAGTGTCACATGCATATAGAGGAAGATAAGAAAGGCCAGCTTAAGTTCTTGGCATTTTAAAGAAGGCAATCAAGAAACCCTTTGAATTCTTTGGTGTTCTATCCCTGCAGTTCATCTACATTTTTATGCAAGTCTGACAAAGCTTCCCATTCATGCATCAGCACTCTCATCTCTGGATGTATTAGTGTTTATTACAGGCTGAATTTGCAGATGCTACCATTTGAAAACAGTAAGAGAGCCAGTTGTGTGGCCTTAATATTTATATAATTAATAATGATTTCATGCTTCCCTCCCCAGTGCTTCTGAAATAAAAACAGCTACATTAACATGGTCAAGCATAACATGGCTCAATACAATCCTGTAAGCCTGAATTGTTTTGCCATAACAGGCTTTGAATTTTACTCTGAAATTAAATGTGTTGTGTTAATCAGCTTACTGTTAATGAATTATTTGGGTGACACATTTGGCACATTTTCGCACATTTAGCTATGAGATTATTTTTTTATATTGATCACATATAGAATGTATACTATGAAGAGTAAGCCTACTCTTGAATCTTTTATATTTTAAAATAATAATTTATATTTTTCATCTCCAAAAAGTTTATCTGTGACTATGGTCTGGAAATTAGCCAAACTAAACTTTTCTTAAAATTTATTCCTTCCAGTTATATTTCCAGATAGTGTTTCTCTTCGTGCATTGGGATTGTACTGAAAATACCCATAATCACATCCAGACTTTTGATGAAGCAAAAGTCATACAATATTTCTCATTGATATATTATTTATCCAGAAATAGAGCTTGTTGGTAAAAATAAGAATTGCAGTCTTCTATATATTTAATGCAAAAGTGTATTGTGTTTCCATATGATGACAAAAGTAAAATCATAACAAAAAGTAATTTAACAATATATCAGGCTCTGTATTCTGTTTCTTTCAGTAGAAGATTTTGGTTATTCCTACACTTTGAAATGAAAAAAAAAAAGGAAAAATATGTTGGGAGGCTGAGAGAGCATTTAAAGATGTATAGGGTTTTTGTTCATCTGTTTGTTTGAGTTTTTTTTATTCTACTGATTTGTCCAGAGTTTTGAAGGTGATTGATTCAGTATATTATCTGTCAATCAGGATCAAATTCTAAGTAAATATTCTGTGAAAACTGACAAAGGAATTATTAAGGACAGTAAAAATCCTAGAGTCTATCCTTCTGCGTGTAAATACTCTAAAAATTTAGAAGAAATAAAAGCAAAGCAAACCCTTCTGATTACGAAGACAAAAAAATAGGAATTACTTGCCTTTTAGACAATCTAGCTAACAGAGTTTGTATGTCTGGGGTTTGGGACCGATGAGCGAATACAGAGACAGCTCTGATTGGCTTACTGTGTGACTATGCCTCAGAAACAGGATGCCCATTATGAGAGCTGAAAGACACTTTATTGCTTTTGTCTCAGATCTCTTTAACTGCATTCACAAAGTAGCTTTACCAGAACTTCTAAGGATTGCACGTTAGGGTTCTTGTGTCTTTTGTCTCTGTTTACTTTGTGCTGCTGTAAGCTATGCACTAAAAGCGTGTAGCACTCCTAATTTCAGTGATATGTGTACTGTGTAGATGAGACAGAAGTCACTTCTCCCCTAGCTGCTTTCTCAGTGACATAAGAATAGGATGCTTGAGAAGGAAAATAATTAACAATGCTTTTTGCTGCCTCCTTGCACAGGTACCTCAAGTAGTAAAGTACCTACACTACAAGGGAAGTTGTAACTGTCCTATGCAGGAACATTTCAGAAGTCTTTCAGAGACAAAACACTTTTAGTCTTCAAGACGTCTATTTGCCTTTTACGTCTAAATTTCCAAAACTTAAGCCGACCTTAATCAGAAGCAATATGCCATGTAAAGCATAATACCATATGGAAATCCACCATCGAGATAGTAAATTCCTTCTTTGCCCAAATCAGTCTGTGATAGAGAAGACTCTGAAGGAAGATTGTGTGGAGGGTTCTGATCTCAGGTCCATGTGCTTACTGTGCAAATTACCATGTAGGCACCACTGTGCCTGCATAGCTCCTCTTCTGACAGGATGTCATGTTTATTATTTGCTCATATTATTTTTTAGTGTTTGATAGATGAGATCAGAAGGGGAACTTCAGGACAAGAAAGTGGATTTTAAATTGTTCTGTGTAATAGAGAGTTTCCAAAAGGAAGCACAATATGAAAGCTTATGGGTTAATAGAGTAGAACAGAGGATCCTCAGCCCCATGTAAAGCTACAAATGGCATAGGCATTATTTTAAAACTAGAAATTTTATGTTGTTATGGTCTTGACAAGTAAGATTTGAATGATCTTTGCCATTATAAATAAAAGCCATTACTAGGACACTCTCTTAGAGTGCTCACAGAAAATTAAACTGTGAAAGCTTGCCATTGCATTGTTTTAGCAATATGTTTGCTCTCATGGAAGTTTTGTTTGTGGATAAGAGAATTGCCAAACGGAAGTAAAATCGTATCTTTCAATTGGTAATATTACTACCTTTTAAGATTAGGAGCTCTGGTTCTGATCTTTCAGGATATGGCTTGAATAATGTGGTTTGAGTTATTTAGAGATGCAATTTGCCAAGTAAAACATGGTGCAAATCCTTTGAGAGAAAGAAAATTTTTCCAGTAAAATACAACAAGGCAGTAAGATATAATTTTTTGTTCCTTGTTCTGACATTAGTCTGGTTAGCAATAATGATTGTTGCAAATTTATATTTATGAGTAAACTGACCTTACTTCATTTTTTTAATGTGGCTGATACTGAATAGTATTGGCTTGTTCTTATATCTCTCTTACAGAGACAGATACTAGGGGTGACACCTTCTGACTTTAGTGCTGCTGTAACAGCTGATTCAGCTGGGGATTTGGTTTATGATGTCTACAAGCAGTTATGCCTTGAGAGGAAATAAAAACAGAAAAGGATTTACATTTGTTTTGTTATTCTTTGTTCCTATGGAAATTGAAGACACCCTTTTTTTTCTATAAGAGAAATTTCAACTTTTCATATCTCTTGAGAATGAATTTCAGGCACCAGGGAGAACAAAAGAGAGCATTTCTAAGTAGGAAGAGTGCTTTCAGCCCAGATACAAAAAACATGACACCCCCCCACCGGTCTGGCTTGCTAGAGGGGTTACTAGCCTGTCATCTCTAGCACAGTTATCTCAGTACTTCTTTTGGGTAATATAAGAAGACTCAAATTTGGGCCTGTGAGCTGTAGATAGCTTTTCCTGAGATCAGAGAAAAGAATGTCTATTTTGGCTTTAAACACTGGATTGTAAATATAGGGCTGTTGTTCTTAATATTGACAAGTACTTCTTTGTACCTCTTTCTCTGCACTCTCGAAATTCTATCATCAGCCATTACATTCAAACAAAGTAACAAGAGGTAAATTTTATACTTTTTTTATTTGCAGCAACTTGGAATGCTTGCCTTTTTCTTTATGTCTTTTGCTGCTGCTGTTAAAATATTCATATCCTTGATATTAAATAAATAAGGCCTCTATGTTTCCCTAAATCAATGTGGTTAAAAAAACTTTCTCCCAGGGAATTCTGGGTGAACGCCAATTTATCCTTACAATAAAAAGACATTTTCCTGCTGGAGATTTGTAAGCTTTGGGTGAAATATAAGGATGATTCTGACAGCAGTTCTAGGGTAAAATAGGAGTAATTTAGCTGAAGTCAACTGCTATTGGTGCAAACAAGATTAAAATCAGCCTTTGCATATATGCGACACACATGTATCTTAGCACATGTCCAGTCATTATTCTAGAAATGTGTTGGAATGAATGCTTCAGTAAATATTTGAATGCTGTCAAACATTTCCCTGGTACCTGTCTTAAAACAGGACATAGACATTTTAAAAGGATGTGCCATGTGTCAGTGGGCAATAAACAGAAAGGATTATTTTCTTGATGCAGCAGTTGTTTATCTAAGTCATGAGACAGATAGAACTATTCTATTTGTGTGACAAAACAGAAAAGCATATCCACTCTGAATTGTCTTATTTGGGAGGGAGGGATATCACCTCTTTCAAAAACATTTCTTACTGTCATGATTAACAGAATGTTTTACAGGAAACCCATCTCTCAATGGTGTGCTGCTTCAGGGAGGTATCAAATGGGTCTCGTTGACAATAAATTAGTTTACAAGTTTTAATTTTTGTTCTTCTTGGCTTCCTCATTTAACAGTCCAGAATAGCTTAAGTACTTATAGAGCATGTTATTAGAGAGCTATGTAAATCCACAACCTGCTGTGTTACCCTGTAAGGTATGGAAATTCCATTATCTTCATTTTATTGATGAGCATTAAGACACAGAGAAACCAAATGATACTTCTAAGGTCACACACATTGTCCTTGATTTAGGAGATATCTTAGAAGATCTGTTGCTTCAGTTGTAGAAGCTGAGGATGCCATGTATACACCTGATCTCGGCACGCTGGGTAATTTAGTAGTCAGCAGGGAAAAGTAGACACTTTCGGGGCACAGTTCATCTCATTGTAAAGCAAAATCTAGAGGAGTTCGGGTGAATCATGTTGTGAAAGAGACTGTTTAAAGAATTTAGTTGATTAGCTGAAAGGTATTCTTAGAAATGCCAGTATTTCATCAGATAATTTCTTCTTCTAGTATCTTCCTTTAAAAGATGAGATTTTTCAGAAGCATTCCTACTGAAAAATCCCACCTTCTTGCTAAGAATTCTTATCTTTAATGCTGCAAGTTCTCTTTGTAAAGAATTATAAATCCTTTTATCTATCTTGCATTAGAAACTGTTCATTGTGACTATAGTTTCTTAATACTTTATTGCTGCATGAGCTTCTGTTGTACATCAGCTGCCTTGACTGCAGTCAGACATTAAGCAATTAAACACAAGACTATAAACTTCTACTAATTTGCAAAACAAAGCCTGCTGGTTTTATTGTGGAATTTTTGCTAAGATAAGAATCTAAGTGTTGGGATGGAGTCCAGTAGTGTCTTATCATAGACACTGTGTGGTCAGATTTATTGTCATGACAACACTTTCTTTTAATTTATAAAGTCATTTGATGTCTCTATTTGTTTATCAATGGTTATCACCTATTCCTCTGTTTGGTTTTATTTTTCTAAATGAAAAAGCTATGATCTCCTAGTTTTCCCTAAAAAGAAAGGCTCATGCCTTTTCTTTTCTTTCTTTAATTCTTATAATAATTAGGTCTTCCCTGAAAGTACTTTCTAGTTTTATGTCAGAAACACATTACATCAGCCCTTCCCCTATAGGTTTTTATTAACCTTACTGAAAATATGTTTCAGGATTAGTTTTGATATTGAATTATGTGGGACTTCTCTTCAGCTCAATCTCTTCCCTCACTGAATCAACCTACAGGTTTTGTTAGCCTGTATTCTTGCTAAACTAAAATAAGTTACTATATGGAACTTCATCACCTGCTCTGCGGACATCCAGAGAGATTATATTTACTGAATTTCCTTTGCTTCTAAAAATTAAGTAATTTGCCATGGTAATGTCACATTATGTACCATTATTAAAATATTTGTGTCAGACTTTCCCTTTTATCAGTTGACATGATGCTATACTTTCCCTTCTAGTTCTGTTTTATTCCTTCAGATCAATTGTTACAGATTTGGGGCAACTTGTGCCTGCAGTTCTCCCCTCCAAGTTTTGATATACATGTATGATACCCCAATTAGGTAGCACTTATCTTGTATTTTATTTATAAAATCGGTTGTGGTGTTGAATGTGGATTTTACCTGTGATTAATTTTGCCAATTTTTCTGCAGTAAATGCCTCCCCAGTAAACAGCAGGTACCAGACAAAAGTACACAAAGCATGGACAAGAAACCTTAGGTGATATACAGCAGAGCTGGCCTGAGTTGAAGCAACTGCTTCTAGTTGGTGTGACTGCTTCAACTCATGATGAAGTGGGCATTTTTGCAAACTAGTCTTGTCAACAAGATCTTACTAACTCCATCATTTAGTTATAAAATAGTAGGACTCTGAAGGTTTACTCAGAAAACTTAGTAAAGAGACAGAGAATACATTCTCAATGCATAACATTTAAAACAAAGAATACATTTCATGTTACTGCCTTCTAGGGAAGGGATGTGCAAGACAGCTGTGGACAATTTACCAAGAGGTTTATGTCATTACCATGTTCTTTGACAGCATGGATATAGAAATTGACAGAGCATAAAGTTCCTTTGAAAGTCAGACTACTGAGAAGTTGCAAAGTGATTATATGAGACTGTGAAATAGATTAATTAAAAAAGAAAAAAAAAATCAGTGCTTAATAAAAAGTTCCATATTCAAGGTGTTTGCCAGGTGTTTTCTGCTTTCAGTGCTATTTTTCTCCCCACAGCAGGGAAGAAAATTTTCATTATAACCAGGAATGCTGCTAGCACTTAATTTCTGAATGGGGGACCAAAATGAAATTACCATGTAATCAATCTTTTCAAACTTCTGTGGAAGGTTTGTCCTCTCACCTTGCACTCAAAAACGCTTGTTAGCAGTAGTGGAAGTTGCAATTGTTTCTTTTTGAGTTTTGTTGCCTTGGTCCACTGTCTTACAGCTATAGCTTTGGCCCCTTAATACCGCAAAAAGCTATACTGCTATGATGAGAGATGGCTGCAATATTCTGAAAGTGAAATGCAGAAATGAAATTCCATTCTATTTTTTGTGTCACAATGGAAAAGAAAAGAAAAGAAAAGAAAAGAAAAGAAAAGAAAAGAAAAGAAAAGAAAAGAAAAGAAAAGAAAAGAAAAGAAAAGAAAAGAAAAGAAAAGAAAAGAAAAGAAAAGAAAAGAAAAAAGAGAAAATAATTTTCTCCAGTAAAATTGTCCTGAAATGCCTCATCATGTTCTTTGAAAATGATCTGAATATCTTGGTAGAATAGGGGGCTCTGTCAGGATGGAATTTACTCACAAATGACAGCACTCAAAGGTATTGATTTCTCAAGAAAAGCATCAGGTTTTTGATTCCAAAATTAGTTTTAAAGAAATAATTAACCATGTAAGGAAACATTTCCTAATCTATGCAGACATATTTAAAAATCAAAGTGATGAAGTATTATGACAAAGCCAAGGGGAAGACATAGCTCCAGATTCAAATGCTAAATCTTGCTATCTACAATGAAGGTGTGTACATAATAACTGTATAACTTCTTCTTGTTTTTAAGGGAGATTTAGTCAAAGCAGTATAATCGCAAGAGCTGTTCTGATTGATTTCTGTACGTTAGGTTTGATGATTTACTATATTTCATTGACTAGACCAAATGACAAGATTGACAGGATATCTGCTAATATAAAGGTAATTGGAAAATGAATATATGTCTGGATCCCATGCAGGTATATCCATTGTAAACATCTAAAATTTTATTTCAGTCCTATACTTGTCTTCTCTTTAGCACTACATCACCTTGATCCCTTAAGCAGCAAATATGCAAGACATTTTCTCATAATCGGTTCAGATCACAGGACCATCAAGGTTGGAAGAAACATTCGAGATCATCTAGTCGGACAACCTGGCACCACCATAATCCCCCCTAAACCATATTCCCAAATGTCACATCCAGAGGCTTCTTGAACACTTTCAGTTTATTGTCTCTAGAGCTGTATCCCAGGCTGGAATGAATCCTACCTTACTTAGCATTCTGTCTTTAATAATCTGAAATTTTATAGCTAAATTTAATTCAATTTAATTAATTATAAGAAGATGCCCCATCACTCATTTCAAGTGAAATCTGTTAACTAAATTCAGTGATATAAATTTATAGGAGAAGGATTTGTCATCCATCAGAAGATGGTGAGAGGAATATTTTTTTTTTTTGAGAAAAATATAGGAATACTGATGAGAAGTGAATTGAAAACATGTCAAAAAATACAGCAAGCACAGCTATATAGGGACAGCTTGGAAAAAAGTAGAGTCCTGAGCTGAAGAACTTTTAAAGGAAGAATTGGTATAGTATGAAGCTAATTGGTAAAAGAATGGGCTTCAGATCACAAGGGAATTGGTCTGTTTCCTTTAGTGCATTCTTTCCTAAATCCGGCTTACCTGTAAAATTAATTTTGTGTTCGGTACTGACAAATGACCAAGTTTTACATCCAATGAAGACAGTAGCAAAACTCCAAATTATTTCAAATGGGAGGAGGTATATGACCACTGAATGTGTGGGAAAACTGCTGCCTGTCTCTGGTGTCCCACCATATAAATTGACCTGAAATACATATTTTTGTCTATCAGTAAAGTATTCTGGTATCTCAGGTCATTGTGATTTTAAGCATTTGGCATTGCTTTTGAATAACTGGCTACCTCTGAAGTTGCCATTAAATAACTGACTTGATAGAAAGGTAATAATCATCTTAAAATTAACTGTTAATTCACTCATGACTACAGTTTTGTAATAGTTTCTCTTCTAAAGCTAAATTGTTGGCACAGATCCATGCATTACTTACTGATGTTTGCAGGGGAAGACAGAGTGTCGTAACCAAGTGTCAGCGATCCTTTTCAGCGTTCTTGGTCCGAGATCAGCCATTGAACCCAAGCACAGGACAAAGTCATTAAGGGAACAGTAATTCTTAGGTGTTTTGACAAGACATTCTGTAAATGGCTATTAACATCTGCATTCTGTTTCTGTCAGGGAGGTGAATGGAAGTGTTAAGTGAGCTAAATCTAGTGACTGCTTTTCCTATTTTGTTAAATCATCTTTTTCGTTTCTGTCTTTTTTTTAGTAATACAAAAGGAAAAATATATTATTTCTCTCAGGCTTTTAATCTGCTTCATAAGTTTTCATTTCTACAAGTTCAGTAAACACAAAATGTACATACTGCCCACTATTTTCAAAAGTTTGAAACTTATAAGCCTGTATTACACATCATGAAATATAAATTCAATATTATATCATGCATATGTGGTTTTAGTATTTTTTTCTTAATTTACTGATACCCTGTGGAAAATAAAAGCAGTATCACTTTACATCTAAAACTGGTACCAAGGGAACAGATGCAGTGCATTGCCAAGTATTCACAATTCTCATGTTATAGAAATTTTTGAATTCTTATGTGACTGGACAAGAAAATATCTGTTTCTAGCCACATTTTATAGCAACAAAATGAATTCTGTGGAGGTAAGCAAGCCTTCAGTTTTGTATTTGGATATTATTAAAACACAGTGGTTTGAGGAAATCAAACCAACAGTTTCTCTTGGCATATTCCTTCCCAAAATTTGCTTTACATATGTACAAAAACTAATGTGATTTTTTTACTACTTGAGAAACCAGACTGTGTACAGACATAAAGGAGGATGTAAAGAGCCTGTTGTGTGTGTAAACGTTCATGATCTGTGCTCATAGTAACAATTCCTCTTCCAGCATCTTGCTTAATCCATTTTAACCTGTTTAAAAATCAAAAATAACTGATAATATTATCTTACTTAAAAAACGTCCAGGCACCTGGAGATGACATCCAGGAAATTATTTTAAATGCACTCTCTATGCATTTTGTGCAGTAATTTCAGACAGTCCTTCTGCTTTGTACTTAGATTTGAATGCAATTTTAAGTGGCCTACTTTAGAGCTATTCTTACATGAATAAATACAATATAAGAAACAAAAAAGAGGTGTTACATGTTTAGAAGGGTTATCTTTGCTAAGATATTTCATTAAATAGGAAAGACGACAAAGCAAGGTTATAAAAAATACAGTCTCCTCCATATAATATGTATTCATTATTCATGGGAAAATTGTTTGATTTCCTCTTCAGAACCATGAACATAATTTTTTCTGCAGTCTTCCAAGTTAGATTTGGAAGCCTGAAGGCATAGCTTTTTTAAAGTATCAGAATAGGATTGCGTGGCTGACCAAAACTATTTTGGTGGATAGAGATGTTGCTTCCATATTAATTTTCAGTATATTGAAGTTAATGACTAAATGCAGCATGGATTAATTTTCAAGCATGGTTTAATAAAATGCAAATGTTTTGACTCAGGAGCATTTGTTTAATGGGAGTTTTAATGTAAACTATATAAGCTCATTTAGACATATGGATATCTCTTTGGAAAAATGATGTAAATGAAGATAATTTTTAAAGAAAAAGAAGGAACTGTAGCGTTGGTTTAGCTCAGACATAATGAAAGAAAGCACTTTCTAGTATTCTCTCTGTAATATATCTGCAGTTCTGACAACTCAACTGGCACTGATCTGAATTTAACAAAATTAGCTAAATGAGATGCTATTATACAAGCAGAATTAGGAAATGGTTCTTTTGTCTCTGGGTTAGTTTAATGACATCTCTGATATCTGTGTCCTGTGATATATTTTTGTGTAAAAGAAAAAGTCAACAATATAGTCAAGCTTACTAGGCCCCTAATTTAAGCACTTTTTCCTGTCACATTCTTCAATTATTCAGAGTCATGCAGCTTAAGTTAGGAGAATAAGTATCTAGATTTAGGTCCAAATTCCGCTAAGAGAAATGTACTTCAAAAGTATTTTCAAATCAATTTAACTACCTATTTACATAATAACATGTAGTACACATAGGGTATCTGCCACAGATTTGCAAATTTGACTTAACCTAAATCTGATTTTGGTCTGATTTGTACTGAAAGAAAATAAGAAAACAAACAAGTGGCAAGAAGCATACTTTAGGAATAGAGGTTCATTAGAAAGATGTATTTCAATCTAAATTTAGTGTTTGTTGAGACAGTGGTAATTAATCTAATTACAGAATGAATTTATACATTTATGCAAAAATAGTCTTATTTCCCTTCCCTTCCCTTCCCTTCCCTTCCCTTCCCTGAACTTCCCTGAACTTCCCTGAACTTCCCTGAACTTCCCTGAAACTTCCCTGAAACTTCCCTTCCCTTCCCTGAACTTCCCTTCCCTGAACTTCCCTTCCCTTCCCCAAACTTCTCTGAACTTCCCTTCCCTGAACTTTGCTGAACTTCCCTGAACTTCCCTTCCCTTTCCTCCTCTTTCCCTTCTCCTTTCCCTTTTCTCAAATTCATGGGGAAAATGTTTATTTTGACAGTATCTGCCTCACAGAGGTTAATCTAATGCTAGGAAAGTTATACTCAGGAAAGAAGTTTCAGCTCCCATATGTAGATGCCTTATTTCTCAATGTACAGAAATGTGTATAAAAGTTAAATAAAGAACATAGATAT
>VRYO01002772.1:38006698-38062078 GCA_009812075.1 Sialia sialis | reverse complement strand
CTGCTCCGAGCCGCACCGAGCCGCACCGCTGTGAGCAGCCCTAAGCCGTGCTGCTGTGCTGCCGCGCGGGGCCCCAAGCCATACCGTCACGGGCGGCGCCGAGCCGTGCTGTCCCGGGCGGCTCCAAGCCGCTGTGCAGCGGGCGGCTCCGAGCTGTACCGCCATGCCGTCCCGGGCGGCCCAAGCCGCGCCATCCCGGGCGGCGCCGAGCCACTGCATCCTGGGCGGTGCCGAGCCGCTGCGCCGCACTGCCGTGTCCCAGGGGGCGCCGAGCCGCTGCATCCTGGGCAGCGCCGAGCCACTGCGCCGCGCCATCCCGGGTGGCCCCAAACCATGCCACCACAGGCTGCCCTGAGATGTGCTGCCTTGCTGCCACGGGCTGCCCCAATCTGTGCCGCCACGTGCTGCCATGGGCCGCCCCAAGCTGCGCCGCCTCGGGTCTCACAGTGCCCGTGGTCCGGGGCGGCCCGCGGCAGCTCTCTCACCAGTCGGCTCGCACTTCCGGGTTGGTGTTTCGTTGGGATTTGTCCATAAATAAGCCGCACCTGAATATAAGTCGCACTACTGGGGTAGGATGGATTCTTCAATGAAAAAGGTGCGGCTTATATTCATGAAACTACTGTATATAATTTAACAGTGTGGTTCTTCATATATACATGTAGAGGATTATGATCTCAAATTTTGCCTTTATTTCATTATTGCTTAATAAAGTCAACATTCTTACTTCAATATATTCCAAGCCTGAGCTCCAGGGAGCCAGGATATGTATTTATCACAAGTCAGAAGATCAGACACTTGCTGTAAGTTAGACAATTATCAGGAAAATCAAATATTTTAGACTTTTTTAACTATCATAAAAAATAAAATTAAATTCAACCTGAGTGGTTTTGGCTTTTTCTGCTGTAGATGAGTTAATGGTCAGGCATATAACAACAGCACAAAAATTTTACAGCTGCGCAGAGTAGAAATAAATGTTGTTCATCTCAGTTTCTCAGCATTATGCCAATTCTTCTCATTTTGACTAACTTTTCTCAGAGAGAATTTGTAGAAATTTTTAATCAAAATTTGATTTTATGTCAAACAGTTGAGTGAGTTTTCCAAATAGAGACTTAAGTTGTTTTAGACTGACAGCAGTTTCCTATTTGGGGCATATTAATAGATCAGAAAATGTGACTATGTCAAAAGTGTTGCTGTCTCAGCATGCTGCCCGTAAATCAATTCAACAAAAAATTTTGATCAAGTATCATAAATATTTAGGAGTGAGAGAAAAAAGATAGTAAATGATTGTGACCATGAGATGCTTTATGAATATTTTATTATCACCATCCCTCATCACCTTTGGGCAACGAATACTTTTTTTAGGCAGCAAAATTAAGAGTTACGTAATGAAAAAGATTAATGCTGAAAATAATATTATTCCAAATATTTGAAGACTGGTCTCATTAAGTGATACAATCAAATTTTAAAAGTTCATTTGAATCCTCTGAGGAGTTTTTAGGCATTAGATTGTCCTGCTAAAATTAAATGTATGGCAGGAAAAGACTGCCAATTTTTGAGGAAATAAAATTATGTGAGATAGCATTCTTCAGAGGAGTAGCTTGAGTGGATGAAAAGATGGATGAGTTCCATGCCATGCTGAAGATGGTTGCAAATTTATAAAGATATGCTGTCTGCTCTTTGTGTGCCATAAAGTCTGTCTAAATAACAATATCCTCTCAGGGAGAGAATCTGCTGTTCTGGCTGCCCATGTATTGTTGAATTTGGACTATCTCCATTTGCAAATGTTGACTTTTCATCTGTGCCCAAAGAATGAAATCTGTATGAGAGGTGTGTAAAGCTTTTAATCTTTATTTATTTGTTAACAAATGGGGTTTTTGCCAAATCCTGTTTGCATTTCTTTTCTCCTGCTCTTCCTGCAAGGTGACTGTCTGCATCCACAATGTGACACTTCAGCTAAGAATACAAATTGCAGTCATTTGTGTGTCTTTGTTTGTTTGTTTATTTACTTGTTTGTTTGTTTTTCATGACAGAATGCATTAAGTCAGAATAAAAACTGGAGATATTAATTTGTATCTTCTGTATTTTTAAATGGTATGCTAAAATTAGGTACATTTGTCAGTGAAAGTTTATATAAAGTGCAGGTTTATGTTAATGGTTTCTGATCTATAGATTTTTTAAGACCAGAAATAACCACTATATTATCCAGTGAACCTACTTTTTTTTTCTCTTTTTTTTTTTAAACTATAAATTGTAAAGTCTCACGCAGTTGAGTTGAAAAATAAAAAAAACCAAAAAACGAGTAGCACAGAGATCCAAGCATAGGCAATATGCAATCCAGGATAAGAAACAGAGCTGGATGTGTATGACTAGTGAGGAGCAAGGAATTATTCAGGTTTGAGCTGCTCAGTTTTAGCTCAGCACCATTCCAGGCCATGGTGCTTTGTAACACCTCCTGTGGCATCCTCCCATACCTTGGTTGCAAGCACCATATCCTTGTGATTTCAGGTTGTTGCAACTTTCTTGCAGAGTGGTCACAAGCTTCATGTTGGTTAACATGTCTATTTGTTCTTAAAGACCAGGCAGCACTGAGCAAACTTGACCCCTAGTATCTTACAAGCTCAGCAGATACAGGAATTTTGTGCTGACTTTCAATATAGCTTTTATGGTAGAGCAGGGGAAAGGAACTTTCTTAACTTTCTCAACTTGTACTTTGTATACTTTCTTAGCCCTGAAAAGATATAAAGAAATTTCAGACATCAGAAAACTGGGAAGAAACAAAATTTCAAGTACTTGAATATTGTGGCCTTCAAAATTTAGCTGCACATGGAACCAAAATCATGCAGAGTTTTTATACAGTCATAAACATGATATGGAACCCGTCTGGATCACTTAAATACTTCACAGAATAGGGTAGAAAATCTTACTGTATGAGGTTTTCCCACCTTTTCAGAAAATACCTTTGTTCCTTCATTTCTGTATCCTGGGAAGTCTCTCCCACACACCTTTACTTCCCCTGTTTCCTGACACTCCTCTCATAGTGCTTATTAAGGATCCTGGTTGCTTATCTCTGCTAAGAAATGCAGATATAAGTGCTAACCTTACAGTATTATTTAATTCAGCCTTGAAAAAAAAGAAGTTTGGGCCAAGACAGAGAACAGAGAGTAGCAGGGTTTCTTGATCTCTACCTGAGTAGAGAGGATGGAACACCAGGAAAGAGAGAGAGAAGCAGCAGGGTAAAAGCTGGTAGTGAAAGTACCAAAACTGGCAGCAGTGACAGGACCTTTGAACAAGGTTATTTCACGATGGAATGTGAATTGGCTGTGCAAGGTAGAAGGATCATGGAGTAAGTCACTAAAAATTTATATTTTAAATAGACATTGAATGTTCCTCTTAATTAATAATACCAAGGAAGCACATCCGACAAAGCATTTGTATGGCTTTGTATTCTTGGATTATTTTTATAACAGAGTAGAAAAAAGAATAGTTTTCCCCATTTATTTGTCTCATAAATAAGAGTAAAAAAAAAAGTCAAAAGAATCTTCTTCATTAAGAACTTTTTTCCAGCTTTTATATTTAAAATATGAGTAGTCGTAAAACCCCTATGAAAGGAACAATGTAATTTCAGTTCCAATATATGTGGGGAAGGCTGTGAAATTGTGTAGTCTTTGAGAAGGTCATTTAGTAAAGAAGCCTGTGAAAGCTCAACAACAACAACAAAAACAGACCCACCCCCCCAGCAAAAAAAAAAAATAAAAAAAACCAACGAAAAAACTCGCTTTCTGCATTTGAGGATAAGTAGAGCTGAAAATGTTGCTATTGGGTTTTTTAGGATCTTTTAAGATGCAATATGATAAGTTAAATAAATATGATTGTCTGAAACACAACTGTGGCCATGTTCAAATGCATTGTACTTAATGTTAGCACCCTCAGGCAAAGAGTCCCTATTAATGTCACTTGAGACCAAAAGGTCTCACTGAGTGAAAGTTATCTTGTGGCTTCAACTCTTTCAGAACTGAAGAATGAATTTTCTGGCTGTTAGCAAGAGAGTTTTAAAGAAGCAAGTGAAAAGCAACTGGTCATCACACTAGAAGCTGGTCGCTAATTGCAGCAGTAAGTTAATCAATGAAATAGCTGTTTAGCTTCTGGATATAATAAAAAGAGATAAAAGACCACACAGAAATTCCAGCACTAGGGCATGACCAGCTCTTGAGTGGCATACATTATTTTCCTTCTTACACCTGTCTGCTTTTGAGTAGGCAAGTCATGCATCTGCTTGACAGCTATTAACAGAATAAAATAACAACAAAAAAGCATTTTTGGGTAAGATCTGATATAAATATTTACAAAGACAATTTAAGGGAGTGTTTGTTATGCACTTTTGTGTTTGCTTTCAAAACATTTAACTCCAGAGACAGATGGCTTGTACAGTTTTATCAGCACTTGTGTCATTATATATTCAAGCAGCCAAGACTGATAACCAGCCGCATGGATTATGGTTTGTTCAGAGAACAAATACTTTGAAAAAAAAATCCCCCACATATCAATAAAGTACTTCAGCATGGAAAAGCTTGATACAGAAATTGCAGTGACATTTTTGTGAAGAGAAAGGCAACAAATTAATGCAATTATAAAATTAAAGCAGCAGGAACAGGTTTTTAAGTGGTGTCATTGTATGTGGTAATGAAACAACTTTAGAAAATTGGGTGGAAGCTATTGTTCAGCAGTGGTGGAGGAGAAAGATAATTACCATTAAGGAAACATTATGGCTTTCTCAATACATAGCAGCCAACTCTTCAGTCACGCTATCCCCAGAAGATCTCTCTCCTATCATATTGCTCATGATCATTACACTTTATGCTGCTAAATAGCAACCTGAATAATAAAGTCTTAGAAAAGAATAAATTTTATGATTGAGAACATAATAAAACAAAACAGAAAGTCAAAAAAGCTAATTGTCAAAACATTGTTTGGTGGCTTTTTGTTGTTTTTTGAGGGTTGGTTTTTTGTTTTGTTTTTGTGTTGTTGGATTTTATTTTTTTTTTTGTGAGATCCCTTCTTTTCCCTTTTCATCTTTTTCTTGTATCTCACAGTAGGAAATTTGTAGAATCCCCTACATCATGATCATCACCATTATTAGCAATAACATTTATCAAAAAATTCTGGTTTTATCTAAGGGTCTTAACTGGAGATAACTATGGCAGGCACCACAGACAGAATGAAGCTGCCTTTTTCCTCAATAAATAAGCATGATCATTCCCTGTAAAATCTCAAGAGTAAAAATATATTATTCTAACAGTCTGCATTTCTAAAAAAAAAAAAATCACTTTTTTGATTTCTTTTTTTCTTATTATGGTTCAAAAAAGAGTGATTAAAATAATAATTCTTAGTTATATATTAGATGACGTCTTGCAAGGAAGGCATTTTGTAAACTTAAACCTCACAATATTTTAGTAAGGCAAGTAAATAGTCCCTGTATTTTACAGATTTTACAGGAAAGCATGAGAAAGAGTACTGGAATATATGTATACACATTTAAGTAGGAGTCTGAACCTCTTCTCAATTCTGGATATTCTTACACACCAACGTGTACAGACTGTAACATACCTCACAGCTCTTTGAACAGCTACACAGCTAAAAGAAGTGTCTTTTAATTGTCCCTGAGACTCCCAATCCTGTTCTGAGAGTGTCTTACTCTGTCTAGAGCTGTCATTTGGTGTGATCAACATCCATATCAAAAGTGTAACTGTCTGCTTTGATGACTGCATGGTCCTTCCTTTGACTGAGATCTCTACATAAGGAAGGTTGACTGGGGAAACACTTGCACACGACAATTAATTTTCCAGGTCTAAGTTGGACAGTGGTATTTTGTTAAACTGAAAAAACCCAAGGAGCTATTCTTGCACAAGCAATCATCTAAGCATTGTTCCCCCATTTCTTCTGCTGCTCACACTAGTAGCAGATACCTGAATATTCCAGCGCTCTCCAGAAAGTCTATCACCTTAGAGATGGGTAAAGCAAACGATGCTAAAAATTCATTCTGAGTTGGACAGCATTAACTGCCTAGCACTGTTACTAAAGAAAGCAAAGCACATGAAGAAATCTTCCAAAGACTTTGACAAGTAGCTTGTAGGGCCAGATGCATATTTGTTCTTAAGTAAAACTAGTTTATAGCTCATTTAAATTTTAATTGAAATGACAGTCTTATTTCTTGAAATTGATTTAACTAAACAGAAGAAGTAACTTATCCCCTTCAGAACTATTATACTGAAGGCTGTCCTGTTGTCCTTTTATTCCACTGTAGATTGGAAGTGCAGAGTGCATGCACATCTTTCTTGAAAAATTTTAATGTCTGCAAAACCTTTCTTTCTTTCTTGATCAGTGAAATAGTACAGTAATTTCGCGCATATAAGTTGCACCTTTTTGAATGAAGTTTCAAGCCTAACCCGGAAGTGCGCCTTATAACCCCGTGCATCTTACATATGGACAAAGTTTGGAAATCTGCCAACCCGGAAGTGCGAGCCGAGCCAAGCTGTGAAGCCACAGCAACCATGGAGCCTGGCTGACCCTGCCATCCCTCACACCACCCGCCGAGTCCCCAGCCGGTGCGCCCCCACAGACCATGCTGTGCTGCGGGCACACCGAGGCACCATGGCCCTGCCCGCTGCGGCTCCGCCGGGCTCGCCGGCTCCAGCGCGGCACCGCCGCCGACACTGGGAAGCCCTAGCTCCGTGCTCCAGTGCTGCGCAGTGCCCCGTCTGCGGGGCCCCTCTGGGCTGCTCCGCCTGCCTCCGGGCAGCCCCATGGACATGGAGAGCGTGTGGGTTTCCACCCGCAGGTCCGCCCAAGATAGCGGCTCTTTGGTCCTGGCGCCCTGGAGTGGTCCGCTGCCTCGCCTTCCGCGTCGCCTGCCCCGCCGCCCGCTCGCCTCTCCCGCGCAGTGGCCCCTGCTTGTGGCTCCCCTGTGCCCCACACTCGCTGTGTGGAGCAGCCCTGCGGCCCCGCCAGACACGCCCACCCTACCCTGGGCTCTCCATGGTGGTGGCCCCGCCGCCTGCTAGGCTCGGCTCGTCTCCGCAGCCGCCATGGCTCCGCGACTGCCAAAAAGAGTGAACCTTATAGGCCAGTGTGCATTATATATGGACAAAGGACAGGAACTTGCCGGCTACCTGGAAGTGCACCTTATAATCCAGTGCGCCTTACAAGCGTAGTTTACTGGGAGAGTAAGCAGGTTGAAAATAGTTCTTCCACTTCTCACTTTTTCCTCTGAAATGGGAAAGAAACTAATTAAAACAAAGCTTAATTGACAAACAAAAAAAAAAAGAAAGTCTGCTTTTAAGATTAACTTTTGGAAGAGTGAACAGTGTACTGTGAGTCCATTCTTTAATTACAATTGTTTCAGTTTGGGTTTATTTCTCTCTAAGTACCTACCTCAGTTTGGTTAGAACTTCATAATAGAGGATTCAAAGAAAACTTTTGTAGAAAAAAATAAAACAAACCTCTCTTTCAAGTCTCATTTTAGAATTGTGGTTCATGTGTCATTGGAATCTCTGCTAAGATTCTACTTAACAGTTGCTTTTTTTGTTTCCTCCTAATGGTTTTGGGATATTTATTTCACTTGTATTTATCTAAGTGGAAAGTAGCATTGATTCTATATATTTTTCATATTCTAGTTTTCAGAAATAGAACACTTTCTTATATGGGGAATTCAACAGCAACTTTTATTATATGTCATTATATTTTATTATATCTTATTATATGCTGTCACATCAACAGAGTACTGTATATTCTCTAGATATTCAAAAGAGGTGTTGCTCAGAGATAAGAAGATTAGCTAATTACTAATAAAACATCTAGAAATATGTCTGATGGTATTTTTAAAATCAGTGTTTAAAAGCAGTGGGAAATGAATAGGTGTTTCCATAAAGTTAATTGAGTTAAATTTCAGTGTTCAGAAAAAGATGTTAGTAAGGTTAATTTATTGTATATGCATGGAGTACAATAAAACAAAATATTCCTTGGCATTTTAACACAGAAATCTTTGTTTGAGTGTCTTCACTTTTTCACTTTTAATCTCAATTAGATTATTATTAAGATACACTTTTTTATTTCTGATAACCACTGACATTTTTCTTCTGATTAGTAACTTTGTTATTCATGCCTACTTGCTAATGTTCTTTCTCAAAAATCAATCTATAATTTCCTTCCTGTCACTGGGCTGGTTAATTAAGGAAATATGTCTCCTTAGCTCTTCAAATGTTTTCAGTACTAGCCTGTTGATTTACTCTGAAGCCAGGAAAAGACATCTCAAAATTCTTGCTCAAAAATACAACATAGCAATGGCTCCCAGCAAAGCATATCCCAGATACTGAGAAATATTTAAGAAAAGTACACAAAGTGCTTTCTTTACCTTTTCCTTGCTTGTCCTTCTTTGTACATCCAGCCTGAGCAGATTAGCAAATAAAGTAATTTAAAAATGCAGTAAGACTGAGAGCAATTTTGTGTTGCTGAAGGCATGGGTGACCTGTCTGCTTGATTGCGAGAGGCCAGCAGCTGGCCAGCTGTGCTCTCAGTAGTGTGTGAAAAATTATGTAGAAATTTAATATGCATAAGACTTCAGCAATCTTCATTTCTGTCTCCTGTGGTCTTATATTTCTAGCTTACAAAGAATTATGAGAACAGTTATTTTTAACATGCCAGATTTACATAAGCCTTTTTTGCCCTTGATTTTTATGGTTGTATAGTGTCTGAGATGTTTAATGGTCAGAAGAGTTACAGATTTTATTCCCTTTCCTGATGCAATGTTTTGAACTGCTTCCTGGTTTCATATTAAATCAAGCAAAACTTAACTTATCTCTTAGTTGTTGAGAGTATGCATTGGAGTGTGCATCCACTAGGTAGATACCTAGAACTGTGCATCAGGCTGTGTTTGTAAAACAGTAGATATTAGAACAATCCTGGGTCCAGAGCATTCCTTTGGGCAATCCTGTTTTTGGATGGTACAGAGGTTTCTCAGTTTGCAGGTAGTCTGTTAATTCACTGATGTTCTTCAGCAGTAAAATGAGTTGAAAGCAGAGCAGAATACATCCAAATAAGGCCCTAATAAGCATTAATTCTCAGAATCTGCAAGGTAGGTTTACTTCCTCAGACATTTTCTCTTACCTAGCTCTATTTTCTTGGTATGATTTACAATAAAAAAATAGTTAAGTTTATTTGTAGTAAGATCCAAGACCAATAGCACAGGGATAATTGAACTGTTTTTCCACTTCTGGAAACCAGGCAGGGAGCGTATACAGGGAGTATATGCCCTACAAAGAAACTACTCTCTAACAGAATGAAAATGTATGTAGAATTTACCAGCACAATATTTGGTTGAAGGACCATTGTTAATTTTCTCCTGAGGTCTACGTATAAGTTTAATGACAAATATCACAATCTAATATTATGTCTTTTTCTTTTTCCCTTTCTCCCCCTTTTTTCTTTCTCTGTTTTTCTTCTACAGATGGGCCTCTTGGTCCACGAGGATTAGCTGAAGCGACAGAGATGTGTACTCAAGAATGCCTGGTTTTGGGTCACTCAGACAACTGTTGGATGCCTCCTAGCTTGGGCCCATACCAACAGACAAAGTCTCCTCTCTCCACCTTTGCATCTCAGAAAGAATGGGTTAAGAAGGACAAACTAGTTAATGGACACACGTTGACCAGGACCTGGAAAGAAGATAGCAACAGAAACCAGTTCAGTGATCGAAAGCAGTATGGTTCCAGTGAGGGCCATTTTAACACTGGCAACCACATGACTGACATTCCTCTGGCCAACTTGAAGTCTTATAAACAGGCCCCAGGATCTGTGGAGAGTCCAAAGGAGCACCAGCTATAAGAAATGGTTACTTTGGACCAATGACTTTAGCTTACTTAGACTTGCTAATATGTGTGTGTCAGAGCTTTATGTACTGGGTAGACCTCTAGAACTATGCTTCACCTAGCAGGGATATGCATATCTTTATGTTAGCACCGAGGAAGATATGATGTCCTGCAACATGAAAGAGCGTTTCTACTAGTTGTGTGGCTTTGTTAAATAGACATGAGTAAAATCTGCAGAGATCTCTCCAGTTTGAAAATATCCTTTTTTGTTTCTTTGTTTTTTGACCCTGGACTGCTGCTATGAACAACAGAAGATGCATATGGAGAGTGAGAGAGTGTGAAAGCTCAGTGGATTGCAAAGATTGAAAAGCATATCCAGTTAGAATATTGTGCTTTTGTTGTCATTGATCTATGCTGGGACCGTTATACTTGAGATCATATTGTAAGCAATTGAAGCTGTAAACATTAAACCTATTGTGCTATTAACAATGTTAGTGGACACTTGTAAGTCAATCAGAGTTCAAATATTTGTAAATAGCAAAAATTATTACTTACAATTTTTGTGTACTTATAATGTTCACTTAAAAAAAACCCTGTAGCATATTTCTGTGTTTCATGGTTGCTTTTTAATTTCTTTCATTTGTTTTCTTGTTGTTTTGCTTTTATTTTCAGTGATGGTGTTTCTGTGTTAGTAGTCTGTCTCACACACAGTGTTCCAAGAAACTCAAGCCACTTGTATGAAAAGTGAAAAGAGGGATGGGGTAAGAAGAAAAGTTGCTTGTAGAAAAGGAAAAAAACCCCTTTTTTCTATGTAGTAGCAAATGATGCCAGCATTCGGTTAGAATTTCTTTTCTTTTTTGTAAATTTTATTTAATAGTAAGGAATTAAAGGACTTGTGTAAGGGCTTACAAACTTAGCAATTTTTTGTTTAATTTCCATTATGTTTCATAAAACAGGGAAATTGCAAAATAGAAGAATATTTAAGGGTGTGGTGGTGGGTGAAGGAGAAAGCTATTTGTTTGGGATCCTTGATCAAATTAGCTGTAGTCTGTCATTTAATGAATGGTAGCTGATGTTGATCCCAGCTGAAATATGTGGAGGAATTTCTACAGGAGCAAAATATAATAATGTTTTTCCAGTTGGGAAGATGTGTGTCTATACCTGAGACAGTTTGTATTGCTGAAACAGCAGCATTTGTGTTGCTCTTCATCTGCATTAACGTTGTAGTAACACGAGTGTTTTTAGACCATAGCCACAGAATATTTAATGTGTTGTGCCTTCATGATGTAACAGAGCATTCTCCTGGTAGGCTAGTTGGGGGAACTAAAGGGTTAAATCTCTAATTATTGCTGTTTAACTGTTTGTTATCATAGTTGGTCAATGCCTGGCAGGTACCAGTATTATGTCACCTCAGTCAAATCAGCAGAGTGACTCCTAATGTTAGTAAGATCTAAGTTGCACGCGAAGCAAATCCAAATCCAAAACATTTTTAGATGGTTTTTGTTAAGGCATGAAAGATGATTTACAAATAAATAGCATGCAAAAAAAAAAGTCCTTACAGAAAAAAGCAAGTTACTTATGCCACAGTGAAACATCAGTTTTAAAGTAACAAATATAGCTAATCTGATGGTGATTTTCTTTTTTACCAAAAAACAGAATGTTTTTATTAATTTCTTTTTTATTTTGTATATAGCAGTTCAAATTTATTTTTTCCTCCACAATATAAAAGGCTTAAAAATGGGTTAGGGGTGCATTGCTTATTGCAGTACTTATGTCAGTTTGTGAGGGGTGTTTGATGACTTTGACAGAATAAATATCTAACCAGTTATCCTTGTTACTGCTTTGCCAGTTCAATATTATTTAGTTATTCAGCTTTTGCAATAAATGTTCTGAATTCCTGATCGTGTTGTGTTAGTTCTTGGGCAGATGCCTAAGGGACTTTGTTCCTGTTAATTTCTTTTTCTTTCTGTTGTTTTATTTGTTTCTTTGCTTCATTCTGAATTTACAGGTTTTTCTCTAAGCATACCATGGTTCATTAAGTTCATAGCTATGTGTGTAAGACTGGAGTATACGGCACATGATAAATCCTGAGGGCTATATTCTGTCATTCCTGTGAAAGTAGAAACTTATTCAGAATTAGTTATTAGTTATTTGAATTGGGTAAATTTTTACTTAGCACAAGGATGACAGAATCTGGCCCACATTTGTTAGGCCTACGTAGGCACATGGAATAAGCATCCTTGCATGAATCTTTGTAAAAGTACAGGGGTAGCGTATAAGAAATATAGCACTTACCAGACTTTGGTCTTTCTTTTGAGAGTAGAATAAAGTAATATCAAAATGCAGTAAATTCTTTCCTGTAATTTCCTGTACTTCATAATTGTTGTTGCAGTGCAGGGGAGAAAAAGAAAAATGCTGAACAACCTTGAAAAATACATATCAATAAGGACCTATTTTTGAATATGCTGAGTTTTAAAGCAGAGATGCACTGAATTCGATATTAAAACCAGAAATACAATTGTTTGAAAACCCAAATAGCAACAACTAGTCTAAATTGCAAGTTCTTTTTTTAACAGAATATATTTTAATATGTTTCTATCACAGATGGAAAATAAAAGATCTGACTTGCTGCAGAAAGAGAACGATAATCTGTTCAGCCTTCAATACTTTGTCCTATTATCAAATGTGCAGGAGAAGCTAAAACAAATTTGGTTTAAATTGCTAGCAGGTGAAAATTTTCTTATCCAATTTTCTCAAATTTTACATACAATTAGGATTGTGTGTAATCACAGTCTTAAGATCTTACCCACATTTGAATTTTGAAACTGTTATTAAAAGAAAAAGGCAAGAGAAAAAGAAAGCCAAGAAAGAAGAAAAAGAGAGAAGGAAGGAAGGAAGGAAGGAAGGAAGGAAGGAAGGAAGGAAGGAAGGAAGGAAGGAAGGAAGGAAGGAAGGAAGGAAGGAAGGAAGGAAGGAAGGAAATATCTGCAGCACTGAGAACTGCATCTTAATTCCATTTAAGCTAAATTAATATTTCCCAGATGTTTCCACAGAATTTGAATTTGGCTCTAAACATGTATTTAATTCATTCATGACCATTTGGTTGGCTCAATCATTAGTGGTACTAAAGTTGTCTAGAAGTCAGAAATAAAGAGGGGGGGAAAAATTAAGGAAAAACCCTTCAGGAATTTTGTGATATCTCAGATGAGGAGCTTTAAAAAAAAAATTAAAATCTCACTGCACTCAATGAAATAACAGCTGAGTATTGGTGACTATTCAATTTTACTATCTTTGAGGACAAATATTCCTTGAAATTTTTCATAAGCTGTCATGATACAGATGCCTCTCTGATGTCAGTTCTGTTTTTTTTTGTTTCAGACTGAGAGAATTTTATTTATTGATTTCATAATGCACACACCTAAAAGACTGCTAAAAGTTTTTGCCAAATATTTATTTCATAGTCCTCTATTTTTTCTTTTACTGACCAAAACTCTTAGTCCAAATGGAAAACAGAAAATATGCATAGATGTAATTACTTGGTCCTACTTCTTCTTATGCTGTGCCCACACTTACTAAAGATAGAACAGTCAGGACCACTTAAAAAATCCCAAGAAAGTTCAGACTTGAACTGTGAAACATTTTCTAGTGTTTTTAGTAGTGATGTACTAGAACCTCTTGTTCTAGTAGAGTTCTACTAGAAACTCTAGATGCCTAGAGGTGGGCTTGGTATTTCGAAGAACAGAATTGAAAAGTAGCTAACAACAATACATATTTTTTGATTTAGGCAGCAGATTGATTAGATGCTTTCTTGAGATCCTTTACAGATGATGTAACTTGAAGAGAAAGTATGATGGTGGTATAACTGAGCCCCACAGCATGATGAGGTCATAGGAAAGAAAAATTTCATACTTTATTTTGTTAGAGAAATAGGTAAAGGAATTGGCTACTCAATGTCCTTTATTGGAGTTCACCTGGAACTCTGTTGAACACTGCTTGAAGGCTGACAAAGAAATACCTGGAGCAGAATTAGGAGTATGCAGTATACATCAATTTTAACAAATAGACAGGAAGAAAATTATATTCACATTCCTTGCTTAATGTGATTATTAACTCAGCAAGTTCTATTAAGATTCGAGATCAGAAGGAATCTTAAAAACTTTGTCATGGTGTACATTAAAATAATGGAGAAACTTAGGAAATTTTGAGTATATGAATGGCATAAATGCAGGAGATGTGTATCTGTGCTGAAGAGCAGAGGTCATAAAGACTAATGTAGCTGACATGAGAAAACAAAGAAATAAGGAAAAGAAGATTGCAGTATTGATCAGAAGTTGAATATTGGGATGTTTTAAGCAAAGGGAGACATTAGTTGCTTTAATGAAAGAGAAGATACAGTGAAAATCATGAAAAGTGGCAGTAGGGGATGTCAGGGGATCCACAGGCTCATAACATGCCAAACGTGATGGTAGGGTCTTACAGGCTTAGGCAATACTTCAAAATATATTACAGAAGTATGCTACTGGCATGAGAGCATAGCAGTGGAGTCATATCCAATTCAGACAGAAGGACAAGTTTTAATTTCCCACGACCACAAACTATTTACCTGATTCAGATTATAAAACATTTTATGGCATGTATTCTTCCATAAGAGTGAACAAATAAGGAGTGAGAGTTCTCTACAGAACATGTCCTCACGCGAGCCAGTTCAGACTGTAAAAGCAACTAAGCACTCACAGTTCCTTTTTTTTCCCATTTAATACACTTCTTCTGTGGAGCTGTGTTCCAAAGTCTTGACTTTAATTAATTAATATGCCTGTAGTCTCTTCTGCTGCGATGAAAAACTTCCAAAAAGGGACCAGCTCTAGAGCACAGAAAGGCGTTTTAATATACAGAAAACATGATACAACATAACCCACAGGTGTGAATCAGCTCCGTATATCATGGACAGTTGAGCTGTAACTCAATTAACATTAGTTTTATTAACTTGCCCTTCTCACCACCTTAGTGGACACATCCATCAAATATAATTAGCTTCTAATCTGAAACCACCTCTGAGTTTTTGTCTGTTCCAAAAAGAGACTCTCATTGGCAGATGCTTATGTGTAAAATGATAAGATACTCCTTCTTCACACATTATTTGAGGTTCAGTTTGAGTTCTTAGAAAGATAACACAGTTTCTTATGTTATGAAATGCTTTAATAGTATATATATATATATATATATATATATATATATATATAAATGTTGAGAGACCATTCTATACTTTGTTTTCAACCAGTTGACTTAAAAGTAATATCATAACATAGAGGGCCAGGTTCTGACCCTTCAGGCTCTATTGAACCTCTTACAAACTAAAATGTCAAGACTCATCCAATAATTAGTAACAAAAATGACAAGTCCTTTAGTTTACGGTAGTCAACAGAGCAGTATTTATTGCTTAGAAGATGCAAATGTGCTGTTTCCAAATTTTTAAAGCACAATGCAGTTTATTATAAAATTAAATAAATGACAATAAATGAAGTTTGTTTGGGGGGAGGGGGGAGGCGTGGAGTTTGGTTATGTTTTTTTGATTGTCGTTTTTTGTTGTTTTGTTATTTTGTTTTTTTTTAAACAGTGATGCAGACACATTACTTTGCTGGACAGTAATATAACTTATTTGCTGATAGGCACCCACATCCTGCCAAATAATCTGCAGCTCTTTTGCGACATTGAATGCACTTATTTCTTTAGAATGCAGCAGTAAGTCTCCCTTTGTAGGAATAGCTCAGAATGTAACAGAGCTGGGTCTGCAAAGAATATCACAGACACAAGTGCCATATGCTGTGCTTTGAAGCAAGAATTCTTTCTCTAACTGCAGCATCTCATGTTTCTTCTTACAGGTCTAAGTTTATGCTGCTACCTAAATGTACAATAGAAAAAAATGAGGATTTTTTTAGAGCAGATGTTTTGAGGATGTTTTAGATCAGAAACTATCTGAATTCTCACTGTATATTATGAAAAGAAAGGACTGAAAGAAAGTAATGTCCCTCATTTTCAACATTAAGTTGTTTTTTTTTGTTTTGTTTTGTTTTGTTTTGCCGCAACCATTTTTAAATCCACCTGTTGTGCCTAGGTATTGCAACACATTCTAATATTGCATGGCATGTAAATAGATACCTTAATTACTCATAATAATATGATTATATACACACATATATATATATATATAGATTATATATATATACATAAATATTATCAGTCACATAATTACTCAGTATTATTTAATGGAATTTTGGGAGTATGGATTTTGTTGTTTGATGTACTTTAAACTATATGAAGCAGCATATTATTAAGACTATCCTCACCAATGTTTTTGATTATTTATTCATTAAATAAAGTGCTTTCTTTTGCTTGTTATAATCCTGTTTGTATAACCATGTGATAATGTTAAAATGGGTAAGTACTGTACGGGAATTATAACTGTTTCTTTTCTTGTCTAAATATATACCTATAACAATATTTATTAGTGAACTGAGTTTTAAGAATGTGTCTTTTTATGTGCTTACTATCTCTTTACACATAATCCAAACTTTAAGGGAAACTGAGATAATGTTTCTTCATACAGTTGAGAATGACCCAATAGCTTTGAAAGGACTTTTTGCCTATATCTATCTGTACTTTAAATCAGACATAAAATTAATGCATCGTACAGTCGTTAAGTTTTGTTGACTGTAGCTATCAGAAGTAAATATACATTTTTAATTTCTCAGGTAAAGACATATTAAAGCTTGGATCAGATAGGGAAAAAGTCTACACTCTAAGGATAATGTTTATAACAACTGATTTAAAAGAAGATTAGTCAGAAATCTGGCACATTAAATACCTTGTATTTTCATGTTTCATAGTCTGTTTTTACCTTTGTATGTAGAAAGGATAAAAAAAACTGGGAACTGGTTTGGTAAAACCTATACCAAATTCAATGGCAATTTTCTATACTATTTTAAAAAGTCAGTATCCAATATTTTACTGGCATTTAAACCTGTTATCATTCAAAGGAAACGCATTGCTGCCATTTCACTCACTGCTGTGTTCCATAAGACCCTTCCCTTCCCTTCCCTTCCCTTCCCTTCCCTTCCCTTCCCTTCCCTTCCCTTCCCTTCCCTTCCCTTCCCTTCCCTTCCCTTCCCTTCCCTTCCCTTCCCTTCCCTTCCCTTCCCTTCCCTTCCCTTCCCTTCCCTTCCCTTCCCTTCCCTTCCCTTCCCTTCCCTTCCCTTCCCTTCCCCATTTTCTGTTCCTTTTCAGGAAGGGTATTGAAAGTGGGATCTGTCTGTTCTTCATCTATGTATACATTTTCGACATCTTGTCATATGGGTATTATTAGAGATGAAGGTTGTTGGCCTCATTGCTCTCACAGTGGAGAACAGGAGAGTGTAGAAGGAATACACTAAAGAAAGGGGATAGAAGAAGACTCTATGCATTAGGAAAATAGTAAACCATTGGAACAATGAAGAGAGTAATTTTGAGCCTTCTTATCTCTCTACCACCATAAAATATGTCCCTCCTATCTACATAGATTTGTGTACACACAGCCGTAGATACTACTGTCTTGTAGAAAAGGGGTATCCAGAATTGTGGCAAAGCTGTACTTTTATTTGGTTGGTTTTTAGGTTGTTTTTTTGTTGGTGGTCGTAATTAATTTATTTATTTTTTGTTAACGATTGCTTTTTTGCCTGCTGTATGAATATAGAGACCAAAACCAATGTCATGTGACTTAAGTGACTGAGCACTAAGTTTGACCATTAAATTGTCAATATCAAATGCTTATAAAATCTTCATCAACAGATAATTTGCAAATACTCTGTAGGCCTAAATAAATAGGAAATCATGTGTTACCAACTCATAAAGGAAAAAGAAAAGACAGTACACAAAGAATTGCATTCCTCATAAACAATTCAGACTCTCCTAGCCCTCACAAAAGGGTACAGATGGCAAAGATACAGGTGTAATGCCATAAAGCAATTGGAGAATTTCTCTTCATGTGCAACATTCTAGAGAAAACTCTGGGTTATTAATGAGTTTGATATGTAAATTAATTCAATGTTGGATTACATAAATCCAGTCACATAAAATCAATATCCAATATCACATTAACAGAATTATTTTTTTTTTTTTTTAAGTCACTATTTAATTATTATGCAACAAGCACTGAATATTTCTTAGTTCTATGTAAGGAAATTGTTTAAGAGAGCTTTATTTAAGTTTATATATTATTTTTCAAATTTAAATTCAAGATTAGAGTTTGTTTTCTTTTGGGAAGAAAAAGTTTGAATTCTATTTAGAGCGTTTGTACTTCTTTTTTGGGGAGGTTTTTCTATTTTTTCTTTGGGAGTATTATTTACCACAGGGAATGACATAGCCCTGCACTTTTACTGCATGATCTTCTACTCTTAGGATACTTAAGCTATCTTCAATAAGAAGTTGTTCTACATTATTGATAAAGATCATGCATAATTGCTGTCTACCATGTGGTGTCCAACCCCCCAGAGAAAAAAAAAAATTAAAAGGAGGCAGTCACATAAAGACAATTGTTTTATACACTATGAAGAAATCAAAACCAGCCAACCAACCAACCAACCAAACAAAAAGAACAAAACAAAACCTGTACTGTGTTATGAAAGCAAAATTTATGAGAATCTATTAATTCAGCCAGAACTACCTACTTGCTGAGTCAACAGCACACTGTTTGCTTTCTTCTCTAGGAACAAGGCTGAATGAAACTGTGAACTGTTGGGCCTCACAGTGAGTCTAAACCTCATTCTTAAAACCATTTGAAAAATGGCTCTGGAACCTCTAGATATTTGGTTTTGAGAGAAATAAAATATTGTGTAGGTCTTTAGCTCCTTAGATTTAAGCTCATTGTTGTGTGACCCTTGAAAATAATCTCAAGTTCCTTAACAGGTAAACAGCTATTTTTGAAGAGCTCCAGAAAGAATCCTTTTTTTTTCCCAAGTTTAGTCACATTACATCCCTGCTTTATGGAGAATCAGAGTGCAGAACCTATTCCAAACTTTGCAGCTGACAGCTGCAAAGTCTCTGGATACTCTACCATGTCAAATTACCCATCACTAATATTGAAAAGCTGAAAACCTATAAGCAGAACAACAGTGAAAAAGAGAGATTGAAGCACAACTGATTCAAGTACCCTCTGGTTCAAAAAGAAAGCAAATAAATGTTGCAGAAGAATGGGCAAAAGATGTATTTAAGGTTTTTATTTTGTATTTAGGTTTCCATTTTCTTTGTGAAACATGTAGCTTCAGGGAAGCATATTGCTAATATTGCATTTTATTTGGAGCCCTACTGTGTATGGTTCAATTACCATGCTAAAGGCTAAACTCAGTAAATTTACAAGCAATAATTCTACACAAATATGCATTCAGTCAATATATGGTTCTTAAATGAAAAGTACTAAGAAATTTTCTGCACTTCCAGAGTATCAAATACACAATTACTATTTATAATAAGCTTGCAGTCGCAGACTATAATTCCTTAGTCCTGAACAATTGCATAATTACTAATTCAACTACATTAGCATTGGGAGTAGGCATGGATTTCAAAAGGGATACTACTGATTTAATGAGGTCTCAGTCTGTACATTTCCAAAATTATACAAATTCTGTTTAACAGCCAGCCCCTAATGCTTTTGGGTATTTAAACCAATAAATCAACCAACTGCCAAGCAAAAGAATCATTAAAAATGTCAACAAGTAGAAATGAGAATGAAATTGCGTTTTTCACAACTCAAAGCTACCAAAACCCTATTTCCTGACTGGTTTCCAACAGTCTGTCTAGCTTTACTAGAGAGTAGTTGCTGCTGAATCTACTGAATATCTAAAGCTGCCATTTGTGACAGTGCTTTTGTGTTCTCAATGTTTGTGGCATTGTGATTAATCTAGGATAAATAGGACAATAGACTATGGGCACAGAAGGGCTACTCTGAATTCATTGCCCTTCTCTTGTATTTGTCACCTCCTTTATTATGTGTATGATAGACAGCAAATGATCAGATCCTAAGATTGTGGAGCTGGTATTTTGCTAAAAGTAAATAGTTGTCAGTTCTTTCTAGAAAGGAATTAGTAAAATTTTGTGATACTTGCATTATTTTTTCTGGAAAGTATCTTTATTTTACAAATTACTCTGCATTAAAAACTGCCTTTGATTCCAGTGGGAGACAGATTAGCTCAAGTAGTAGTTTTCATGTGGGCAGTCATTACACCAAATAAGGATGAAAGTACATGTCAGTCGGAGACATCGCAAAATCCTTAAACTCGTATGCCCCCAAATTATCCTGCTGTGCAACTGACAATTACTATACATAGAGGAGGAAAAGGGGAAGAAAGATTTTAATGGAAAAAGATTTAGACTGCTTAAGTTATAGCATGGTGGTTGCAGATCTGTCACACAGTACTCAACTGTACATCAGTGCTTCCCCTTCCCATGGTTGACCTCCATTAGTTTTAAAGGGGTTTTTAAGTGCTCATAGTGCAGAATCTGCACATGTTCATATATTTCTCACACATCTCCATCCAACAAGCTGCTTATCAAATGAGGCAGATGTTGGCTTCATCAACATGTTCACTGGGTAAAAAAAATTCAATTCTTATCTTCAAAACAGGACACCTGATACTGAACTACAGGGGGGTACCTCTCCTGACTTCTCCTAGCCCATCCTCAAACATCAACACAGCTGTGGTGAGAGACCTCTCAGCATCTTCACAGCTACTGCTGGGGAAAACCGACCCTACAGACATCCACATGCCTATAATGAAAAGGCTAAGATGAGCATCAATGTACAGAAGAATGTGGCTTCTCCAAGCCAGAGCATTCTGCTTCCATGAGGTGTGCATATAATGCCACTACATGATTAAAAAAAAAAAAAAAAAAAATTAGTGAAAGGTCCACCTCAGAGACTTTCTCAGATAAGAAATGTATTTCCTCACCAGCTTTAATTTTCTCTACTGTGTGAAACAAGAAAGTTTTCCTTCTTATACTATCTACTTGCTTTTACCCATTTTTATTCTAGTAGCATTTCAGCCCTCTGGCTGCCAGAAACAGATGTCAATGTTCTTGTGTAGTCTTTCCCTGTTCCTACCTATCTTTGCTCCACTTCAAAATCTCTCAGGAAGCCCAGGGTAAGTGATACATATCAGAAAATCATAAGCCTTTTAGTCCTACAGGACCTAATTTTCTTCCGATTCAGACCTCTGATTTTTTTTTAAACTTTAGTGGAAAGACCACTCCTTTTCCTCCTTTAGACCCTCACATAAATCAGCTTGTCTATGAATTCATTTTTGCACAACAAAGTATGTCCCAAAGATGATGTTGACTTGCTTCAAGACTTGCTTATCTTTATGAACAGTACCCCCATATTTTTAGGGAAAATCCTATTTTCAGGGATGTTAAAGGGTGCACACTTGTAGGTAATTATGTACAGCAGTTACTTTCACAAAATGTGAGGGTTTTAGAAAGGACACAGAAAAGGATAAGATAGGATAGGATAGGATAGGATAGGATAGGATAGGATAGGATAGGATAGGATAGGATAGGATGAGCTTGATTCTCTGTAGAGAAATGAAAAAAAGGGAAATGAAAAATAAAGGTGTAATACTTTATGTTTGTGCTTCCTGTAGCCAAGATCAGGATAGAAAGTCTCTCTACCATGTCTGAGAGTATGAGGCAACAGTTGGGATGTTGTTCTGGATCATAGAAATTTTGCTGCAAAAAAGTGAGGAAGAGTAGGGAGATAACTCCAAAGAAGTCCAGGTTTTAGGCTGCCAGACCCATGCGCAGGTGGCTTGCTGTGTATATGCTGTAAGCGAAGCTTTTCCCCAGACGTCATTAATTCCACTGGAGTCTGAGGAGGCTTGGGTGTCTTGAATACAACAGTCCTCCAACATACAATAATCAAGCAGGATGATCGTTACTTTTGCAAACTCTGAGAACAGTAATTTGACCCTCCACCCTTGTCAGAAGCAGCAACACTTCATTTCCTTGTTTGAACTTTGTCTGGCTGTAGATTCTCACACAAATTCCTGCCTAACTGATTACATGAACATCATATTGCTAGACATAAATCCTGAATTTTTATTAAAGTCTATAATCTGTATGCAGTCTTCTTCCAGTCTGTGACTCTTTTCTGTCAGCTAGCTCCACTTTCTCCAGCCTATGTTGTCTTTGTTAAGGTTTTTAAAGTATCATTATGATTCAGATATCAAGATAGACATGCATGGTTGTAGACTTACAATAGAATGTGGATGTCTCTTTATTTTGGTACCCACAGTCTGAAGTAATGAATATATAGCCAGTGAGAGCATATTATCAACAAATCTAGAGGTGGGATGTTATTTGTACTATGACATCTATACCCTTATAGTCAGATGACCTATATCTATTTTGACAGCTATATTGAAAGAAAAATAAGATAGGATTGTTTTTGTTTATTTGTTTTTATTCACAGAGCTAATAACTTCCTTATATGTTTACCAATCTTTGATATTTAATTTCACAATCAGAATTTCCAAGTCATAAAATAAAAATAAGTAATTTAAACAGAAAATAAACAAATAACATATAGTGAAAATATATTCATATATTCATTAAAACATATACAGTAGTTTCATGATTATAAACCGCACCTGAATATAAGCCGCACTTCTGGGTAGCTGGGAAGACCACGGGATTTGTCCATATATACGCCGCACCCGAATATAAGCCGCACTTTTTTTTTTTTAATTATTTTTTTATTTTTTTATTTTTTTTTTAACTCTGCATGGCAGAGGGGGCGGGGCGCTCCGGCCCGGCCCCACACAGCCTGGCTTCCCAGCGGTAGGGGCTGGCCCGCACATTTCCAGCCCCCGTTCCCAGCGGTCCCATGCTGCCGGCGGCTGCCGGTGGCACAGGGGCCAGCCCGCTCACTTGCCACTCTGCTTGGCCGGCTCTCACTTCCGGGTTGGCGTTTCGCTGGGATTTGTCCATAGATAAGCCGCACCTGAATATAAGCCGCACCACTGGGGTAGGCTGGATTCTTCAATGAAAAAGGTGCGCCTTATATTTGTGAAATTACTGTATTCATACCTTTACTGAATAGTTTCAGTTGGATATTTTTAAATGTCAATTTAAAAATTTTGTTTGTTAGAATTAGGAGTTTTATTCTCAATTCGGAATGCATTTGAGGGTTTACATAAACATATAATTTAGTTCCATGAATTCAAAGGTACTCAAAACCTGATCTGAAATCTATTGAAGTTAATTAAGCCTTTTCTATCATCACTTAGAAAGTAAAACAAATTTGTAAACTAAGTAATTAGTTTGACTATTTAAAAGCAAAATTTGAGACTAGCGTTATTAATTAAAATGAGGCTTTGAAATCAGTACAAAGCATTTAACTCTAACTGCAATTAATGCAGAAACTTGAAAGAGAGTTTCCCATCAACTTAAGTGAGAGACAGTGCTTATGAGCTGGTTTTCATTAAAACAATCTTTTCTCTGTCATTTACCAATCTTTTTTTTGCTATATTGTCCTTCAGGAATGAAGAAAATATCTCTCATAACATCAGAATATCATAATGGATAGAAAAGAAAAAAATCAATCAAACAAAAAGAGATAACAAACAGAAGGAAGAATAAAACTCAAACCATGGAGTCATCCCAGGTGTGTTACTGGGATGTGTTTTGTCAATTCCTTCATGAGTAGTCCTATGGGTTACTGTAGTCCTAAAGGTTGCTGTTGATATTTAAAAATTTTTATTCTTTTTTTTTTGCTATGGATGCTATATTTTGCTCAGGTGCACAGGATCATGGACATCAGAAGTGCCTCTGAATAGTCAAGATTAGATTTGTGTTCTGCAGCCACAGGGAAACCAGATCTTGCAATAGTAGCATCCCTTGCCTGAATTCTGTAGGAAAACAGAGTTGAAAGGGGTGTTTTTTGCTAGCTTAAGATCTGGCTGGATGTCTAGGCCGAGAGGGTAGTGGTGAATGGTCCTTCACCCATTTGGTGCCTGGTCACTAGCAGTGCTCCTCAGGGCTCAGTGTTGGAATCAGTCTTGTTTATTGTCTTTACAGATTATCTGAATGATGAGGGGATCAAATACACCCTCAGTAAGTTTGCAGTTAACACTAATTTGTGTGTGATTGTCAATCTGCTGGGAGGTAGGAAGGCTCTGCAGAGAAATTTGGGAAGGCTCAATCAGGGGCCAAGAACAAAAATATGAGGTACAACAAGACCAAAATACCGAGTCTGACACTTTGGACACAACAACCCCATGCAACATTACAGGCTGGTACAGTGTGATTCAAAAGTTGCCAGCAGAAAAGGACTTCAGGCTTCTGGACATGAGCCATCAGTATGCTTAGGTGGCCAAGAAGGCCAATGGCATCCTGGCCTGTATCAGAAAGAGTGTGGCCAGCAGGACCAGGGCAGTGATTATCTCCCTGCAAGCTCCACTGGGGAGGCCATACCTTGAATTCTGTGTCCAGTTTTAGGCCCCTTTTTTCAGGAAGGACATTGAGGTGCTGGGGTGTGTCCAGAGCAGAGATAAGGAGATGGTGAAGGGTCTGGAGCACAAGTCCTATGAGGAGTGGCTGAGGGAGCTCAGCTTGTTTAGTGGGGAGAAAGGAAGGTCTTCAGGAATAACCTTATTTCTCCCTCCAAGCCCCAGAAATGTTGTAGCCAGGTGGGGGGTCAGTCTCCTCTGCCAGACAACAGGAGCAGGACCAGAGGACATAGCCTCAAGGTGTGCCAGGGGAGGTTTATGTTGGATATTAGGATGAATTTCTTCACAGAAAGGGGGATTGATTAAACATTGAAGTAGGCTGCCCAAGGAGGTGGTGGATCACCATCCATGGAGGTGTTTAAGGAAGGACTTGGTGTCATGATCTAGTTTATGTGATATTCAGTCAAAAGCTGGACTCAGTGATCTCAGAGGTCTTTTCCAGAGTGATTGATTCTATGATCCTGTGAAAACCAAACACAAAGACCAGCACAGACAAGAATGATCTCTTAACTGGAGACTTCTGTCCTTGACTACAGGTTAGCAAAACCACGCATGCTTCTGCAAGTTTAGATCCAGCTGACTCCCTTCAACCTGGACTGAGATGTACCAGTCCTACCTAGTTAAGCAATTTTTATTACTTGAAATGATATCTCAGTGTGTCCTTGAAGTGTTTCATTTCTCTGTCCTGGTTATGTTTCTTTAAGTCCAACACACGCCAGCTGCTGCAGGATGCCAGTGTCTTCTATCCTAGATGCGCGACCAGCCCAGTGCAGTCTTTCCATAATCATCATGGCTACAGTTCCTGGAACATAACTGTGCTGTGAAACTTTTTTATTGAAAATTTTATCCTGCCATCTGATGCACAATATGGTCCACAGATGGTGCAGATGACATTTGTCTAGGAGTCATGTATGTCGTCACTAGTCCATGTCTTCAAACCATTGAGCAAATTGGATAACAGAGCTGCTTTATAGACTTTTAATGTGATCTACCAATTAATGTTGAGCTGCTGTTTGACCTCAGAGTAGCCTGCATCCACAGCCTCATGGTGCAGTACCAGAAAGCAGTATTTTTTCTTGAAAATTTTAGAATATACACAAAATGGTAGAAGAATGAGGGGGAAGAAATATCAGTGTTTTCTTCTAAAGGATTTTTTTTTAAGTCTAGTTTTCACTGTTTAAAACTGGAAGCATTCCAGTTGTTGACTTCACTTGTCTGTTAAGAGTCAATACTTAGCAGTCATAATTCAGTTGTGTTACTTATTTATTGCTATAAATGGCTGAGTGCCTCATGGAAAGGCCAGACTTTGATCACAGCAGGCAGCAGGGAGTTAAATGTCTTCTGAATCTGAGTGTACAGATAAACAAGTAGTCTGATGCTGACAGGGCATCTGCTGATATATAATAAATCCTATATGTGACTAAGGTTATAGACTGTGTCTTTTATGCTCCTGTTGTCCAGGACAATGAAATAGAAAAAGGAAAAATTTTTGAACAAAACAAAAGAACCCACATCACATCTGCTAACTGATCAGATTTTCCCTCTTTTTTTTTGTTTATGGAAAAAACTTCGAATGTAAGGGAAATGTTTCATATCCACAGAGGATTTTCTTTTGTTCCACAATATCACAGAATGGGTAATATTACTCCACTGAGGGAATTTTTTTTTTTTTTAATTAAAAACATGTTAAAGAGTAAAAGAAAGTTCAAATTATGTTTTTCTAGTGCATTACTGCTATAAAGGGTACCTTTTCTCTCCAGATCTACAGTAAATTATACAGAACTAGGCTTTTAACTTTCTCATATGGAAAATTTCATCTGACTAGCTGTGTTCAGCGGCTTTCTTTTGTACTATATGTCTCCCTCAGTTTTTGTCAGATTTTTTTCTCTTTTTATAATCTATTTGTGGATAATCAGAGCTGACTGATGTTTTAGGTGATGACACCATTAAATCACATGCTACTTACATTGTACTTTTCCTTTTGCAATATTTTCTATTATAGTGTTCCTTTATTTCTTTAAAAAAAATAAATATATAGAGTAATTTCACAGTCATAAACCACACCTGGTTATAAGCCAGACTTCTGGGTAGCTGGGAAGACCATGGAATTTGTCCATAAATAAGCCACACCGGGTGATAAGCTGCACTTTTTTTTCCTAAAAGCCAGGATCCACCTGCAACAAAGTAATGAGCTAGCAACAGAATCATAGGATCACGGGGTTTGCTGTCAGGTGCTCAATTTGCAAACAGTTTTCACAGACCGGTGAAGCCTTTAAACACAGCCCCAGGTGCCCTCCCTGTGCCGTGGGCCCCAGCACTCCCGCCCCGGGTGCTGGCTGCCACAGCTCCCCACCTGCTCAGAAGCGGCGGCGCCTCCCCCATTGCCATTCAAAACTGGCAGCTCAGCAGGCTCACTGCGTGAAGCCGGCGGCAGGCCAGACGCGCAAAGCCGGCAGCAGCTCGGCGCAAGCTTGCCAGTGTCTCCGGCTCGCCGCCCACCCGACAGCGGCTCCGCAGCCATTCCCCACCCACCCTCCGCCCGCCCAACTGCGGCTCTGAGGCAGCTCCCTGCCTGGCAGAGGCTCCACGGCAATTCCCCGGCTAGCTGCGGCTCCACGGCAGCTCCCTCCCTGGCCGGCTCGCACTTCTAGGTCAGCCTTTCACTGGAATTTGTCCATAAATAAGCCACACCTGGTGATTAGCCGTACTTCCGGGATCAGCTCGATTCTTCAGTGAAATAGGTGTGGCTTATTAGTGTGAAATTACTGCATATTCAAAATTACAAGCCTAACATATGTTTCCAGTGAGCTTCCCAGGTGTTTAGCCTCAGTGACTACAGTTAATTTGAACCCAGAATCATAGATGAGGAATTCAATTGAAATTACCCCTTTTGATGTGTTTCGCCTATAAAATACCTTATGTTTTGTTCAGTGGATTTCCTCCTTATTTTTCTGCATTTATTACCTCCTAATGAAGTTATTGTTTATTGTTTTCTTATCAGAGAATGGAGGTATACAATTCAATGTATTTTATTAAATTGATTTAACAAGTATAAGTTTCTATTTAAGGGTTAATTAAGTATCTAATGTTTTTCATAATTGGTTCGTCACTCTAAAAGGTAACATGTTGCTTCCAGTTCTTTTCTTGGATATGCATGTGCAGTAGTCTTAACAGTGTCTCTCAGATGAAGACACAAGGTTGTTTACTCTCTTTTCCAGACTGGTAAATAATTCTAGTGCAAATAATGCCCAGTATAAGACTATTCACAGTCTAACAATGGATCTTTACCCACTTTTGAGGTTTTATCTTCTAAAGAAAACATTATCCACAACATTTTTCATCCTAATCATGTCTCCTTAAAGTTCACACCATGGTGTCATGAAACCCCAGAGGGCATGTAAGCACTGTTTTTTGTTTTTTTTTTTTTTTTTTTTTTTTTTTTGGGAGGTAGGATGTGGGGAGCTTGGGTAGAAACATTTGAGTCACTTTGTATTCTCTGCCAAACTTTTATTCTTAACAGCTTACTACAACAGAAACTACATCAGGCTGTTTTTTTTCCTTCTGTAGCTACACAGGCAACATTACAAACTATCCTCTCCATTCTTGTCTGCATGAAATATTGCTATTATACAGTGGTGAGTCTGTTTCTTATAAGTAATGAATAAAAGTGTTTGTAAATAACGTTTCCCTTTCCCTTTTTTTCCCTATGTGTTCTCCAAGGACCAAAATCAGTAGTGGGTGAAAGGACTTCGAAATACAAATATTTCAAATTAATTTAAACTCATCCTCGAAGTACGCAACAAGTCTGTTTTTCTCCCTAGTGATTTATTAATTTCAAATATCTTAGCATATACTTGTTTCTTTCTAATTTTAAGATATCCTCAGAGGCTGTGCCAGAAATTTACAGCACAAATAGAATGTGTTAGAGGGGAACTGTACTGTTAAGTAAAACATCACAGGTCATCTACATATGTTTAATAAAAAAATTTTAGATTCTCAGTATGCGTCAAGAAAAAGCCAGAGCTTAATCACTTAATAGCATGTCTGTGTAGACATAAACAAAGGTCTAGCTGATCCTGCTTTGGGGTATTATGACTGACTCTCCGAGCCAAAATTCCTTAAATGCTGTTTTCTAAGCTTTCCTTTAAGAGCAAGGATTAAGTTTTTAAAGCCAAACTACAGCATAGCTGTTCAAAAGTCACAGTCACTGTAGTACTACTAACTCAGCTATGTCATAAATTTCTGTTACTTAGCTTCTATTTATCTTGTCAATATTACATTAAAAATACAGATGGATTGTGCCTATTTTTCAAATAATACAACTTCAAATCTCAAGTTCAATAGTTTATTTTTGCTCCAGAAACCAAGAAAAATTACACCCTGGGAAAATGAAAGCCTTGTTTCATAAGACAGGGAGATACAGAAACCTAATCCTTCACAGATTTGCATCTGTTTTTCTCTAAGCCATCTTCCTATATCCAGTGTGACAGACCTACAGAACAAAAGACAACACGTCTGGAACGGAACTTGTGATGGTAGACTATGGAATGATCAGTCAGTTTTACATTAAGTTAAGAGAAATTCCTTGCTTTGGAGTGGGGAGGAGCACCTTCAGTTTAAATTAGTTGAAATTATGTTTACTTATAATTGAATATTTAGCATATTTTCTAGGTCTCAACAGACTTTTTAAGTGGATTGGAGATTTATTTTTTTTCCCAGTCATAATATTTTTGACATTAAGATTTTCAGAGAAGGCTGATACTGTATACATTTAAACAGCCTTCAAGGCTCAGGCAATTCACATGAGGAAAATTTAAAATGTCTCATCAAGTCACTTTGTCAATTCTTTCAATGCAAGAAGATGATAAAAATCCTGACTCATTTGAGTTTCATTTTTTAGGCAGTTCTTTAAAGTATGATGATCTTTACTGTCATTGCATAATATTTCTAGGTTTAGTGATTTGATTTGTTTCATACTGGGTAAGAGTACTGTATTTTTATATTTATTGAAATTAGGGTAATCTTATTATACTGGCAGTGGTAGTGGTGGTGAGGTTTGGTTTGTTTCTGTGTTTGCAGATTCAGCTATTGAAGATTTGTCTAGGGTTTTTGCAGAACACGTTTTGTGGGGCAGGGGGAGGTTGCCAGGGTCGACTTTTCCATATGGTTGGGTTTTGGTTTTTGTTTGTTTGTTGGGGTGGTTTTTTTTGCTTTCTATAAATACCAGATAAATTTTTTAACACTTTCATCCCTGAAAAACCTTTTGCTATGATTTTAATCTGCTCTTTTGGAGAGAAGCAGATTCACATGAACAAAAATTACATAAATAAAAAATTAAACATCTGTTTGTTTTTGCTATGATGCGAATCCATTATTTTTTATGATTTTTTGAGAGAAAGATCCAGAATATTGCCTTACTAGTAGAAATAAGAGGGACAGTTTTATTAGGGTGACTTTTATTGTGGAAAAATTTGTAATGCTTGTAGAATTTTTATGTAAAAAGTTTGCATTAGGAAATGCTGCTGCTGAAATAAACTGTTCCCATATCCAAGAAAGGCATGAAAATTTTATTTTCTGTATTACAGTGGTCAGTAAATGTTGATACCCTTACCTCTAATGACTTTTTCTACAAGAATTAAAGGGGTTTTGTTGGGCCAGTTCTCACAGCTGGTACATCCCTGAAAATATCCCCTTAGATCAGACCAGAAAATCCAATCATCCCTGAATGATGAAAGTGCATGATGGAGGGTTCTCTTTCACTAGTGTATTTCATCCTTTGTTCTGTCTTTTCCTCTTCATCAGGAATAGAGTTAAAACTAAAACATGTGTTCAGTCTTACATTTCTCGAGTCACAGGGTCCCAGAAGAGTGCCTTGTTTAACAATATGGATATTTTTCTCTCTTTTCTGTGTACGCACACAAACCATCGTGAGACATCCAAGCATGAAATGATCTACAGCTCTGAATTGTAACATTTAATGCACTGGCTAGAGTGGGAGTGAGACATTGTTTCCATATGAACAAATAGTGTGTTCATTTTACATTCTATGGTATGTAGTAAAATGTTGCAACAGTCCTAGGAGCCAAGATTTGAGCTGCACAATTGGTTGTTCACATGCAGCATACAGGTGCTAGGTTTGATTCTTTTGTGAATGGATTAGGACAAGGATTAAGACTTGATTAATTCAAACATATACTCCTGATTTTCAGTGCACCAAAAAACCCAAACAAAAACCAAGAAAAAAACTATTAGGAATGCCTAATTTCTGTTCTATTCTTCTAAGAACCATACAAATGCCGAGGTTCCAAAAGGATTAGTAGACTACACCAGTTGTCTGTGTCATCTTCAGTCACAAATCATATCTAAAAATTTCTCTTTTGGGAAAGAAGAAAGTAGAGTTGTTAGATAGTAAAATAAAAGTGCTCAGATATTTAGGGAGGTGTGCTCCAGCCCCAGTCAGGTCAACTCCATGTTTTTCTGCTCAACCACCTTCTACAGAAGGTATTGTAGGAGCTGAAGAGGAAAGTGTGAGCTGGAATGGAAAGATATTTTTGTCTCCTTCACAAGGATTTAAGTCCAGCTTCAAGATTTTGTTCCATGTTGCAGAGAAAGAAGCATTCTTATTTCAATGTGTGACAACAGAACTGCAGATTTTATATGGTATCTATATCTTATAAAGCTTGCCTGTTAACATGTCTTGTCATTAAATTTTCTTCTGTATGTCTACTTTATCCTTAAAATAAACTCTGTTGCCTTAAGTTTGGGAATATTTTCTTTCCTGGTGAGCTCAGGTGGGTTGGAAAGTATTGCTGGCAAATCTTACTTGTGACCTAAACTGACATTCACAGCAGTAAATATTTGGGATAGAATAATTGTCTCAGTGGGACACATCATGCGGGGCACAAACAGCAGTGCTGAATCACACTGAAGCAGCTTCAAGAAACTGCAGGGAGAATCAGGAAATGTAAACATTTTTTCCCCCTTCTGAGATATCTTGTAAAATTCTGTAACAGAAACTTATGACCTAGCAGGGTAGAACAGGGAGTTTAGAACAGCTCTTTTCTAGACAGGAAGTACTTTAATTTCCTAAGTGGCTGCACTATGATTTTCATTGTTGACGATGAAAGCAGTGTCAGCATTTCTACATTGCAGTAATCCTGACCATAACTTTGTTAGGATAAGAAGCTGTAAGTCTGCTTGCAATGGCAATCATGCAGAGAAACTCTGCAGGAAAACTTCTGGACTTACTCCAGTCATTACACATTTGGAAAGAGCTTCACACAAAGGTATTTGTGCATGAATAATCCAGAGGAATAGGTTTCTGAACCAACTCGTGTGTAGCTAATTTTAAAAAGTCAGTTTACCATAACAATCATTTTATGGGCTGTAGAGCAGATCTCATTAAAGTAGGAAGAGAATAATAAATTAAAGGAGAACCAAACATTAATACATCTAATGCTGCCTCTACTTAATAGGAACATTACAAATGGTAATGAGAACACTGTTCATCTTTGTGGGGGATGGTGGTAAATATGGTGAAAATAGACAAGTGCTATATTCTCAAGCACAATTTTCTGATATCATCTCTTCTGTCCTTTTTTTAAGCATATTATGTAGCAGCTTTTTTTGTACTCAGACACCTTTGCATTACTATTCAGATTTTTTTTCTCTGGTTCTTTTCTAATCATATTACTTTCTCCCTTTAAAAAATCCTATAGGTAAGTTGACTAGGGTTTTGCCTTTGCTTGAGTTCGGAACATTTAAGACTTATATTATCCTTTTTCACATCTACCTTGAACTGTTGTTTTGTTGGTTTTTTTTTTCCTGTAAGTCTCAAAACACCTGGGGTCATCTACTTGTGTATAACACATATGAGCATGTGTGCTGGTAGATTCCCACACTGCTTAAGCCAGTTGGATGACAAAAATTATGTATAGATTTTTTTTTCTGTGAACCTGAAGGCACACTTCCCATCAGTGAACCTCATAAGGTGAATACAGTGTCCATACATAATGTAAGTATAGTTAAAAATTTAGGGTTCACTCTAGTAAAATGCAAATTGCTGTATGGAAAACTGAAGGTCATGTGTATTTATTTTCATGTAGTAAATAACTGAATAATTTGATATTATTCTTACATCCTTATTTCCCTACATAATGTATTTCTATAGATATTTCTACATTCACAATGCTGATTATTTAAAATAATAAAAGTTTATTTTTTTCCCCTTTGGTTTTATTTGCTAAATTCATTGAATTCATTAATTTCATTCACTTTTACTTTAAAAAAAAAAAAAATTATGTATCAGTTGTATACTAAAACCAAAGATCTTTTTATGGTGTTTTGGTATTCAACTTTTATTCTTCCAACTTCCACAGTAAGTATCAAAGAACAACAATAGTAGTCAGTAGGAGTTTTCCCATTGACTTCAATTTAGATCTGAGCTGAGTACTTTTGAAAATCTGAATGACCATTAAGCAATTCAGAAAAACACTACAGGGATGCCTACAATTCAAAAATTGCCATCCAAAAGGAAGAAAGCTCTCCTGGACTCTTTTAAATAATGATAGTAATACCTATTTCTTTCATACTGCTTTTATCCATCAGTCTTGGATTTCATTGCGAAAGAGATTGATATCATACACCTTACTTCAAGGAGAGAGAAATAGAGGTATAGTGAGGGGAGTGTCTTATTCACCTCGGCAGTTGTGCAGGCATTCAGTGCTGACTGAAGGCTCAATGTGATATAGGAGAGCTATGCTTAAACAAAATAAAAAATTTGGGGAAATAATCACATGAATCATGAAATATACTTAAAATATGGAAATGGTATCATGGGTTTGTGTAAGTGAAGTGAGTGCTGCAATCATTATAAAACCACTTCCAGTGCCGTGCTCAGAGTTCAGGCTCAGTAGTAAAGGTTCCTCCACCTGCACTGGCTGCTGCAGGACCTCTCAGCAGTGACTCAGGTGAACACTTCTGACTCTTCACAGACTGGTGATAAAAACAACAAAAGTGCTTAAGAAATCTTACAGTTTGTCTAGTTTTCACTTGGGTTCATATGTGTTTCATGCACTCTGAGTTTGCTCATGCTGAAGTAGAAAAGTTCAAAAGCGAAAAGTTCAAAAGCAAAAAGTACACTGTTTAAATTCAAATAAAATAGCATCACAGTTCTCATAGTTAGGTTAAGAGCAGTGCCAGATTACTATGTTACACTACCTCTGAACACATGAAATAAAGACTGGACCTGAGATCCAAGCAGCCACATTTATGTTTCTGTTTATCTGTGGTCTGCAGACTTAGTGTTGAAACTTTCATTATTGTCAGAGTAATCTAGAAAGAAATTCAGCTTAGGGCTTAATTTAATTGCCTAATCATAGACCTTGAACACTAATTTAAGATCTACAGAGATAATCAACAAGATTTCATGGGTTTGCATATATGATACAAGACTTATAGGTATCTTACTTCACCCTGAAATATCATGTAGATGCTAGCCAAAGTGCTCTTACAACTCAAGTGGCAGTGGATAGAAATACATGGATAGCTGGATTGAGCAGATTATTGACCATAGTGTGAGTTTATAATTTCAATATGTAGACATATAGGTACTCTCATTAAAGTTTCTTAATCAAAAATGGGATTTTGTCGTCCATAGTATGAGTTTGAGTTTGCAGAAAATGGGTTGACAGACCAGCTAAAGATGTGTTACAGACTTTTTTTTATATTTTAAGGAAGAAAATGAAGAGTAAATCCACACTTCTAATCTAACCAGTTCACCTGAAAAGAATGCAAACTAGAACTTACTGTACAGCAATAGAGTCAATTAGCTAGTACTGCTCAGTTCATGAGATCAGCACCTACTGCCATACTACTTGCCCTATGCAGCCTGCTTTGACTTCCAACACATTCCCCAGCGAGTAAGATACTCCCATAAATGGTATTTTTCATCCCTGTGGAGATATCTCATGTAACCAAGAGAATTTATAAAAAACTGCGCTTGTCTTCTGTTTTTAGGCAACTGAATTAAGGGCTTAATGTTCTAGCTGCGAGGAGAAATCTCTTTGTACTTCTGTACCATAGACACTCAAGTCTGAGTAAGCAGCTTCAATCATAAATTAATTGTTGAGGAATAGACACCTTCACAGAGTCAGTAGAACAGTCTCTTTTAGACATCTGTATTAGGATGAGATGAATCTTACTTTAGAACTGTTTCTCTCCACTGGGTAAGCAGACAACTTTCTTCTTCCAATTTTTATGAGAAAAAGCAGTTCTCAGACAATGCTGTCATTTGTTATCCTTCATCCAGTAGAGCTGTTATTTGTACAGTCCTGTAGAAATTCTCTCTGTTTATCTATTTTGTATGTAGGAGAGAATCACTGAAAAACTTGACATTTTAAGTTTAAATTGGCATGAGCATTCCTGAGCATTTCAGACACATATCTTTATCATCTTAGATGTGGCTGCATCAATAAACATGTATGTAAGCATCTGAATGAGTGTCAGTTGAATGAGCATCAAACTGAGCAAAGTATAAATAATAACAATAACAGAAAAAAGAGGATGTTCATTATGGCTTCTAGCAAGGAAAAGATGCTGACTGGTGAAGTCAAGTTTCAGAAAAGTGAGGTCTACTTCATATACTTGCAATTTTTCTCTATTATCATCTTTGATTATTGCAAAAAAATCATTTTAATTGCGTAATATAAACAGACACAACATTTCTCTCCAATAAAACACCTATTTGGCATTGTTCAGAAAAGCAGAGGCCAGGGAAAATTGTATTTCTATCTTCACTGGGGCATCTGGACACTACAGTAATAAGCTTGTTTAGCTGATAGATGGTGGGGAGAAAAGTAAATTGATGCTTTAGTGTCAGCTCACAGGGGTCAAAAACGGGAGGACTGGATGCTGTTCCTAACTGCCGCACTGTCAAAGTATGTTATATGCAGAGTATAGTTTGATTAAGATAAGTAGGCTCTTGAGAATTTGGCTCTTAGATACATTATCCTTAAAAATGTACTCTGATACTGACCTAACATGTAAATACTCTGAGAGCCCACCAAAAAAAGAAGTGTAAAAAATATAGCTATCATGGGATTTTTTTTTTTGTTTGGGGGTTTTCATTTGCTTGTTTGATATGATTTTGTTCTCTTTTGCTCTGATTTTTTGGTTCCTTATTAAATTTTGTTTTGTTTTTTGTTGGGGTTTTTTGTTTGGTTCTTTTTTTATTTTTTTGTAGTTTTCTTGCTTGTATTACTAGACAACTGATGGTCATAAGAAGAAACTTTGAAAAAGTAAAGGCTACACAGTCTAAAACCTAAATGAAAAAGTGCAATTTCTGGTGTTGGATAAAAAATTCAATAATAAGATACTAGTTGTCTTCACATTGTCTTGCGTATTTGGGCAAGATTTCTGGAAAAGAAAATTAATTTGAACTGAAGTTAAGAAAATCACATGTGTAGCTCAAAAATATGTAATTGAAAAGAAGGAAATAGAATGTCAACTGTCTCTTTGTTCTTCCAATCACGTTTTTCAAAATAGTTATTTAGAAACATTATTTAATTATTTTTCAAATGTACCTGTCATGTTCTGCTGGAGGAATAATTTATTGGGTTATAAAAGAAAAATATGAGCTTATTTACACAGGTAAAGTCAGAATATTGAATTTACCTGGTAAAATAATATACTCATACATAGCCATAGCCAATATTGTTGTCAAGCTGGATGCAAAAAGTATAATTGTCATTTCAAAATTACACAGTTTTTTCCTTCAGCCTTAAGAAAATTTAGTCTGAATAAATGTTAACACATGTTCAATGTCAAAAAGTATCCAAATATTATCATATGTTCTCTCCTATAAAGAAAAGAAAATCTTATAATCCATATGGTAAAGGATGAACTGGTTACAGATATTACTGTGGAAAACCTCTTGAGGATTCATTTATTTAAACTGCAAGAAACAAGTGAAGCTGAACTTCCTTCCTCTATGTTGATTCTGTTTACTGACCTCTGCTAGGGCCAGAAGTACTGCTGTGAGATGCTGTCACTTCCTTCACAGTTGTAACTTGGCACTGAGGCTATTGTCCCTTCAGCAGAGATCCCTTGATTTGGTGCAAGATCAGAAGGCATCGCCTGCGCCTGGCATATTTATAAACTAACATATGTCGCTGTGATTCTGAATTTTTGCTGTCCAAGGCAATAGAATGAAAAAATAACAGCTTATACAGAGCTTATACATTCCTACACATATATATTTTTTCTGTCAATACCCTACTGTTTTGAGTTTATTGCTTGATACATTCATATCCCTTTTTTCAAAATCTTGTTTGAGCTTGATTTAAATATTGCGATGTGTGGTATGAATAAAGTATTTTTGCTAGTCCTAAACACTTAATATGTAATAAAATTGACAATTCTTTTAGAAAAGTGATGTTTTGATGCACTGCAGTTTGCCTAGTGTACTTTCAAGAAGCATTTTGCTTTTGTTGCAAAATGAATTAATGGTAAGGATCCAAGTATAATTCTGCTGTTGGCCAGGTTCCTTGAAATATGTCTGCTTGTTATTTATAGGTATCGGTTTTAGGTAGTGATTATCAAGATAAAAAATGCACTAGTTTCTAATCGCAGATTTTTTTTTTTTTGCCTTTAATATTAATCTGAAAGCACAATTCAAAATATGAATTGAGGTGGTTACACTGTGAAATGTTTGCATAACCTTGCAAGAATTTGATGTGTTCTCAGTTCTAGGAATACTTCTCCGAAAGAGTATTATTTAAATTAATCTCAATTAAATAGATTCCTATGTAAGGAAATAAAATTATGCTTCATGTGGGTATTTTGTAGGCCTCACCAAGGGTGTCTTTAGAGTACATGACATATTCATATTGAAGTTATCAGAAAAAAAAAAGGTAGGCATGGTGAACATAAGAAAACACAAGAGAAAGGAACACCTGATTTGAATGACCCAGACCCAAAGTTATTAATTTGATATTTCAGAATGTTAAAATAGTCTTAAATGGAATAACTTTTCTTGCCACTACAGAAACATTAAAACGTTTCATTAGCTAAGTCTGGAAAATTCCCAGAGAGAATATTGACAGTCAAGAGCCTTTTTTAAGTGGAAGTAAAAAAGGCTTTTACACTTCAAGAAGTTACCATTGCTTTCTCAGGGTCCAGTCATGATTTTAGATTTTGATCAGAGGAGTTTACACTTCAAGAGGACAAACTGCAAGAATCCTCCAGAGGGGTGAAAAAAAGCCCAAACCAAGACAAAACAATTTCAGATATTATATGTGATCATAGTTTAAATTCAAAGTAGAAAAACATGATGCTGACTTTATACCTAACAAAATTTCAGTGATTTCTTGGACTCATGTAGCTGACATAATTGAACCCTCATCTTATTTCAAATTAATGCATAACCAAACTTCCCCTTATTTATGAAGACAATCCCTGAGCTAGCTGTCACACTTAGTGGTCAACACCTGGATGACTTTCTTGAGTCTCGGCTATTATTTAACGCACAATGCTCAAGACACTCGTGAATTTTTATGTGTAACAAACACAGTGAGCTACATCAAAACCACTCTCATGCTTATTTTTGTTGTGCTCCTATTTTAGTAATAAATACATTCACATTCATACACATGGAACATAATTACATATACATTGTATATCATATATACATGTAAATGTACATATACATGCACATATAGATATACATATTTAACTCACATATTCATTTCAGTATTCATATATTCCTCACAGTACATATGATACATGTATACATATATATATACATACATACATATATGCATTATAATACATATAATATTTAAAAAATCATAAATTGCAAAGATAAAATACAGCCATAATATGTGAAGACAAATATGGCATGGAAAATCAGTCTAAAAAATAGGTTTGATACTGCTGCATGAGATGCTGGAAAAGCTGTATTTAAATTTTATCTCCTGTCTCAATCTTGTTTGGGAATAAATCTGCTGTGTGCTGTGATTATAGATGCTTAAAATAAACCAAATCAAACCAAAATGTGACCGTTAAAATATTTACCACTTTTTTGTCATTATTATTTACCACACTTATTTTAGTTTAGTCCAGTTCTATCATTGCAGTTTGCTAAGACATTAAATACATAAGAAAGAAAAATGTACACTTTGAACTTTTATTTGTCCATCACACTTCATAATCCAATTTTTAAACAACAATTCTAAATTCTAAACTAATACTTAGTAAGACTCAGTATTCACAATTGTCTTTCAGTTTCTTTTTGTTGCACCTCATTATATGTTTGCCTCAAGAAATTAAAATATAGCTCTTACTACTCCCATCATCTATCATAATATGAAATACCTTCCCCCAAATTCTAAATAGGATAGGCATTAATTTAATTAGCAATCACTGTTTTCACCTGTGGAAGTCAGTAAACTGTAAAATTGCAAGATTACAGCTTCCATAGTACTTTTTTTCTCATGTGTTAAAAATTTCAAGAAATTGCAGTTGCTTGGTAGATGAACATATTCCTGATGAAAGCATGAAGGTAGGGAACAATAGATCATTGTAGTTTTCTTATTAGCACTTTCCTAATCAAAATGCTGATGAGTCCAGACTAAAAATAAAATAGAAAAAATATGTGTGAGCGTATATGCTTTCAACTTTACAGCAAATCTCATGAGTTCCCTTAAATATTACAGTAACCAGTCAGGTAACAACCTAGTCATTTTCATTTTTGCTTTGTAGAAGGAAGTCTTATTAAAAGCATATACTCTACTTTAAATTGTAGAATTGTTTTTCCCACAAAATTACTGTTTCTAAAGCCAAATTGCCAAAGACTGGTCTATGAGCCTCTTCCAGCTGTCTGACTTATTTTGTTCTTGTTTTTGTTTCTCATTTATAAATTGAAAAGGATATGGAAAAATGCATTCCTATTCAAATGAATCTGTTTCTACATAATAAAACAAATGCTGCAATGTGATCCCTTTCAGGCAAACAACTCAGGAAAGCAACTGCAAGCTTTTTCTTACTTCACTGCTATGCTTTATTGCAGAAGTAAAAGACTTTGGGGAGGTATTAAATATGCATGCTATTCTTTTTTCTAATTTTAGTGTGAGAATTACTTTCAGAGCTGTGTTTATACAGTATGCAGAATATAGCAGATCTGTGGCAGAGTTAAGAAACCCATGAGGAGGTATCAAAGTTTATGCATCCTACTTCAAATTAAATCTCTACATCAGCAGGGTATTTTCAACTTATCTTTAATAGAGGCAAGGAGATGTGTTGAGAAATGTCTTATGTGCCTTTTGCTCCATTGTCATTTTTATTCTTCTCTCTCTAAAACTAAAGAAATCCATCAAAAATATTCATGTTAAGCTCTAAAATATTTGCTACCATTTATTTTTTACAATTCTATGAGATATTTTGCTTTTTCTAGGAATTTTAAGTTGGAACAATTTTAAGTCTATGCAGCAACTAAAAAAATTGTGCCTTACAAAACCACATTTTTGAGTATCTAATCTTTCATTTTGAAACTAAAATTTTCAATCTAAAGTCAATTTATATTTCTTTAGGACTTGGTATTTTGTGGGCTTAATTTACAACAGTCATCCCATTGCTTTTCTAAATGATATATTGACTATTTATTTTTTATTTGAATTTGGAAGATAAAAGCAATATAATCTTTAAATAAATTATCTGAAAATGAGAACAATTACTTAATTCAGGTAAGTATATAAGAACCTGCTTCAAACTAATTATTTAGTTTGAGTACTATCAAAGTCAGTGCGGGTTAAGGACCTCCTTAAAGTTAAATATATATTAATATGCCTGGGAACAATGTCTACAATTCCATATTGGGAGGAATGCAACATTCATTGCTAATTTGATGACATGGAGGGCTGTGATGAAATGGGATTCAATAAATTGTTGTAACATAGCTCCAAGAGCTTACTAACAATATTTAACAAGGTTGTAGGATACTGATGACAAAGCTTTTGTTGCTAGTAAGGGATAATTTTGATAAAATAAATATTCCATTACTCAGTTAAGTGCTCAGAATTGCTAGTTATTTTTGTGATAATGCAACAAGAAATACCTCCACAAATCACCGAGTGAAGCTGAATGTCTCATTTGGGCTGAAGTTTCTGCTTACATCTCTGTACATGAAAGCTAAGTGATAAAATACATACTGGTCATCTCCCTTGAAAGCCTAATCTAAATTCAATTAAAATAATTAGAAAACTTTCCACTGACTTCAATTACCATCGGAGCCTAGTTTTTCAGCTGTTACTCACACAGTGTTCCCATGGGACTCAGTAGGAGTTCTACATGGCCAAAACCTAGATTAAAAAGGAGTGACTTGGGCAGCAAACCTATTAGAGTAACTGAATGTATTTTTCTAGTTTTTCCATTACTGTAGTGTTTCAGAAGGTAAGATTGTCCATATGTTTTTTTCTCAAAACTGAAAGCAAATACATTTAAAAAAACAATTCCTTTCCATTATGTCTCTTCATGATGTTGTGTACCAACAGGAAGTTGGAATGTGTGAGATAGACTTAATGTGAAACAGTGCAACCAAATATGGAAGGACCACGTGACTGCATTATTAATGCAGCTTATTTTTAGCATTTATTATCAGAAAAGTAAGATCTATATTCAAATACTTGTTAGGTGGAAGAGAAAATGTTTGCACAATCTTGGATGAATGCTCTACTCATTTTGTCATTGGTTACTGTAATAAGACATTAATTTTGGTTTAATTAGTTTTGTCTTTTTTATCTGTTCTTTCTGCTTGTGTTGTGCTTCAGGTGTGTTTCACAATGTCTTCATTTGAACACTAAAATTGGTTGAAAAAGCAATTGCTTCAATTAAAAATCTCACTAATGTTTCACAAATATTTTTCTGAATGATTGAAAACACTTCTAATGTCTAAAGAAATGGCAGTAAAATAATCTGGTTTTATAACCTGTAATTTGGAAGAGTGGAACTCTGACAATTTTGGATTGAGAGTGGTCTGCAAATCTTCCCTTTTCCATGTAACTGAGTTCAATCTAGACCAGGGCTGCGTTAAGTCAAAGCTCTTACTGCGTAAGGACTATTCTGTTATAGACACATAAATAATCTTTGGTCTCAGCCAAAATGAAAATAAAATCCTGACAATAAACATGATAAAATACACTAATTTTAATTGGTTTGCATTACTGATTAGCAGGCTTAAACAAAGAAAAACGTCATAAAGAGTGGATTTTATTCTCCACACCTTTGAAAAATATATAAGCAAACAAAGCACAGTCATCAGCATAGTTCATTTAGTACCAATTACATATCCATTATAGAAGAGGTGTTTACTATGCTAAATTGAATAATGCTTGGGTTTTATGAGATTAAATTCATTAGAAGACTGGTCACAGGTATGTCCCTGCATCACAACATTTTTTTAAGTGAAAAACTATATTTTTTATTCTACTTATTCATTTATGCATATAATTTGTAAATGATATGTCTATAAAATACAGTGTTTATACTAAAATGCATACGTATTACAGATGCAGTTTATGTACATTTATATACGGTCTATCTGTTTACATGGCTGCATGTATTTACATATGTATGCTTGTTTGTGGGATCCAAATGGTAAAAACAGCTACTAGGCTTATAGGTTTGGCCTGATATTTGAAAAGAAAATGTATTGTTTTGCAAACAGGATTCTTTGTGTATAGGTATGAAAAAGAGACGTAAAAAATCCCTGAATTTAGCACTTCTCAAATGTGTCAATTATTGATATGGTATAGATAGCTGAACATAGAAGCTATCTAGTCTGGAAGAATTTGTTTATATATATAAATATTTTCATTTAAGAATTAAACAAATTTAAAGTATTATTTTTCCTTTCTTAACGGGACTAGAACTTCTGGAGGTGTGAGATGTTCTCTTACGTAATTAAAAGCTGGGAAGTAGATAACCAACTTATGGATTTTGAATTATATGCAGTGGTGACAAAAGAGAGTTGTCTAATTAAGTTCATTTCATGAACTGATGAGGTTCAGAAACTTCTCCAAAATCCTTTTTTAGGAAAGCTGATGTAATTTCTAGTGTTTTGCTCCTGTTTTTTGTATTTTGGTTGCCATCTAATATATGGCTTAGATTTCTTTGAAACTAATTGAATTTATAGGTAAGATACTCCCTCAAATTTGGTAGGTTACAGGCTTTATAAGACATCAAGTTTGATTCACCTGCTTCTGTTCATGAGTTGCTGTTCTTAAGTACAAGATGGATTCTTCTCATTTTGTAGGAAAATGTAAATATTTTCAGAAGCTAAAGTAAACTTCTTAATATGTCATCTTGACTGATGGCTCATTGTGAAGTCTTTGTTCATTGATTCAGAACCTATCTAACAAATCTACTTTAAATATATCTTAATATATGATTCAAGTCTGCATTCATATTTGGCCACTTCTTAACCAGGAGTACTTTAACTTGAAAAGACTGAAGCAACTAAAGAAGCAAGGGAATTAAGCTGATTTGATTTAAGATAAGCAGAGATTTAAAAGAAATGTTAGTATGCATGGATTTTCTAAGAGAGAGCAAAAAAGCTGCCTGATAATCCCCTGGCTATCACTCAAAGAGATATATATCAGAGAAAGAAATGGAAAGGGTGACAGGAAAATTGTATAAGTAGGAAGAAAACAATATGGTAAAATTAGAAGTCAAAGTTTATACCAAAATCAGAAATTTTCAAGTCTTCAATCTGATGTTTTAAATATAAAACATCAAGTAAGTGTGTTAGGGAAATGTTATATTAATGGCATTATATAAATCAAACAGGACAAATCATAAACACATGGGACAACTGTGTGCAGATGTGAAAGGCACAAAAAGAGGCTATTTAAAACCGAAGCACTTCTAATCTATTAAATTCATGACATAGATACTAGAGATGGAGGAAGAATGAAGCCAAACCCAAGTATATGTTAAGGCTGAATCAAGTAAGAACTATGGAGTGCATAAATTGTCTTGCAATTCCAAATAAGAGGACAAGATTGTTCATGTCATGTAATTCAATCAAGAAAAATACCCAATAATTCGAATTCAGTCACAATTTGATGCCTAACAGCATTTGAGTTTATCCACTTTCTAGGACTGCTTTACCCTGACATTCATTAATTACTCTTCTTCTTAGCCTGGATGCTCACTTGCCAATGAAAGTTTAATTTGTCATGTCTGCTTACATGTGTCTGTTTTGGGGGGAAAGATACTTTTCTTCTCATTGGGACTCAAATATAACTCAGATGCATGATCCAAAACCACCAAGAAGCCCCAAAGCCAACATGCACTTGACACTGTCAAATTTGTGTGTAAACATCATGTCTTGTTTGATGGGTGTGATGTAGCTTAAGAACGAAGTAGGAATATGTAAGTATGTTTTTTTGACCCTGTGAGATAGAATGACTTTGAACTTTCATCTCCTGGAGCACTTCTGTGACAATCAGTCTGAGGGTTATCCTCAGTAGGAGATCTCATCTTTTTTGAACAGATCACCGTGTTGTTGTGCATGGGCTTGCAATGGAGTTAGAAGGAATGCAAGCTGACCTTATAGAACAGTTAAGGCTCACACAGAGGGATGGAACTATTTGTGGAGAGGTTACGATAAAATATGGTAAGTTCAGGTGCTATTTTCAGCTCCTGTTCTGATCCATTTGTAGGTTTTGTTGTTGTTTTATTTCTTTATTTTTTTTCTCTTAGAGAGAAAAACCCCTTCTGGTTAAGTCTTATCTTCGGATGGTGATGAGAAAACTGATTCAGACAGGTGAACAGCATGCTTGTGCCTATCATTTCTTACCTGTTCTTAATCAGAAATTAGAACATAATTGTCAATACTTCTGTAGGGGATTTAATTACTCTTATTCTTTCAGGCATCTAAAATTTTGCTACAAGAGTGAACCTAAATTAGAAGGTCTATGTTCTACCTACAGTAGTATTTCATTAACTGAAGGAAATGAGGTAAATAAACATGCACGAATATTAAATTAATAAATTTGTAATCATTTCCTGAGCTGGAAATGCATTATTACATGATATACACTGACATGTATCAATACTTGAAAATGAAAAAAGCCACACTTCATATCACATGGGACATTTGGTCATATTCAGTTAGAAAAAAAAAAAAAAATCATCTCTATGAGATAGGGTAGAGGATTTTTCTCTGTTTTTAAATTATCCCATAAATGAGTAAAAACTGCAGGACAACAAGTGTAGTATAGAAACAGATTATGAAAATATAAAATAAAAGTCTTGTAGTTGTCTTCCATCTTTTTATTGAGTTTATACAAAAGCCTGTTGTTTGAAAATTAATTATTCATTTTTGAAATCTGAGAAAATAAAGGCTTTATCCTATTTCAGATCCTTTTGTTATTTCTGTTAATTAATTTTTAATCTCATTCTGATTCTTTTTCATCAGTAAAGATTATGGTTTGGTAAACATACTGGTTTGGTTATGATATTGGTGAATAGTCTTCAATAGGTAAGGAAAAAAAACCAGTACACTGTACGTGTTTAAAGGGAATATAAATGCGATCTACCACACTGTGTAAAATAGCCATGTCTATACAGAGAAGTGCTATGGTTTTGGAAGTAGGACTAGTCAAATTTCTCTTGGCTGAGAGACAGCAAAATCCCTTGTTCTATTTAAAAACCAGTTTAGTCAAAGAATTAGCTCACCCTATTTAGCATCTGACCTGTTTTAGATCTTCTCATGTAGTTCAGTGACTGCAAGCCTGGAGCCTATTGGAGTATTTGATGTAGAGTGTCAACACTTTCCTACTGTAGTTCTTAATCCTCAAGTCTTTTGGATGCACAGGATACGCACGGGAATGTCATCTTGGATTTTCTGTAGCTTCTTGTAGCAATATTGACAACTTCCTTATCAGTATTGCATTTACTTCCTGTTTTTCAGGAACTTTTGGGAAATTCAAGCTAAACAAACAAATAAATCAAAACTTGTCAACCAGACTATGTGAGAAAAGCTTTTCTGTAGCTTACTGTGTATGGTGTGACGATCCCTTCAGCCTTGCTAAAGAGAGTCTTCATGGGTTGCTGCTGATTCTGCAAGCCTTAATTGTGTCTAATATCAGGAGTGACCTGTCTCCTAAGTTCATCTGCTCATTGCAATCTGTGGCTTTTTTAACTTTCTGTATTTGGTTTTTGTGTCAAGGTTTCGGTAGCAGGTGGATGGGCTTCAAGGATTTCTGGTGAGGAGACACCAAAGAGTGCTCCCATGTTCCAGAGACAGTTCCAGCTGGATCCAAGATGGACCTGTTGCTGGCCAAATCTGATGTTACAGAATCTTTTCCATAGTATGTTTAAGAAATGGTGAAAAGTTCTGTGTACCAGCAGCTGGGAGAGGGGAATGATATGGGAGCAAGGTCACTGAAGACTGTGGATGAGGAAGTGCTCTGAGTGCCAGAGCAGAGATCTCCCACAGATCTCAACAAATTTTTATCTTACTTTCTCACTTTCCTGTGGATGGAATAGCACTGCTAGAGCTGCTGGCTGGGCACCTGGCAGTCATTTAAGGTCAATCCATCACACTTTTGTTGTAAAGCACCAGTTGGGAAAAAGTCAGTAACTACTTGTCTATGGTTAAGCTCATCCTCCAAGAGTGTATCTTGGTCAAACACATATAGATGTACTTGACCATATTCAGTAGAATATATTCTATTTAAATCAAAACAATGTCTACTTCATAGAACCTGATCCCAAACTAGATTTGCATATAGAAAATGTGAAAGGTATAGACATTAAATCTTAGCTACATATAAATATATAAATGGGTTTGTTGGTTTTGTGTCTGTGCATGTTTCCAGTTCTTTATTGGTGCTCTCTGTGCAACCAACAAGAACAGAAGATGAAGCCCAGAGTCAAAGACTAAGAGAAGCATAAATAACTATACAGAGGGACAGGAATGAAAAGAAAAAGTGGAAATTTCTGGCGTCTTTTTTCTGCATGTTGAAACTTGGTGGCAATAGTAATTACTTCAAACATCTCAGGTCCCAGACCACACTGACCAGAGGTACTTTCTCTTGAAGAAAGAACTATTTTTTTTATCAATTTAAGTGTTGTCACAGTATAAAAAGAAGTATCAAATGTAATACTAATCACCAATACTGCAAGTATTAAAATGTCACAATAAGATATCTCTGTTTGTTTATTCCTTGCTTTTTAAGGTATATAGTAGCCCTAACTCTGTAGTTCACAGAACATCACTCCTCTGAATTACAGTGTATTTTGTCTTTGAATTCTTCTTCATATATCTGTCATATTTGACAAAGTATCAGAAGCTTCTCATCAGGATTATTTATAAATATATCTAACATTTTGAAAAACAGATGTGAGGTTCTTGAGGTAAGAATCATGTGAAATAATGAAACTATGTAGTATTATTTGTGAATATTGATTGATTGATTACTTATGAAAGTTGATCAATACTTTGGAAAAGGACTATTTTATTTCAGCTACCTGTATCTGTGTTTATACCCTATTAGTCTAGCATTCAGCACCTGGTTGCTACTGCTGTTTCATTAAGGTTGTGCAAAATCTGGAAGGTCATGTCAGTGACAGACTTTTGACTTCCCCCAAGCTGCTGATTATTTTTAGGTTCTGTTTAATTCTCTCTTGTTTTCAAGAAAGTAATGTGTGCCTGCAAATGATATGTAATGTTTATTATTTCTGGATGAATGCACCTAATTATCTCTAAAAATCATTCAATCAACTGATGTCTCCTCCTCCTTCCATTGTACTAATCATTCTCTATCTTTGTGAAACTTTTTTTTTCCCCGAGTTCCCTTTTTTCTTAGCTCTAAAGGATTTATCCTTCAGGGCAAAGCTCTCTCTCAAAACCAAAAAATTGTGTAGCTGCTTAAAGCACACCATAAAAGCTTTGCAAACATTCCCTAGTGTATGTTTGAATACATCCATGAGATCTGTCCAGACAGCTTACAAGGAAAAAATAGGGAAAAAAAATAATCACATCATTTTAGTAATTGCTACAGTGTGTTCTAACAACTAATGCTTCAAAATAACCTATGGTGCTAATAGCACTACACTATTTGCAAGAAATTAAAATTTTACAGGGTCCACAAATGAGGAGGTGTACAAAGGAGAAATTACCCTAATACGGTTAGTACCACAATTAATAGGAGCTAAGTTTTCTGGTAAATTTTAATGACAATATGAGTCAAATATTTAGACTCATCCTTCAAACTGGAAACATAAATAAAAACATTACCATTGCAAGATGACTGATTTTTTTTTATTATTGAAACATAACTTTTTAAGTGCTGATACTGCAGTATTTTAATCTATTGTTATTATAGTACCTGTGAAATGAATATAAGTCCTAATGATGAAAAATGAGTGTATATTATTTGCAAAGTATGAAACAAAGCTAAGACAATTCTTCTTTTGTGCTTCAAAGAAGCATAAGCCTCTAACATGACCAAGTAATAAGAAACTCCAGAAAATAGTTACCTAACATTGCTTAAAAGGATACAATTCTCCAATTTGAAAGAATTACTTTCATGTTTTTGGCCAAATATGAAGCTGAAATGTGGATCAGTCTGAAAGACAAAACAATGACACAGTTTAAAAAACTACATATCTTTTTAAAATGTATTGATTCACAGAAATGCCCTATAGGCTTGTTAACATGAAATTCAGCCTATTAAAAAATACAGACTTAATGTTACAGAAATACAATTTTTTGAGAGACCATCCTAACAAGTGTATTTCAACCCTATGATCAATGGGATTGCTCCTCCTTTTTTTTTAAACTAGTGTGGGATTTATCCATTCATGTAAATCCATCTAACAACCTAATGCACTCCTATCAATGAGAACTTCAGACAACTTATCTTAATATATGTAGGCTTTTTTTTCTATACCCTTCATTCCAGTATATTATACAGATATATATATATATATATATATAGGAGGGAATGCTTTTTCATACCTATTTATTTTATCATTACTGCTGCTTATAAATATATTATTATTACCAATGGTGTCTAAAGCATCAGCAGCAACTCAAGATTTTACATGGTCCGTATTGAGACAATTGCCAAGTCTCTATAGAGCTGGCATTCAAATACAGGATAGGTGCATATAATGCTTGTTACAAGGTAGGTACTTCAGAAGATAAAAAAAATACAAGCATTTTTTACACCATTATAAATTATTCTGTGGAGTTAATCTCCCATGATAGTCGATAAAGAGAAACAGGTACTCTTAGATTGTGCACCTGATTTAGGGGCCTGAACCAAATAAAGCATAATCAAACATATACATGGCTGTTTTCCTCCATTAAGCACAAGAGGATAAGAGGGATATCAGCTCTCACAGAGACTTCTACAGTGTACACATTGTAAGTTAGATAAAATAAATACAAACTGTGGAAGAATTAAGCTGTTCTTAAGCACATTGTAGTTACTTCTATGGCAAAAAAAATCTACTGAGGAAAGGATAAACCTAATATCATTTAGCATTACATGGCTTAAATACTTTCATATCATGTTTTTAGTAAAAAAATCTGTATCATAATCTGTATAGTAAATTCAGACCTGTACTACACTTTACAATTTTGCTAGTACAGGCATTTTGGAGCAAAATGTCTGAGCTATTAAAGCCACATATCTTGTTGGTTAAACTAACATTACAAAGGGAGATTGTCCAAATTTGTTAATATAAAAAATTTCTTTTTAGCATATGCCATTCTATACACATGGGTTTTGCTCATATAGCAGAGGTGGCTATGCATTGTTATTATGGTGACAGGCTGTAGAATATTTAAGTTTTTTAGGGAAACAATTGCAGAAATCATAAGGGAAATATAATTTGCGTGGGCCTCAAGTTCCCCAAACACAACCTCCCTGTTAAGAGTCAGTTTGAAAGATAGTATAGGGATAGTCAACCTTAAATTCAAATTCTATACCTTAAGGAATAATGGCTACTATCAAGGAATGGATGCAATATATTCATAATGCCATGAAATGTCTGTCTAACAAAGTAATCTTCAAGACAATAAAACCCCCAAGATTTCAATTATTAACTCTTTGTCTAGGAACAAAAATGATACCTGAGGCAGAGTTTAAATTAGTCTGTAGTAATAGAACTATCGTACGTTTACCTATTGAGACATTGGAGAAATGACATGATTATCCAAGTTTTTAGCCTTTTTTAATGGATCCTAAGAATTGGGAATTCTTGTCATCACTTGTTAGATTTTCACTAGTTAAATATTCTGTGTACATCAATCTCATCTATCCTTTTGCACTGAGAATTTTGCAACTGAGAAATAATAGAATTTTTACAGAATGTAGATCATCAACACAGGAAGAAATGCAGGATCAATAGAGAAGAGAAAATCCTCTCCTTGTAGTTAGCCTCCTAATTAAGTAGTACTCTTTGTAGTGATTTTAGCAGTTGCTCACAATGTCAGAAAGATTTGGGGCCCTCCTAACAGCTTTACCTTGAAGCTGGTTTCAGATCTCCTTCTTCAGGTATTTGTACTGAATCTGAATTCAAAAGCACTCAGGAAAACATTTCTCTGTCTCTGCTGTCAAGATTGAAGCATTGGCAAGAAGAAATTGGAGAGAAAATGAGCAAAGAAAGTATAACTTCAATTTGCTGATCAAAACATGGTTACATAAGGAAGATGATCCTTCCATCTGGCTGTATTAATAGTTGACTAATTTAATATTACAAACTGATTCCATAGGATTTATTGCAATTACAGCAGTGAACTAATTTTAGATCCAAGAGGGCAACATTCATACTATATATGCTATAGGATGTTTAATTCAGTGTGCATACACAAAGATGAAGATACATAAATGTACTAAGTTATACCTGTTAAAAATTCCCCTCTTGCAAACCTGAGAATTTGATTGTATATCAGAGGAAGGTGATAGATACAACATGATGCTGCCCAGGAGAGCTCAAATAATCTTGCTCAGGACAACCATTTAGAGGGTCTCAAGGTGGTTGTCAATTTCTCCTCTGACCAAAATCCTAGTAAGTAACTACTGGAATTTTCAAATGTCCAGTAAGGATGGTACTATTCCACTTGGACTACAATTCAGATAAATAATCCTCCAATGCTGTCAGGGTATGAGTGATGACTTTTCATTCCCCTCCTTGGTCAGGCAGCAGCAATCTCTGGTATGGCAATTCCAGCCCCACTTTAACCATGCAAGAGTTCCTGGTACTTTCAAAGGACACTTCACTGCTCAACTCATGGCACATAGGCCAATGGCTAACAGGAATTTCTGAAATAATAGAATGGTCGAACAACAGGGACAGCATATGCACCACCACAGATATATACACACATGGAGTCATGGACATATACAACGGACAAGGACACAGCCACTGCTGTGGCTCTGAAACACTAATCTTAAAGAAATTAGGATTTTAGTTAAAAGTTAGAAGAAACTGGACCTGAATTGATTGCCTGTCAATTTATGTTTGCTCAGCTGTGCTTGCAGTGGGAAAGGATGAAACCAGTAGGTAGGTCCAATGAACATGAACAATTGCAACCCAAAACTCATTCTTTGCAAAACTGGAGTTGCCCCAAAAGCCATTTGTATTGTTATTAATAGAAAAGATCAAGGTGAGGAAGACTAGCCTTCCTCCTTTAAAGACCCTTCCCTACAAAAATGACACCAGACTTAATTTAAGAAGCCAACCAGGCATGCTTAATAGCTATTCAAGCTAATTACTATGGAAGCAGGGGATGGGAGGGGCTGGTATTATGAATATGTATTTGTTTGAACCTTTTGTCAATAAATAGACTCTGTGACCACCTGTAATTTTGCAGTGCGTATTGGGAGGCTACCCCACGCTGCAGCCCAGCGCTGAATAAACATATCCTTTCTAACTTTAAACTGTTAGAGAGTCTTTTGTCCATCTCAGTTGAGTATCAGTGTTAGACCTATACTTATATTTTGGTAAATCAGCTACACAGATGTCCACAGACAAGGCACTACCCTCAGCAGCCCCCACATTCAGGAGTCACACAGGTGGCCAAGTCTCCTCCTCTTCTTGGGCTGGCAGAGGCAGGAGTTCACTAGTTTGACACCCATCTCACATTCCCCAGCTTCACAAACACACATTTATGGTTTCCTCAAGCACTGACACCATCCCTGCCCCAGTGGCTGGAGATTAAAGTCTCTGCTGGCTCCTGTGGCTGATGCCAAGACCCCACTGACTCCAGGAGCAGACATCAAGGGCCAGGGGTGCTCACAGCCCCAGTCTGAGTCCAGCAGCTGGCACCAATTCTCCTCATGCTGGTTCCCCCAGCAGCTGGCACCGAGTCCTTAAAGCGCTGGCACTTATAGCATAGAGAGTGAGATTATGCAGAGTTGTTAAGAGAGGAAGTAATAAAGCAGGACAGACTGCAGAGATCAGGTGCATAGCTCAACCAGACAGCACTGAAGGGCTCTGTTTTGCACCCTTCTGTGCCTTTTAAAAGTTTTATTGTATGTGTTTTTTTCAGAGGACATTCTGGAATTTCAGAGACAGAAAGAAAAAAAGAAAATACATAGGGGTATGGAAAAGATACAGAGACTCTTCATAATGTAGTGATATGTTTGTAGTGACAGGACAAGGTAATGATTTCAAAGTGAAAGCAGGTAACTTTAGATTGGATATAAGGAAGTAAATTTTTACAATACGTGTGGTGACACACTAGAATAGCTTGTCCAGGGAAGATGTGCATGCCCTGTCACTAGTCATATTCAAAGTTAGCTGGGTGACTTTGACAAAACTGGTCTAGTGAAAGATGTCCCTACTTAGAGCAGAAGGCTGGGACTAGATGATCTCTAAAGGTCCCTTCCAACTTAAAACAGCATGCGATTCTGTGAGCCTAATACTCCAACTGCAGTAATGACCCAGCAAATGCATAATGAAACTTTATACCACAATTTTAAAATCATTTATTTAATTTTATATGAAGCGATATGAGCTGTACAAAATAATTCTGAAGGTAAAAGCTAGTCCAAACTCTACTTCATGAAACTTTTTATTAATATCTACATTCCTAGCTATTGTTACAGCCCTAGGAACATGTTTTTGTTCATCCTTATTTCCAACATCCACGAGTTTTCTATACAATTAATAAGTTATTGCATTATAACTTTTTATGAAATTTAAGTAATCACTGAATTGAAGTTTTAGTCTTCCTTTTCTAGGCCTCTATCACTTTGATCCTCCTGATGCTATTGTTTGTTCACATTATGTGAGGACAGTAATTGTGAAAATGTATTTTTTATGTTAATTCACATTCACCTTGAACTTATTTCACAAAGGTATAAACTATGACACTTCTTGATAACTGATGGAGAATTGAACCCAACTGGTTTCTTTTACACCTATGTAATGCAAGTGAATATACCACACAGAGTGCAAGGCAATTGAATTGACCAGCAAATGCTTGTCCAGGTTTCATAGCATGCATAATAAAGTATTTTATTCTCTGTTTTCCTGCCTTCCCTAGGAATGCTTGTAAAGAGGAATGGAAGAAGGAATTTTATGCTGGCTTCTCTGTATTATTAAATCAATGAGGAAAAAACCCTAAATATAATCTCCCGTGTCATTCGTACTAGATATCAGTGAAAGTGATTCATGTCTAATTCTGATTCAAATAATATACTGCCTTGAAAAATTTTGGTCCCCATCCTGAATCTTTTCTGCTCATTTTCAGAACTGAGAACATTATCCTCAGTTGTGCAATAGAAACAATTTATTCCAGGGTCCTTAGCCAGTAATGTTCCAGAAACAAGACGAACTACAAAGCAATTCTCCCAATACATTTATCAGAACAATATGATACACGCCCAAGTGCAACAGTAGCAACAAAGCACTGATGATATTTCTAAAGCATGACTTAATTAAGTTGTTCTTCATGCAGTAAACACAGCATCAGATTCCCAGGCCTGTCCTACTGTGTTGAGGGACTTAAGAGTTACATAGCAGACATTGGAAACAGGGACATGCTTCAGGCATAATGAAGAAATCTTGGGAGGAAAAAATCCAAGAAAATGAGGAAATGAAAGGAACCCATTACAAATAATTTAGTACAAGATATTGGATCAAAAGTAGTTTTTTATTTCTTTTCATGCAAATGAAATTTCTAAGGAAAATTACTGAAATTAAAATAAGGGGAATATTCTATACCAAGAGAAAGACAGAAACAATAATGAACAAAAACAAATGTGAATTAGAATGAACTAAGTTACATAAAATTTTAAATTGCACTAAAATAAAAATAAAATAAAATAAAATAAACCTTTCCATGACAAGTTGTATTCCTCAGAGACTGATCCATATTGAGACTAGTATTATTTAATATTTTTGCTGATGATATAAAGAGATTGAGTTCACCCTCAGCAAATTTGAAGATGACACTCATCTGAGTGGTCCTGAAGAGCATGATGCCATCCAGAGGGACCTGGAAAGTTTGAGGAGTGAGTGCATAGGGAGGGATCTCATGCAGTTTAACAAGACCAAGTGCAAGGTGCTGCACCTGGGTTGAGGCAATGCCTGATATCAACACAGGCTGAGGGATGAACAGATCAGAGCAGCTCTGCTGAGAAGGGCTTGGGAGTGCTGCTGGATGAGGGGCTGTGCACTCACAGCCCGGAAATCCAGACCTGTCCTTGGCTGCATCCCAAGCAGCATGGGCAGCAGTGGGGGAGGGTATTCTGCCCCTCTGCTCTGCTCTGTGAGACCCCACCTGCAGGGCTGCAACCAGCTGGGGTCCCAGCGCAGGAGGGACATGGACCTGCTGCAGCAAGTCCAGAGCAGGGACTCATCCTAAGATTAACCCAGTTAGTTAGAGCATGGCACTAATTATCTCATGGTCACAGGTTTGATCGCTAGTTGGGCTGTTAGATTGAGAGTTAGACTTGATCTCATGAGGTCCTTCCAATCCAGAATATTCTGTGATTAGAGAGATGGAAGATCTCCCTTAAGGGGAGGCTAAAGAATTAGGATTGTTCAGCCTGGAGAAGAGAGGGCTTTGGCATGACTTAATTGTGGCCTCGTGGTACCTGAGAGGATCCTACAAAAGGATGGACAGGGACTTTTCACAAGGGCAGGTAGTGATAGGACAAGATAGAATGTTTTTGAATTGAAAGAGAAAAGGTTTAGATGAGATGGTAGGGTAGCAAGACTGGAAGAAGTTGGCCAAAGAAATAGTGACTGCCTGGGAGTGTTCAAGGCCAGGTTGAATGGGGCTCTGAGCAACTTGGTCTAGTTGAAGATGTCCCTGATCACTGCAAGGGTTTGGATTAGAAAGCCCTTTGAAGGCCCTTTCCAGTCCAAACTGTTCTATTTTTAATGGAAATACGAATGAAAATTTTATTTATTGCTCTTATAAGAATGAAGAATGATGAATTGGAAAAAAAAGTCCATGGTATATGCAAATATTTCTCAGGTTACAGGCCTTCCTGAGTACAAAAAACTGTAGTGGTTCTTTCTGCAACACCTTCAGAAGGTACACGTATGACTTGTGGTCCCACAACAGTGATGCTAAGGACTGGAAAATTATGGCTCATGTGATTTAGGTAAAAAATCAAGCATAGGTATGTCTACCCATGCTTGATTTCATAACTAGGGATGCTGTGGATGAATGGTCTTCTCCATTCATCTGAAGGAAATAAGAATCAGAATGGCTGGCTTTAGAAAGAAAATGTACTATTATTGTTATTACTACTATTATTACTATTATTATTAACTATGACAGCTTAAAGCATTTGATCACAGGCAAACAGATCGCTTAATAATTCTGTGGGCTGTATTCTTCATCTGATGCAGTGATGGAACTGGAATGTGATAAATGAATGGCATAAATTTGTCACTTACTGAATTTTAGCAATTCTACATTCCAGATGGCAAGCTAATATTTTCAATGAAAAAAA
>VRYO01002772.1:37980812-37998581 GCA_009812075.1 Sialia sialis | reverse complement strand
GATATTTAGTGATCCTTTCTGCTCTCACGATCCATGAATAGATGAATTTTTGTGGTTTAATTTTATTCCTTATCACAATTTAAAGTCTAGAAAACCACTGGGAAAACATTAGTAGCAGAAAATAAAAACCCCAAACTTTAAAACATTATTTTTTGTTACTTGGTAGTTCAGAATATTTTCATGTTTCTAGCAAAATTATCTTAGAACTAAATATATTTTAAAGGAAATTTCTTTATTCCTTTTTTTTTTTTTCTCTCACAAAAGTATTTTTCATTCATTCTCGAAGTTAAGTTGACAGTTTTTGCAAGTGTGTAAGAGTCTAAGCTATTTAATGATGCTGGAGTGTGTTACGTGATCTTTGAAAAAGGGAAATTAGCAATAGAATATGATGAATATTAGGTAACAATTAGGCTGACAGACAAATTTGGGCAAAAAGCTTAGTATTCAGCTTGTTTAATAGTAGTCGGCACAATTAGGACTATTGTTACTTAGATTCCATAATTCAGTCAGCAAATGTCAACATATGGGAATTATAGTGGGGAAAATACAAATGCATTTGTTATAAGCTTCTACGACCCTGATGCAGTTGGTGGGCATTTCAGATTTGCAGTTTATTGCTAACTTTGTTATTTTCACTTTCTTTTATCCAAGTTGCCAGCCATATGAGAAAAACAGAACAGTCTGCCCTTGCCAATGTAGTATGTAAGCTTTGCTATGTACCTATTTAAATGTAATGGTCATTGATTTCCTTTATGAGCGTCTCTGATTTTTATAATACATGTAAGGCAGTATACCAATTCTGTACTTGTTTAAAGCCCCATGCCAAAGATACAGACCATCCTGAATAGATTGTTGGCTCAATATCATGACAAAATTGTACTTAGAGCAGGAAAATGTAGCTGATTGGAACCTTATTTCTACAACAGCAGGAGTCCAAGACAATCAGAAAGTCATTCTTAACAACTATTCTTTTTGAACATATTCAGCAAAAATGATAGGCCCTCTATTCAGTGTCTACAAAAATAAAAAATCTGAATGCTATCAGGGTTACATTTCCCCTACACTCCCTCTGCATCCTCCTCCCCCCTTTTTTTCTCTTTCTTTGTGTATAAAGAAGTTGTGCGTCAAGGAGAAATTTCACATCTGTCTAAAAGTTACGTCGTCCCATTAAACACAAAACATATGTAAGGGGAAAGACCGGAGCAGTCTTAATGGAAGAAATAGCTGTTAGATTGAGTCCAAGTGGGGAAAACCTCAAATTACTGGTTGATATAGTGAACCAATAATCCTGTTTATAAACATATTTGTCTGCAATTTAGACAGCTGACACTGTAAAACCAAATGCATCTGAGCTTCTTAATATAATCCATACATCACAGTACAAGTCGCAGGACTTCTAGGAGTGAATTACAGACCTACTTCTTTGCTTTCTTTCTCTTAGGAAACTAGTTTATTGCAGTCTTGAAGTAAATATGTTTTATTTGAAAGATTTTTCTTATTGCAATTTGTCATTGATATAACAGAGATATGAAAACTGACAGAGGAATGCTGTGAATGGCTGCAAAGTCAGTGTTTACTTCTCTGTGGCAAAAATAAAAAAATACATTACCATTTTAAACAGTCCTTTTATTTTCCAAATAGTGTATTAAATCATCAAGTCAGTGATGCCATCTGTCTTATCACTCTGAATCTTTTATGACTGGCAATGTAAAAATAGCTTGTTAGAGAAATATTTGAAAAATCTAGTATATATTTTTTAAAAAGCTAAATATTTGAAATTATGTTTTTGGCTGTTTGCATTTGTAAAGTTCTGATTTTGTACTCCTGCCAATTAATTGAAAATCTATTTCTGCATAACACTTAATTTTTCTCCTGCTACACTCATAAAAGTACATGGCAAAGGGACAAGGTACAAGCTGTACAGGTTCAATTTCAAAGACACAGTGGAGGCTTCAAGTCACCTTAAAAGTTTTGATGACTGCAGACATTTTGCCTTCTAATCTATTTTCGTTAAGCTAGATTTTTTATTCTATCCTCAGAATTTCCAATCATACAGGTGAAGAAGGTGGATGCAAGGGAACAAAGTCATAATTAAAAACATTTAGTTTAGCTTTTCTTGAAGCCGTGGTGTTGTGGAGGATGCCTCAGTCAGTACCTTTTGTCAGTGATTCTTGTTGAATTGCCTGGCATGGAAAACATGTAAAACAGAAGCCTGCAGTCTTTCTACCTAATAATAATTCTTAATGAAGATTCCTAAATCAAGGGCCATACCTGCTCATTTCAGACAGACTGTGAATTCCCAGATGCAAAGGCCATTCTGATATGGAGATTAAACTATTAAATTTATTATATCAAATCAAAATAAAAAGTGGGTAGCATGTGGGACATAGATAAGTTATGGCAGGAACCTTGGTGTTACTGGGGGATTTTTTACATAACAGATAAGCCCCAGAACATGTTTTATGATATGTAGCTTTATTACATAGCACCAATTCCTTCCTCAAAAAAACTTTAAAATCATGGCAATTCGATATCTTCCAGAGCTTGAGTTCTCATTTTAAAACCACTGCTTTCATCTATACTTTTAAGAAAGTCATGGTAGAGGTTCAAAGACTGATAATCCCCTGCACACAGCCAGTGTTGGCTTAATTGCTGAGCACTGTTTTGCTTCTGTCAACAGGCACTCCCAGAAACCTGGCCAAAGCTCTTATCAGAGGCCATTGGCTGCAAGAGACAATTTCAGGGGGAAGTATGATTGCAACAAGATGTGGCTCCCTTAAAAAGGCTATAACATTGAACTGTATTATTATAACATTATTGGAAACATTTTACTAGAAAAAAAATTGCACAAAATACAGTAATTTCACAATTATAAGCTGCATCTGATTATGAGCCACTTTTTTTTTTTTTTTTTTTTTGGGAGGATCCATGTATAACAAAGGCACAAATTAGTAACAGAATTGCGCCAGCACAGGGTTTGGTGTCAGGTGCAACAAGTTGCAACAGTTTTCATAGACCAGCGAAGCCTTTAAAGGCAGCCCCAGGCACCCTCCCAGCCAGCTCTCACTTCCGGGTTGGCGTTTCGCTGGGATTTGTCCATAAATAAGCCGCACCTGAATATAAGCTGCACTACTGGGGTAGGCTGGATTCTTCAATGAAAAAGGTGCAGCTTATAATCGTGAAATTACTGTAGTTCTTTACTACACCCCAACTATCTTAGCAGATAAACATGACTTTTTCAACAATCACATATTCCACAAAAATTTAAAATTACAGAACAGCCTCAGTATTCAGGGATACTGAAGGGACACAAAATGATCATCCAGTCCAACTCCTGGCCCTGCAGTGGACCATCCCCAAGAGTCACACAATGTGCCTGAGAGGGTTGTCCAAACACTTTTTGAGCTTTGTCAGGCTTAACACCACCCACTCCTCTCTTCCCTTGGGAGCCAGACCAATGCCCAGTCTCCATTTGGATGAAGAATATTTTCCTAATACCCAGCCTTAGCCTCCCCCAATACAGCATCATGCTGTTCCCTTGGGTGCTATCACTGGTCATCAGAGAGAAGTGATAAGTGCCCCAAACTTAAATCAGAAGTTGCTTTCATGCAATGCAATGAAGCTGGACAAGTTCTTTGTAATTATTTACTATCTTTGGGAACATGTAAATGTTTAAACCTTTGTCTTTCTGGAGTCATTTACTGGGAAAAAAATTAATCCTCATTTGAGTGTGTTAGCCATTAAGCGTTTTACTGTGTGCTTTGTAGTAATGATCTCTCATTGCGTTCTATTTCAAGTATGACACATTCAAAACATAATTAAATATCAACTGAGTAGATTGTCTGGGTTGCCATTTCCCACATTTTAGGTTAGTGTTGTAACCATTGAACTATAAAACCAAAGTTGGAATGAGTCCATGCAATCCCACCTGCAATGGAACATGTGTCTAGGTCTGCCTAGCCTTGTAGTCATCTGAAGGACATCTAACCTACAATAAGCAAGGTTAGATTGTCATCCACTGGTGTCCAGGCCTTCACATATGTATAAAGAAAAGTTGTAAGCAGCTGACTAAGATATTCTGGATTTCATTTTACTGATTTAAAATATGTTTGTATATCTATACTGGCTTTATTGAAAAATCAAAGACTTTCTTTAGGTGGCCTGGATCACCTTTTTTGCCAAATTAGGTACACTAGATTTCACTCTCATTATCTTGATAATGCTGCATTCTATTTGGAATCAAAAATGCAAAAGTGGTCTCAGTTTTTTTTCCTGTCAAATGACCATGAACTGACCCTTAATAACAAATTTTAATGTGCTAACCTTATTCACAATCATCAGTAAATAACAAAATGGTACAAAAAGCAATTAGCATAAATTAAAACATAAATTTTAAACAGCAAGCTCTTAAAAAATTCTAATCAGACACCTGCTGACTTGAGATCTAATCCTGTTGTCACTGAAGGCAGGTCATATATTATTTTAATTTCTTCTATCTAGCTTGCTAGTTTCTTGTTCTTATAATAGCATATATCACTGCAGTATCTAAGTGTCACTGAGGAAATAGTTACTGCTTTAACAACTGTCCAGTAATGTAATTTTTTCTCTCTGTGCTTAAAGATATTAAAATATATTTTTTCTTTTTTGTGGTTTTTAACTCCATCTCATACCTTTCTTTTTCCTGTCTTCTGTTTCAGCACCTCTTTCAATCTTGAATCCCATGTCCAGCGCTATTTGGAGAATTTAAATATTAATGAAATGGTGTTCAGTCCAGGTTTATTTTAGTCTGGTTTTGATGCTGTACCACATAATCTCTGCACTATGACTTCAACAGAAAACAGTTATAAATGCAATTCATCATTATGAGGACAGATATTCCATGAGATATGTTAGGCTTTAGAGACAAACAGACATTAATTGGAAAGTGGCTGATATGAGATGACCACTTCAGGTATCATCACATTAAGAAATGTTCTGGGAGAAGATGGTGGTAATTTTATTTTATTTTTATAAATAAGGAGATACTCACATTCTGAATTTGCTTAATTTTTTTTACTGTTGTGGTGCTTCTACCACAATCCAGATATTAACAAGATTCCAAGGAAATGCCAAAATGTGATGATCTATCAGTATGAAGAGGACATAGAAGGCTGTCTTTTATTATCCACTATGCAAAAGAATTTTTAATTATCAGTAAAGACTCATCTGTCAATCTCATCTCAAAGAAAATTAAGAAAACAGGTAGCTTACTTCAAGTCCACAATTTTAAAGATATTCTATTTCAAATTAGATAGAATGTTAATGGTGGAAAATAACATCAGAGACACATACCAAAGAAAGAAGCTGCAAAGCAAAACAGAAAGATATAAATAAAGAAAGCTTTCACATTATTTTAAATATAATAAAACAAATAAGCTGCTCAATCACAACAAATACATATTTTGTATGTACTAATTAAGACCACTGACACATTGAAGTATCTTGTCTCTGTACTTTGCACTATCCACAGAACAATTTAGATTCTCACAGCTGTTGCCAAAAGTCAGTCTTAGTCCATTGCTTAATTAATCTATGTTCATTAGCACGACACAGTCTTTCTGTGAACATAAAGTCAAAGGAGAATATGCATCATTAGTAGGATTTTTCGAGCAATTTGCAGGATACTGAGACATTAAATATTTTCTACCCTCAGTGAAGTTCTTTGATATGTAGCAATAACAGTGACATCTCTAAATACAGTCTTCAATAAGTACTTGAAGGTTTATAAATCTGGTGGCTAACAGAAAATGCTATTCACACTCACTGATGTCTCATTTCTTAATAAATTAAGGGGTGCTGCATAGAACATATGGCTTTATGACTATCTAAATATTCTTCCAAGATTATGAAAAAATGCCACCTGTTATAAAATAAATATGCAATTACAGTGACTTATTAAGAAAAGAAAAAGTAGAGAGTGGATTCTGCTGTACAAAAATGCACATCCTACTTGATCTTTCCCTTTCTTTCCCTGTTCCTCTTTTTGTATAGCTATTCAAGACATATAATATGAAAACATATGCTGCAATTAATGTTTTAGGATGAAAATACATTCCTTACTAGTATTCTGTTCAAAAGTTAAACACACAACTTATAATTACATTAGATTTGAATTGGAAGTAAAAAGGCAAGGTATAAGGGGAAATTGCAGCAGGAATACTTAATAATCATAAACATATATATTACGACTCCAGCAAATTAATTCTAGCTATTGTATTTGAAAAACAACAAATATACACCCAAATCTGCAAACATGTGGATATTCGCACACACACCCTGCTTCTTCCCAGAAGTAACAAATGATCATACACCTCTCCAATAAACAAATAGTTCTGAAAAATACACTCAATAATATTTTAATTACCTACCAGTTAAGAAAGAACAATCAAAGACAAAAGGAGGGTACAAAGAACTGCAAAACTCCAAGATGACAGAATGTAGCACATATGTTTTGCCTTTTTTTTTCTTTTTTGTTAAAGGTGCATGCAAGTAGCTCATTTATTTTCAACCAACAGAAAAAGGAATACAAAATTTAATCAAATATATACACCAGTATGCACCTCTCCACCTTATGTCTAAGGCATTTCAAATTCTTCCTCTCAGTGATCACGTGATGGGAGTCTAAAAATGGACTAGAATATGATTGTAATCCAGTCAATTTAAGGTCTCAAATGGTAGAAAAGCTTAATATTTCTATCTATAGGATATCTTTTTGGGTGGTGATATGTTGAATGTCTAGGTGATTTTGCCTTGTGATCTGCAAAGACAGGTACTGAAATTTTAACAAAATCAGCCAAGAATAACTTTCAAGAGAGCTGGCAATTTATATTGCTGAGTAATACTCTGAAAACAAAGTTGATTAGATACATAACAAGCAATCAATATTCTTTAAGAATGGGAGCTACTGATGTTTATCAATTTGTTCTTTACTAATGATAGCTACAGTAATTTCATGATTACAAGCCGCACCTTTTTCATTGAAGAATCCAGCCTACCCCAGTAGTGCGGCTTATCTATGGACAAATCCCAGTGAAATGCCAACCCAGAAGGGCACATGGGGCTGCCTTTAAAGGCTTCCCTGGTCTATGAAAACTGTTTGCAACTTGAGCACCTGACACCAAACCCAGCTGGCAGCGATTCTGTTACTAATTTGTTACTTTGCTACACATGGTTCCCTCTTTTTAAAAAAAAAATAAAAAAATAGTGCGGCTTATATTCAAGTGCGGCTTATATTCAGGTGTGGCTTATATATGGTCAAATCCCGTGGTCTACCTGGCTACAGGGAGGTGCAGCTTATATTCAGGTGTGGCTTATAATCGTGAAATTACTTTATATTAGGCCTCATAGTGAAATGTATTAAATCTCAGCATGCAGAGGGACCAAAGAAATATTAATTCCAAATAATGCTGCTGAAAAGATGTCATCTTAGAAAAACAATGTGCATATACCTAATAAAACAAAAGAAACAAAATATTTGAGCTATGTAAGGGTTTACATAAAATACAAAGTTTTTAAATTGAAGCCTATCTGCTGTCATTACATTCTGATGGTGCACATCAGGTTGTATGTCCTCTATGAGGTCATTGGAGTGACCAAATTTTAAATTGCTACCCAAAATTTAGGGTCTCCAGCAATAATTATGTTTCCAAAGCAACTTAGATTAAAAGTAGATAGCGTAAAAGTAATGCATAATTCAAGTACTCCTGCTGACTTGGTCACTGCTCACATCTTGCATTTAATTTTTTTTTGTGTTTAAGGACATAAATATTGGTGCATTCTGGTAAACATAATTTGACTATTAGTATTAGAAGGTTGCAGACCTTGCACTGACCTGACTCTGCCGGGTCTCAACATTTATCTGGGCTTGTCCTGTCAGCTGGTTTCAACTCCTCAGTACAGCCAGCAGGCTTCAGAGAGCAATTAATCTCAGCCTAAAGCAGACATTTACATTTGACCAACAAAAACTTTGTTGCTTTAATTATATTATTACAGATTTCCCCCACGTACTGTAGATGTTTCCCACTGCTCCCTCTCTGATTTGGCAGCTTGCCTATGCCAATTGTCCTTGTGACAGTGTAACATAGATGGTGTTGGGAGACAGAGACCATCTAAATCCTTCCCTGGCATTTCCTGATGAAAAAAAGACAGAAACTGCAGGCAGAATGAACTTATTCTGAACTCAATTTACCTAAAAGGACAATGTAGTTAAACATAAAGCAAGGTCTTCTTAGCTTTTAGTCTCCTAGGATTTGCCATTCAGGTAAATGTGAATATGATCAGAAGAAACAGGGAGAGTTGCCTGAGCATAGAGCTTTCATACATCGTTAAAATCATCTTTGAGATTTTCTATATTTTGCATATAACATGCATATTTCCACACATTTCTATGCTCTAAAATGTTAATTCTCTGAAGACCATGAAAGAATAATTTGTAGTATTTCATATATTTAATTTAATTACCTTAAAATGGAGGAAAAAATAAATAAAAATGAAGAAAATTGATAACTCAAAAAAAGCATAAAAAAAAATAATCAGTTTAAGGTGGATACAAATTTCAGAAACATATATTTAAGAAGTTGTAAAGGAATTTTACATGAACAACAATGGTGTTGGATAGACCACTAACATATGCATATTGCATATGCAAGTACTTTTTATCCTTGTTAGTGTTGCTTATTTTATAAGGTATAACCCTGAGCTGGCTAAAAAAAAGGACCAAACATTTATAGAAAAGCCAGTTATACACATGTACCCTATTATAAAAAAAAAACAACTTAACTTAAAAAAATTAGGAAATAGACCTACATAATAAATTCGTTAAACATTTAAAAAGACATGGTCTCAGTGAATAAGAATGGTCTCCAGACATATAAATCTATGGGTCAAATTCATCACAGATCTGCTGAAGTCAATGAAAAAATATTTTTCACTGAATGAAAATGCATTTTAAAAATATTTTTGCTGTCTGTTATATTAGTTTCTCTATTATCATATTTATTTCTTGTCTTAATTTTTATCTGTGATTTTTCTACTGATTTGTAATTATGCAGAGTTAGATTGTATGCAATTTGGATTTTGTTCAATTATTTGCTGTACAGTATGTTCTAACAAAAACCATGCTTTTGATCTGTGCAATGAATTTTGGCTATGTTATTTCCATTAAAGTCACTGGGTAATGTACTACTAAAATACCTGCTTGCCACTTTGAAAATTTATGAACAAGAAAAAAAATAAAAAAACTTCAGTGGCTACAGAAAGAGTCCTTGTTGTTAAATCTGCTCAGTAGTCAGTTGCTGAGCTTGCTGAGCTGCAATGTGCGTGCTTCACTGGGTGCTCAAATTTTAAATTAGTACTGCTGGTTATTTCAAAAAGCATCATCCACCAATCCATGGGTTCTAGGGTAATGTAGAATGGCCCTGAAAGTCCAGGTTTTTTCAAATTAGGAAGGAAAATGAGAATGATGCATCATTAAAACCACGTTTATAAAAAAAGAAAAAAAAAGAAAAAAAAAAAAAAATAAGACAGAAATAAAAGAAGAAGATCCTTTCTTGTTCTGGACCCCACTTTCAAAGTCCAGTCCGAAAATATATCTGAGGCTACCTTTCATCACTCAATATATCTTTGTTTGTCTATATGGAATCCAAACAATGAGAAATATAGAATAATGATAAATGAAAACATAATCCCAAATATATGATATTTTTCAGGTTTTTTAATTTTTTCTTTTCCCCAAAGGATGTAATCACTAAAAAAGACAGCATGCTTTTACTGAACACCATCTGAAGACATTGCTTGGTAAAGAAAGTACTCAGCAAAGGATATTCTCTATATGTGTATGCAGGAACATGAAGGCTAAAGAATGCAAAGGCTGGAACCATTAGCAGAGTCAAGTTAGAAGCATTAGGCCACAAAACACTCATACATAATTAAATATCTCAGCTGTGGCATCAGAGTATTTCTTAATTCTCCTTTTCACTGAAATAAAAAATTTATTTGGTAATCATTAAATGGGACAATAAATCTAAGAAAAAAAAAGAATGATAGTCAAACATTAGTGAATACAGGAGGCTTGTAGAAAAAAAAATACTTTGCTCTTTTGGAGTAATCTCTATGGCATGCCAGTGTTTCAGGGATCTTGCTTGTGTGTATCATGCTTAGGGTCTTAATTAGGATGTAATATATTACAAGATATTTGGGGACTGGATATGTACAGAAGAACTGTGAAGAGACAGAAGAGAGAATTCAGGCATGTGGCAACCTGAACACTTTCAGCATGAAAGCCAGATTCTGGAGTGAGTCTCAGACAATATAATTTCTTTAATTTGAGACATTGCCATATACAAGCTCTCTTTATGATTTACATTCATGTCATGGGTTGTAGTAAATAACATTTTGGCCACCTGTCTTTTTGGCATTCACAAGCAAGGACAATACTTCTGTTCATGTTGTTAAAGAAGAATCATGCCAGCTGAAGTGCAGTTTTTCTCCATCATCACTGGGCTAAAAACCAAGTATCTTGCTGCTTTATTGATACTACACTTATTCCACTAGCTGCATTTTTATTTAGACAATTTTGTCGATACATTAGTGATAGCTTACGTAACAAAATTTGCTGAACACTGAAATCTTTCCCATTTTGGCAAGATAGCTCTGTGTTTGCAATTTTGACAGGGTCCTGCGTATTTCCCTCTCCCTGACCACGACTCACCCCCTCTCCCCCTACCTGAGGGTTCCCCCATCTTGTCCATGACCCAGAACCTTTTGTCAGCTGCCCAGGGCCATCAGGCCCTGCTCCAGCAACACTGCTACAGGCCTGGTCCAGCTCCCCACAGCCCTGCCCTGCCTGATCACAGACCCCACTAAGCCAGAACCACCTGTGGGCCTGTGGTCTGTCCCCACTCCCAGGAGATGTCTGATGCTGGCACTGTCCCTGGTACTCCCTGTCTGGCCTCTCCTGCTCACCATGGTGGCCAGCAAAGCATCCTGACAATTTTCACCTTGCAATTGTCCAGGTTTGTGTATGCATTATCTTGGGATATTATCCAGCAATTAACTACTGCTCACAGTTATGGTATCTTTTATTTAATTTAGGAAATGACTCCCAAGAGAATCATTCTGTGGGTGCACCTATGCTCCTGTAGAATAGCCAAAGTGGATCAGCTGTCAAGATGTAGTCAGAAACCTTTTTATTCTCATCTTCTTTGAAACCCTTATGAACATAGAAGAGCAAATATACCTAGAACCTGTATTATTAGATGGGATCTCACTATGTGACCCCCAACAGAGGTTAACCCCAGCCAGCAGCCAACCCCACACAACCCCAAACTTACTCCTCCACCAACACTGAGAGAATCAGAAGGGCAAAAGATAGAAAACTTGTGTGCTGAGAGACAATTGAATAGGTGAAGCAGAAGTCACACACAAGAAAATCAAAACAAGGAATTAATTCAATGCTTTCCATGGCCAGGCAGGTGTTCAGACGTCTACAAGAGAGCAGGGCCCCATCGGCAGTAATGGTGACTTGGGAAGACAAACGGCATAACTTCAAATGTCTTGACCTTGCTTCTTCTCCCCTCACACTTTACAGATGAGCACAATGTCAAGTAGTCTGGAATATCTTTTTGGTCACTTGGAGGTAGCTGTCCTGGCCATGTATCCTCCCAGCTTTCCATGCAGACCCAGACTCCTCACCAGTGTGGCAGTATTAGAAGAAGAAAAGTCCTTGGTCCTGTACAAACACTGCTCAGCCATAACAAAAACATCTCTGTGTTATCAACCCTGTGTTCAGCACAAGTCTAAAAGACAACCCCATACCAGTAACTGTGAGGAAAATTAATTCTACCTCAACCAAAGCCAACACAATCACACACAAACTCCCTTACAGAATACCTGTAGTCTTTATAGGTGCTTTAGGGCATCAAAATGAACAAAAATGTCAAAGAATGATGACAAAGTAAAAAAGGGTTTCAAATGGCTTATATTTCCAGTACTAAACCTCTTTCTCACTCTGTGTTTCCCCTGGATCTTCAAGTTTGCAAGCATCTCTAAGTAAAAGGCATGCTCCACATGGTGACAAGAACTCTTGTAACAGAGTGAAAACCTAATATCTGCCATTGCCTTGAATTCATTTGCTGTTTGCTCAATGGTACCAACCTCTTTGCAAACATCTATGAACACAAATATATTGCTTTTGATTTGCTAGTTCAGAAGAAATTGAGAATATTCCACCTTTTCTATTCTCTGTGTAAAACATGCAGTGATCCAGGGGATGCTGTGCAATATACTTGCTGCAGAGCACATGATGAAAAAGTCTGTTTCTGTATTTTAAACATCCCATATAGACAATAAAAGAGCCTCATCTGTATCTATGGGATAATATGAATAAACTCAATAGGCAGCGCTTGGTAAAAATACATCCTTGGAAATATAATGCAATATCCTAAAGTAATTTCATAAATGTGAGTCACCTAATACAATTATAATGTTATAACAAGCCATTTCAGAGGCAAAAAATCTTCATACATGATTAAAGAACAAACTTTGTCTGAGCATACTGAGGATTTTTAAAATTGTAGCAGTCCTTTTATTTCAGCTTCTTCTTCAGATATAAGATGAGCTTTATATAGATTTATCTTCAGTTTTTTAATTTTCTAGGTAGTGTTAACATTCTCTCTAAAGAAAGACATGAAACAGAACTGAAACCACTAATGCATAAAAGACTTTCCTTCCTCAAAGACAAAAAACAATATACTTCTTCGTGATGTAGCTTTCACCAACATAATACCTCATTATTCATGACATTTTGTCCATTATAGCATGAGATTCCTCAAAAGATAGAAGTAATCATACAGCAGAAAAGTCTAGCTAATTATCCATTGTCTGAGAAATCGAGCTGGTGTAATGGACGAAACATCAGTTGCAGCAATTGCTGGTGTCTACTGACAGAAGAAATGCATCGCTGAAGTTACTGTACCAGAAACCTCAGAAATCTGAGACTCCTTTACCTACTTTCTCCAGATAGATAGGAAATCTCATTTGCAGCTAAAAATTATGTATATACACACATATGAGACAAATTAAATGCCTTAAAAATAATTACAGAATGTTAAATAGACCTTACTTTTGTGGAATGTACAAGGTATTGACTCATTTCTTATTATTTTATAGAACAATTAGTGATTTTGTAAGAGCTGTGGAGGTACAAATATAAGAGACTTATTGAGAGTAGGACTACATGTTTGCAAAATTTCACTTTCTTCTATTATTTAAAACATAAGATATTAAAAATGTATTTTGTTTGATTATTTTTTTTAAGTACACAAAATAATTTAATATATATTAGAGTTAGGAAAAGGCCAACATAATAAATGTGCTTTAACACTTAAGCATTACTGCTTAGCAAGTTTTTGTGTCCTAGACAACAAAAACTTTGTCAATTAAAATTAACCTGTAACCAGCAAGGAAATTTAGACTTCGGATACCAGAAGGAGGAGATTTGGCAATTATGCTGGGAACTTCTAGGACAGCTAGAAAGAAAACAAGAAAGGCTAGCAAAACAGACTAGAAACTAAAGGAAAAGATGACCATGTACACAGAAGTTGAAAATTAACAATAAAAATAACTTCTTAAGATATAGAAAAAAGTACCAGAACCAGGACATTCATGTGAAAAGATAGAAGATAAGATTAGACATTTTTTAAAAACCTGATTTTTACTAAATTTGAGAAGTAAAACCTGAGGAGAAAGGGAGATGTCCTGTATTAAATGTTAATAGATTCAACTGCAAGAAAGTTGGGCCTTAGTTCTGCCTTCAGATAAATTACAGTGAGAAGTGTATATAAAACAGAGGCAGGATTTGGCTCTTTTCCTTTGCCATTTGAGAGGTGATTGAAACTAAAAAGAGATCAGAATAAAAGATGGTTGGACCAGAGGATCACTGAGGTCCCTTCCAATCTGGTATTCTATGATTCTGTGCTGAGATAGCTGGAGGATTATAGGCAAAGTCCCTTTTCTCTGTAGTCTGTTCCTACTCTAATTCATTTTGAGCTGTGCTTCATTTGCTGTATCTGGAAAGGTTGCAAACTGGCATTCTCAGAGGAGCTGTAAAGGAAAATGAGTCCTTAGGTACTAAGCAAAGATATAGAAATAGCTGCAGCTCCCTGATGGAATAGTGACAAAGAATATTTGTACTGAATCTTTTTTCTGTGTCCACCTGTCTCGTCATGTATTACATTAGAGGTCAAAACCAGCTATCAATTTTTGTCAAAAATTCTATTCAAATAAAAACTTTTTTAACACTGGCTACTCTGTTTGCAAGTATTATCATCTACATAGGGAAAAAAAATAGGAAAAGCAAGCATAACCCTCCTCTCCACCACTCTTAAATCACCTGCAAAATAGAAGTATTATATTTGAGTCTTTTTTTCGTTTGTTTTAGGAGTGTTCAAGGAAGTTGTATTTGTAAGCTTCTGTGGATTTAGATCTCTGTTCTGTTCACAAGGTGGAGAGTGCCCTTAGGAGAAATTGCCTCTGCTGGTTTAAGAAGTGCATTCTGGACACAGCGGCAGCATGAAGATTCAGCATGATGGAAACCATGTACGAGTGTCTGGAAAAATAAAAATAAGTATTTGAATCTAATCTAAAAGCTAAGCATTTTGCCATGTGATTTCTGAACATTCTGAAGGCAGTATTGTTTGGGAAAAAAACCCATCCAAATCCTGTATAATCACCTCATACTCTTTAGTTCTCTTATGGCAGAAACTTTTCTATGACATACTGTCAGTTTTATTGTATTCTTAAAAGTTAGGAAAATGAAGCACATGAAGAAATGAATTGATATCTTTGGGAAATAAGGCACCTTATGAATAGGAATATTGAAACGATAATATGATAGGTACACTATACAGTGAACCTCCAAAGAGAGGAAAGAGAAAAATAAAAAAAAAACTTGTGAAAAGATATAAGGAGGAAAAGTTAAGTTAACAAGATTGTGTTTCTGGAATATATGCTATCAGCTAATTTCAACAACCCTGGTATTAATGGGGAATCCTTCATGGCTTGTAGAATGGAGACAAAGTTGAAATATTTGGGATTTAGTAAATTATCACTTTCCTAAAATACTGTGTTAACAGCCCTAGGATATTTTTTGGCCCATCTAGATTGAATTTTAACCAATTAATAAGGCAACAGAGATAAATTATTGAAATAATAGAAGACAATAAAGTCAGATATCCACATTCAATAGTCATTTTTTGCTACATTTTAGCAAAGTGTTATTGTATATAGAAACAGACTGTACATACACACATACACAGGGGGGAAAAAAAAAAAAAGGACTAAGAAGGCAACAGTAATGAATAGTGTAAATAGTAGATTTGGGAGCCATAAGCTCTCCGACCAAAGACAGAGTAAATTGTAATTTGTAATTATAACATGACTTAGTTCTGCTAATATTTTGAAATAAATAAAATATAGCTTTGATACTTAAAATCTAACAATAATTCATTGATTTAAAAGGGCTGTGACACATATACAATGCTAAAATGAATTTGATGTACATGACTTTTTAAACCATACGGACAATGTCATCCCTAGTTACTGTTTTCCATCTACCATGCACAATAGTACAAGGAGGCACAAATGGATATGAATGGAAGTGATACCACACCACTGTTGCCTACAAAAATTAATTCACCTGTTATGTTCCTTACACAAGTCCATAAGTGGTGTACACATCCCCCACTTGTAATATAAATATTATGGTCCATGCACCTCATCTGGTACTGTTAGCTGACACACAGTATTATAAAAATTAAAAATAAAATTCTTACTCTGAAGCTTTAGTACTGTTTTATGATTTTGTTGAAAGGACGTCAGATAAAAGAGTGTAGAAACTTTGGACTATTTACTGAGTCATGTTTACTGTTTGCAAGTTTCCTGAAACTTCAGACAATGATACAGAAGAGTGTTGTGAATTTCATTATTTAGAAACCAATTTAAGTGAGCAAAGAAGAAGATTAATAATCAGATTCAAACAAAGGAGGGTTTTCATTTTGTTGCTCATGCTCATACAGGGACATTTATTGCCTGCAGAATTATCTTATCTTCTGCAGAATTTTTTGAGAATTTAGAACACTAAATTTTTTTCCTCTCTCACTGGTGTATCAGTCTTAATTCTAGAGCATCTGAATATTAATGCTTACCAAGAGTATTTTGATGTGCATTTCAACAAGAAAACACCTTTTAAGTGATTTAACATTGTGTCTTTTTCAATTGAAGATATTCTGAGAACGGTAATATTTACGAAATGTAATACCTTCTCAAAAAATAAAAAAGAGAATAGAAATTTGTGATAGTCCCCTATAGCAATAATAATAGTAGAAATAATAATGACAGCAATAAACATAATCCTGATAACAGCAAGGCCAATAGCAGCAACAGTGGCAATACCAACTGACACAGAGACATTTTCCCTGAAAATTGCATGTTGTTCTAGACAGACCAGTGGACAGCACCTAGATTTAGGCACAGTGAGGTTTTCCTATGTCTCACATCCCAAGGGAGATTTCTTAACAAGGGCATGTAAGGCAATATTCCAAAGAACCTAGACGTTTGAGGGAGTGAAAACCTAGTTTTCTTGTAAATCCTACTAATACCCTTGGAGCTTTGGTCTGTTCTTACTCTGGTGAATACAAATTATTCAGAAATGTCAAAACTGGACTGAGTCAATCCAGTCTCTAACTGATTGGAAATATATTTGTGCTGACAATACCTATTAAATCTATGAAAAGGAAAGAATTTTTAAAATAGCGTATAGTCTCTGGTATTGCTAAGTAAAAGGTTAGGAAAAGGGTGGACGATTCACAGAGAATTTTTGCTATTGGTGTCTTGTCCTATGAGAAACATTTGAAGACTAACAATTACATGATGAAAAATTTGCTGCCAGATTAAAGAAAAAAAAACCTGGTCCCATATATCAGTTATCAAATGGTTTACAGGCTACCTTTTACTATAGGACAATACAGACATTTACAGTAATTTCACGAATATAAGCCGCACCTTTTTCATTGAAGAATCCATCCTACCCCAGTAGTGCGGTTTATATTCAGGTGCGGCTTATTTATGGAAAATTTCCAGGCGAAAGGCCAGACCAGAAGTGCGAGCCGACTGGTGAGAGAGCTGCCGCGGGCTGCCCCGGACCACGGGCGCTGTGGGACCCGAGGCGGCGCAGCTCGGGGCCGCCCATGGCAGCACGTGGCAGCAAGGCAGCACGTCTCACAGCAGCCCATGGTGGCGTGGTTCAGGGCCACCCGCGACGGTGCGGCTCAGCACCGCCCGTGACGGCGCGGCGCAGTGGCTCGGGGCCACCCGGGACAGCGCGGCTCGGAGCCGCCCGGGACGGCGCGGCGCAGCGGCTTGGGCCGCCCGCGACAGCATGGCGGTACAGCTCGGAGCCGCCCGGGACAGCACGGCTCGGCACCACCCGTGATGGTGCGGCGGAGCAGCTGGGGGCTGCCCACAGAGGAGCGGCTCTGGGCAGCCTGTGACGGTACGGCTCGGGGCCCCGCGTGGCAGCACGGCAGCACGGCTTAGGGCTGGTCACAGCGGACTGGCTCAGGGCAGTCCGCTGACTTCTCGCGGCACCACGGCGGCACGGCTCGAGGCTGCACGCAGCGCCATGAGCAGCCGCCGCAGCTGAGTAGGCGGGGACCTGGAGCTGGTTTCCCACCA
>VRYO01002772.1:37946164-37976691 GCA_009812075.1 Sialia sialis | reverse complement strand
CCCCCCCAACCCCCAACACCTTTCACTTTCTGAAAGGTGGTAAATTAATGGAGTATTTGTTCCTTCAGCATCTCTCAGATGTCTAAAACTTACCTCATTGTTTTAGGTTCACTAATAATCAATACAGAGATATAATTTCTGCCAGAGCAGAAGTTACCTCAGCTATCTCAGCTGCTTATATTAAGGTAAAATGATAAATTGTTTATGGATGCTTCTCTTTATCCCCCTGAAGAGAACTCAGGCCAGATGATTCATCCTCTATGACACTTTTCTGATGACAGCATGAATCACACTCATGAATTCTTGTTTTCCTCTGTCCACTACAGCAAGGAAGTTAGAAAGTTCTCAACAGTCACTCTATTAGATAGTGTGATTATCTTTTACTTTTGCATTTTTCTTTCTCCTCACAGAATAAAAACTTCAGAACTACTCCTTCTCTTCCAAGAAGGTATTTAACTTGGTTTCTAGTGCTGGATGATGGGGAGTTACACCAGTGTTTTACTTAAAAAATTTAGTCAGAAACTGGGAAAACAGGAATAAATCCATAAAACCAATTTTAGTCTCCATTTTGTCTGTGGTCAAGGTAATTTTTGTCATAGTATGGAGCTAGGTTTTGAATGTGGGATAAAAACAGGATTGAAAAATCCAGATATGTTTTTAGGCATTGCTCAGCAGTGCTTAATCAGTATCAAGGCCTTTTCTATCTCAAACTTCCCCACCAGTAACTAAGTAGGGGTGGAGAACAGACTGTGTGGAGACACAGCTAGTCACAGGTATTATCCAATACGATTCATTGTTGTGGCTAAGAATAAAACCTGGGGAAAGAATAGGAAGGGAGGACATTCAGATTTATGGCATTTGTCCTATCAAGTCACAGCTGCATGTGATGAAATCCTGCTTTCCTGGAGATGGCTGAACATCTGCCTGCCCATGGGAAGTTATGACTTAAACCCTTATATTCCTTTGCTTGCACAGAGGCAAACAAAATAATTTATTAAACCATTTCTATCTTAACACATGAGATTTTGCTTTTGCACTTCTAATTCTTTTTGCAATCTCAATGCAAAGAACCAATTGTGTAGCTTTGTGGGGCTTAGCTGCCTACCAGGGTTAAGTCACAACCACTCTTAGATTCTTATGCATGATCTGTTTTTCAATTATTTGTGTGGTGGAGATCTTTTTAAAATCTGGCTTACCTATTGAAAATGTGTTTGCACCTACAAGGCTATTTAGTATTACTCAGTATCATTGCATACACCACAGGGATAAACTCACTTAAGTATTCAACGAAAATATTTTGCTCTTTTTAAAGAATTAGTATGCTAAAAAAAGTTATCCTTGTAAGAATAATAAATAAATAAACAAAATTTGATATAACTCCATCTTTACTCCTGCATCCTTCTTTAGAAAGCTACATATTCCTTACAGGAATCTATTCCAGTCCTTTAGGTGAGCCCAGAAGCACATGTGCGTTACACACACACAGAAACCAATGACAGCACTACAAAATTCAGTTTTGAATTAAGTTTGGAAGATTTATTAGAGCTAGCTGAACTAGTTGCTTACCAAAGAAATTTTTCACAGATAACTACAGATCGGTGCTGAGGCATCATTTCCGTTAACAACATAGGGTAGTCACAGAAGAAGAAATGTGCTGCTATGTCCCTTGAAATTCTATACAAATGAATGATCATTGGGATCAGATATGTCCAAAGGCCAACTTGAGCTCTACAAGATTATTCTAAGACTTCGACACAGCTTGATCAATCTCTAGAAAAACAGTCCATCTGGGCCTATTAACTTCACTTTAGGTGCTGGCTTAGTTTCTTTGCTAAATGTTTAGTCAGTACTTCATGAATATTTGATTCAGGTTTTTTTTGGTTTTTTTGGTTTTGCTTGTTTCTTTGTTGTTATTTTGGTTTGTGGTGTTTTTTGTTTTGTTTTTGTGTGCATGTTTTTGTTGTTTTGTTTTTGTTTTGGTTTTTGGTTTTTGTTTTTGTGTGTGTTTTTTATTTTGGTTTGGTTTTTGTTGGTTTGGTTTGTTTATTTTTTCACAGTCTCCCAGGTATTCAACAAATTAACCAATAAGATAACTTTATGAATGACATGAGCTTCCTCTATGAAGATAGTAAGTCAAATGAGCCTTGTGTCAAAAATACAGTCTTTAAAGTGTTTACTACAACATGGTGGTGCTATTTACTAAATGCAGATTTTACACTAAAAGGCAGAGAAAAACTTGGATGACCAATACCATATATTGACAACTTCTCCAGCTCTACAGGGTACCAAAAGCAATCCACAGATAGAACTAAGTGCCTGCCAGTCGATTTAAAAGCTATTATACCAGAAAATTAGGGAACAATATTAATATTTTTTAAGAACTGTATTTCTGGCCTGAGCAGAAACTCAAAATCTCTATGAAAACTCATTGACAAAATTAATTTTGTAGATGGAAGCCAAATTTCCAGCTTTTTATTTCTCTTAAAAATTATAACAGTAGTTCAAGAAAATTTGCCATCTTAAATTCTGATTTTCTGATTGTCTCCAGAGTTTTAAAATCATAAATACTGATATTAAATTTGTTTCCTCACAGCATTAATTTACCATTATGCAAAGAAGACAATGATATGGGCTTTTTCATCCCTTGGATTTCATATATTACTACTCTTCAATAAACATTTTATCTTGTGCATATGGATGAAGCCATATAGGTAGATCTCAAACAGAGATAGTGGTGTACTTCTAGTGCATTGTGATCTTAGGGCTGAAATTGTAGACAATAATAAATCTCTGTGTTGTATGCATGTAGACTGCATGTGAATCAATTTGAATTGTTATCAGGTGAGGCTCTCAATTTGGGAGTAAACTAAGGTTACAAAGAGTAGTGGTAAAAATTATTTTTTGTGTGTGTTCTTTGAGGACATAAACTATAGCATAAAAGAGTTATTATCAATTTTTCTCCCATTTCTCACCTGTGCATGTCCAGTACATGTGATATTCTGTTCTAGTGATATACTTTATTTCCTTGATATTTGTTTAGGTTTAATCCCACCTGCTACCAGACCTCCTAAGAGCACAGAGCAGGCAATTCCCAAATACTGGAAGTCAAGCAGGTGTGCAGAAGGCCAGTTTGGCTGAACAGGAATCTTCTCTTGGAAATAAGGCAAAAAAGAATAGTGTATGTCCAGTGGAAGCAAGGTTATATGAATGGAAAGAATACAGAGGTGCTGCTTGGCACTGTAGGGGATGGTCCTATGCAGGGTCAGGAGTTGGACTTGATAATCTTTGTGGGTCTCCTCAAGCTCAGCATACTCTGCATATTCTGTGATTCTGTGAAAATTGTGGTAGATATTAGGAAGAAATTTTTTAATTTGTGGTGAGGCACTGGAAAAGAGACGTTGTAGATGCCCCAACCCTGAAAGTGTTCATGGCCAGGTTGCATGAGATATTGAGCAATTTGGTGGGAGGTGTCCCTGCCCTTGGCAGGGGGATTAGAACTAGATATTCTTGAAGGTCCCTTCCAAGCAAAAACACTCTACGATAATATGATTCTAAAAGAGGCAAAGATCACTTGCAAACTGAGACTTGATAGGTAAAGAAGGAGCTGAAAAGGAGGGTAATTTCAGTTGTCATTGCTGGCTAAAGTGGAAAGGTTACTTGCTACAGATTTTTGTTAGATGATTGATATCCAGTGTTGAGATTATTTGGAAATCCAGGACTAACACTTCCTTTACCATCTACTGTAATCAAGACATGGGACAGATGGGGCACAAATTAACTGGAATCTTCATTACATGCTCTGCTTCTTGTTTGTATCATCAGCCATTTAGCCACTGAGCTTCTTTTCTTAGCATCGTTTTTCTCTCCCTACTCAATGATATTTACTTGCAAAATGACATTTACTTATAAAGTGACAGTCTTTTCACCCTCAAGTGACATTTCTATGGCACACTGTGCAAATGTTTGGCAAAGATTCGCTGGATCGATTAGAAGAAACAAAGCAAAAACACACAACAGATGCTGATTTTCTTGTAGCTGTGACTATTGTTTTGAAAGACTTACAGAATTTTCAGGGGTTTTTTTTGTCTTCTTGGCAGCAATATAAAAAACTTGCCCGACTGCAACACACCCATACTTTCACCTTCATGAAACTGATTCTAAAGACTCCTAATAAGGGAGGCTGTGTGTCATCTTTCACAAGATGAGCTGTTCTGAAAACAGCAAAACCATTACAGCATAGTCATGCATCAATCATGGAATTAGACAAACTAGTTTGTGTTGACCTTACAAAAGTCTTTTCTTGAGCATCAGAGAAGAAAAGAGCCATTTTCCCCAGAATTTCCTTTATTTAACTATTGCATTCAGTAAGAGAAATTTGTTTTTCAGTAAAATCCTGATTCTGGTAAATATTTTTATTTTAAAGTATCAGTTTTCTATTACTTTGGTAATGAAAATTTTCTGACTAAGTAGATACAAGACCTACTAAATGTGTTGATATGATGATCACACAACCTTCAGGAACTGTTTGATGTGTTCTTTTAGATTTGTGCATTTTCTTATGCATTGCATAAAAAAGGAAATAATTAATCTGGTCTTGGCAAAACCTCAGTCATTAAAGACCCAGTGCTTTTGGCTGAATCTGTAGTTCACTGATTTTGGCACCACAACCTCATAATCTTTAAGCTCCATTAAAAGAAAAAAAAACCAGTAAAAATACATCAACTTTCTATGCTGATTTAGAAATTTTTTAATAAAAGTAAAAATCCATGGCTATAAAGGGTGCCTGGATGCTTATGCTAGAATCAGCTGTAGAGGTTACATTTAGTAGTCTAACCATACTCATCCAAAATCATTTTATGTGACTGACATTGTCTGGGACATCTGCCCAGGATTTGAAATACATGACACAGGTCCTTGCAGGATACACAAAGGTTTCTAGAGCAGTGACTGTATGCCAAAGGGAATACTCTGCAGGATCTCAAATTACTTTAAACTCTTTAAGTCTAAGATGCTCAATCTTCTTTTTGCTTGGGATTTTTGTTTGTTTGTTTGCTTCTTTTGGTTGTTTTGGGTTGTTTTTTTTGGTTTTTTTTTTGTAAGAGTAAAATTCATTCCCTAGTGTTCTGCTTAAGATCAAATATGGCATCACTTTTCATAATTGCACAGAGTTTTTAATCTTCAATTTGCTCAGTTTCTTCTTTTAACAAAGAGTTTCTAATCAGGTACTTCTAGGTATGAAAAAATCACTGCTTGGACAAAAAGTTCTGTTCCTCAGAAAAGGTAAGACAGATGTTAAAGAGAATGGGTAGACTTAAATTAGTGAAGTCCCAGGCTCACTCCACCTAATGACACTCACTAAGTGCCTTAATTTCAGAGGTTATCTGAACCACAGTTTTGAGTCTAGCTCTAATTTAGTTGTGGACTCTCCAGTGTCTCATGTGACATAGAAGTCAGTGTAGCACAAGGTAGTGCTCAGCCTAAGGATATTCAGCTTAAAACATCCAAAGAGTAAAAATTACTATCTAAGATCTGCAGCGTCTCTTGAAAGGAAATTGGTCTTCACTTGTATTAAAAGGAGCCTTCAGCAAGAGCAATTCCTCTTTTAGTGCTTACATATATGCATGAATCTACCTTCTGCTGTGCTTCCCAGAGCATTGCTTTCAAGTGCCCTAAAGCAGAGGTTCCATGCAACAAGCAATCTTGTTGGTATATGCTCTTTGCTTCCCTTTTGTAATTGTAGTCAGATATGGCCCTTCTGTCAGACATAATGACACTTTAATTGAAAAAAATACAGCCTCAGACCTGAGGCCAAGAAGAGCTGACTTTTAAAATGGGGTCATCCACAAGCAGAGGGGATCTGCAGTAAGCCTTAAACGAGAGCACAAGTAATGAGAATGGGAATTTCTGAATCATATCCAGGTATTTTACTGGTATCATCAGTATCATGTAAGTTTGGTTTGAGCAGAGTTTTACACAGCTTTCCCTCATTCATGAGCTAGTCTTGATTAAACAACATTTCAGATACTGAATCATAGTGTAAAATACCCTTTAACTTTGTCATTCCTATTGCTAGGTCTTTATAAAATATATACTTTCTTATGTAACTTTACATAATATATGCATTATAGTAAATTTTTTGTAATCTGATTTTTATTCTATGCTTTAGTTAAATTTATGGAATTTCTTAGTTCTGATTATGGATATTGGATTTTTCATTTTCCTTTAATGCTGGGATGCATGGATTACACTAAGTGTGGTATTTTCTTCTCATAACCTCAGGAAGACTCTGAAAGTGTCCTTTTTAATGATGGAAAAGTAAATAAAAGGATAAAATAGCAACTCAGAACAGTGTTCTGAATTACCACCATCCTGTGAGTATGATTGCATCTGAATTAGCTTCTGTGTTGGACATGAATTCATACAATACAAAATAGAAGTGAAAAAACAATTTACATTATGAAAATGACAGATTTTGAAACTAAGCATGGTAGTCTGGACAATGCTGAATAGATTTTTTAAAAAATTACTGCCCATGCACTAACACATATCCACATTCCTATCAGCATCAAACAATTAACAGTCTATACAATTTTTATCTTACACACCATGTAGAAATGTATTTTTAATGTATTTTTATGGTGTATAAATACACAAACTTCCCATACTCTTTAGTATTTTAAATAAAAAATGTGAACAATTTTAATGTGTTCAAGTCACATATGGACTATATTTCTTAGATAGATTTCCTCTGAGGATCTCTGTATATTATTATTATATTATTTTATTTTATTGGCTTCACTTTTAAGAAATATTTTATAAGTGTATTGCTAAACTCACCAAGTGTTTAATCTTTTATCTCCATTGTATTCCCCCAATGTGTTGTATACATTTGTATAAATAGTGATAATGTCTGCCTTATCTTTCAGAAAACCACTTTAACTGAAATAAAATTGCATTACATTTTGAACTCACTTTTAGGGATAAAATTATGTAATACTAAAGGTTATGTTCCATATTAAGTGTGGTAGTTATGGTTAATGATGAAATATGGAAATTATACATAATAAGAGTTCATAAACCAGGAAAAAAAGAGGATAACATACAGGGGAAAAAAATAATAAGAAAAATGCCCAGAGATGGAAAATCTCACTTTTCCAATCATTAGCTTACTTATCATCATAAAACAAAAATAGTGAACAGAGGCTTCAATTACTTGGATAATTCGGTTCCCTGGGTTGGTGTAGAAAAATAGACCATTTATTAAAAGGCCATCACAATAAAAATTACAAAGAGTAGTGAGTGTCCTTTGGGAAAAAAGAAATATCCCTGAGTAATTAACAATGAAAAATTTCCTGGGGGGGAAAGACGAAGAAAAATAATGAAAATAATAAAAATGTTTTGCAATGAAGAGAAAAGAAAAGAAAGAAAGAGCCTTTCCTGTTTAAAACAGGAAAAGGAGAGCTAGTTATTCTTGCATTGTGTAGGCAGATGGTAATGGTGCAAGAGCTGCTAATGCAGTGAACCTTATTTTATTCTGAATTCTGTACCAAGGTCTGATATGATGAGAAGCTTATACAGATTTAGTAACCTTATAAGGTGACATATTCAGTCACATAAACTTTCAAATATACATATTATACAACTCTAAAGCTGCAATTAATCAATTCAGTTGTGCTGTGAGAGTTCCATTCCATTCCTTTTTTTTTTTAAAAATCCGTTTCATCTCAATTCTCTGAGCGCGATTTAGAGCTTCTATCAATGAATTGTAAAGTATTAGCATTAACTGCAGTCTGTTAACAGGTGTTTATTTAGTTATGCCTTGGAGTGAAATATTTCTCCTGAGACTAGAGTTTGAAGGAACTGATTTGTTAGATAATTTCCTACAAGGGTGTATGTTTCATTTTATTTTATTAATCTAATACAAATTAGATATTGGTTCTAATGACCTTGAGTTAATTAACATGTCAGCAAAGTCAGCGACTGTGGTAACAACACTACACAGATGAGATATTGACAGCCATAGACAAGAATTGTCAAAATATTTCTGGTCTGTAATCCAAGTCATATGATTAAATGCTGGCTTATTTTGTTAGACACAGATTGATTTAGCAGTCAAATACTGTACACCACTCTTTAATTGATTGTTGGTTGGTTTGTTTGTTTGTTTTCTTAGTTTAATTCCAAGACAGCTCTTTGTTTCTGTGAACATTTATTGTATGGTTTTGCTTCACTTCTATTTAATCCTTTCAAAAGGAAACCTGATAACCCCTCAGACACTCATGTAATTCTTGGAGGCACAGAGTAAATTCGCAACAAAGAAATGTCTTGAGAGTAGACAAAAGAAAAGAGAAAGAAATAAAAGTCATCAACTCAAGAAAAAATAATTACGCATGTTAAACACTGGAAAGTGGCACCAAAGTAGCTTTTCCATGTGACGTACTGAATAACAAACTGCCACTCAATTTTTCTTGAAATTCCCTTTGAATACTTTTTACCCCTTTTATCATTATAAATTTTTGTGTTTATTTCAGTTTGGTTCTGTGTCCCAACACACTACAGATAAACAAAATGTCCCAGTCTCTGGAAGTATTTAGAAACACTGTTGGAACAAAGATTTGAAACAAATATTGCACAAGTTAAACAGAACTAGTTGGAAGGTCTTTTTCGAAAATCTGGACACTACCACATCTTATCTTGGCAGGATTTTTGAAAGGAACAGACTCTGGGTGCTGTACTTCTGGCTCCCTGTTCTGGACACATGATAACATAATTACAGGATGAGATTTTTAAAGTCCAAATTAACCACATTTTGGAGCACATTCCTCTGTATAATCATTATAAATTTTGTGCTCCAGAAAAAAAGCTTCTGAAGCAGGATTTTTAATATGTTTAAGTTTGTCCTTGATAGGACTTAGGTTAATTCATAACACTAGAAGAGCATTTTAATTCTAATAGCAGATGATTTAGACAACCTGAAACATTTCTATGCCTAAATTTAGGACTGCAATCTATAAATGCTACCTACCTAGACTTCACAGGTGCCTAGTATGCACTAGGGGAGAAAGATTTCTGTCAAAACCTTCCCTGAGGGCTGAAATTTGAACTATTGTGCATTCTTTGTACAAATGACAATGGTACTGTGTTGATCTCTTAGACTAAAAATTATTAAATTAAATTAAGATTATCCTATATCCTAGTTTTTCTTAAATTTTGCCTTTTTTATCCACTTCTTTTCTAATGTGTTACAAAGAGAGCAGGTGATGGTGAAGGCTAACCTAACTGGAATACTAGGTTCTATCCTGCAGTGATGTCTCCATTCAGAATGGCCAGATGTCATGGGAATTTTCTCAGTTTAATGTAGGGACTTTGATTTAGATAATAGATCAAGAAAAACTGGTTTGATTCAGATCTAACAAAACATCAGTGTAATTTCTTTTTCTCATATATTATATGAGCAATTGCTATCACAAGTGTTGTACTTTGAATATAGCATTATCTTCTTTCCTCATATATATGCAGACAAATCATACTGCTTATACCAATATATTCTCTTTTCTTCCTAATCTCCTTCTCGTGTTTGGTATTGTATCAGTGCTGAATAACACAGAAAAAAATGAAAAATGTAACTTGATAATCCAAAGGATTTGCAGCTGGTGCAAAAGCATCTATTCAGGGGCCAATTTAAATGCTTTTACTTATCTAAAACCTCAACAGCAAACTGGAAATTAGGTATGAGCCTATGAAAAACCTAAATCATTTTGGATCAGCACCTGAGGACCAGACCCGACATTGGAAACGGCATTAGACACATATTACTGTATCACTGCCGATGTGAAAGAAACGGCTTTGTGCATCCTATGGAAGGTCTCTGTACTTAGTCACTAAAACATGAAGAGAATCTATGACAGCTCCCCTTGATTAGAAATGGTGTTGCTCAGACTATGTTAAGAGTCAGAGAGGAATAATTTAATTAATCTGGTTCCATTTTAAGGATGAATTTTTAGGAAGTGTAGAAAATTTAAGACTCACAAAACAAGACTCCTTTTGAACTGAATGGCATGATAAAGGATATCACTGCCCTGTCGTAACAGTGATACAGTAGCAAAAAGATTTCATTCTTAATAATTGTGAGCAGAAAAATATCTTTTATCTGAGAGTGGTTGGAAAGCATATTTATTCCTATTATCTACCTATTTCAATTGCAGACATTTCTCAGCCTGGTCTACTTTGTAATGCTGGTTTTGACCAATGTGTCTCTTTCTTTTTGTCAAGTGCGTGATATTGCACCCACAGTGGTCAGGCTAAACAATTAATGGGCCGTTTTTTAACTGCTATTGCAGAAAAAAGTTTCAAAATGAAGTCCCGAAGGACACAAGATCTGAATAAGGTCTGGAAAAAGACCTTCTCAGACCTTGCAGAATTACCAGAGTTTGCTGTGGGTCATCATACAAAACAAATAATTATTACACAGTTTTTTAAAACTATTCAGAATTTCTTTTAATGTTTGCTGTGCACTTAACACCAAAATTTCTCTCATACAGAGACACTCACAGAAATTAGGGACTTTATATATTAGACAAATCAAAAAATTATGAACCCTTGATGAACAAGCTGTTCAAACAGACAGAGGTAAGAGTCAAATTTTGCAGGTATTAGCTTGACTATACTTATCTGGACGATTTTTATTCAATTTAGTAGAATAAAAAAACACAGATAATTTTGTGCGACTCATCCCAGATCTTTAAAATGCCCAAGGTAACATCTCTGATGTATTCAAAATAAATGTAATTTCAGATTTTTAAAGAGAATCCTAATCTTTAGTTCTGACCATCATATCCTAGGCACCATCAACATCTGATGGCATATCAACATCTGATACCAATTTTCAGATTGCAACATAATTTTTCACTACTTTTGCAAGCCGCATTTAAAGCAATTTGTAAGAAGTATATTTAAAATCCCCAAACCAGATGCCAAACAGGCTTAAAATGATCCTTTTATATCCAGAAAAACACTGGAGTGAATTACTGTTCACCTTGCCTTCATTTCCACCAAAAGCAATCTTGGATTTGATATTACACATGCAACTTATGCACTAGTTTGAGGTTCCCCAACTCAGCATCTGTGGGTTGAAGGGACAGTCAGCACCTGTTACAAGGATTAGCCGGCCAAGGAGCATCCGGTGAGCTCACCAGTCAGTGTTTATAAGGAACTGCGAAAAAGCACCCTCACACAGAGGATTAAAAGCCATTGTAGTTTATTGTGACAGTCTCAAGACAGTGCAGAACCATAGCACCAAGTGAACTAATACGGGTCCACATTAGTTGTAGTTATCACATACTGCAAACAAGCAAAACTTATTTTTGATTGCCTTGTTTCTATCTGTTGTTAGGTCAAGGCCACCTTTTTTCTCTCCATTTTCCAGTCAGGGGTGTTGTCATGCTTGCCTCAGTATCGATTCTTATTTCTCCTGTGTTATGTTTTGTTTTGACATTTGTCACTTAACTGCTCTTTCTACTCTCCTTTTTTTTTTCTTTTTTTCTTTTATTTTTTTTTTTTTAAATGCACTTACTTTGGTCCATATTAACACTGTGTTAGACTGAATATAAATCATACGGAATTTTCCCAGGGATATCTATACTTTCTTCTAGGCCATTCTTTGACCTTTTCTCAAGAATTTAAACTACACAAAGGCAAACCAGGAGTCACAGTGGGTACCAGTGTATCTCCCACAGTGGAGAAAAGGGAAAATGCAATTGTAGAGGTTGTGAGAGAGTGTATACATGACATTTATGTATTCTCTCCAAGTGGCTGGATTTCTGGAAAGCAGTGGGGCTCAGGAAAAAGCTTTCTGTTCTGAAGTAGCCAGCAAGACTGAAAGTAGGTCAAATACTGAAAGAAATTGTATGTATATGTATACACACGTGTACAAAAAATCCAAAAAATTCCAAACAGAGAGGCTTCAGATGCACAAATTCAGGCATCTACAGTAGAAGGACTCCTATACAACATATATATCTAAGTTTCTATCATAGTTAGTCAATACACTTAAAAAAGCTTAAAAAGCAGCATCATCTGAATGCCATTCAGTCACTTTAATTTGTCTACCATTATTTCAGAAGTCCTAGGTTATTTTTGAGTGTGTTTAGTTGCTGTTTCAGAAGGGTACATCTCTCTTACACATCAATATCAAATATCAAATACATATGAAATATCATAGCCCTGTGTGGCTTGTTGCACACCCTGGCATGTCACAAAAGCCACTCAATGACAGTTTTCAGCCATCTGAATCTAACTATATTTATTTAGAAATATATCTATTTAATCTAGTTTAAATATAATTAAATTCACATTTTGTAATTTTAATTTTAAACAGTACAATCAGGATACTTTGCAGCTGTCTGTGCACAAGAAAAATTGATTCAAAGATTCACTGCTCTGACCCAGATTATGGCTAGTGAAGTTTAGCTAAATTCAGAAGAAGTGTGTCATCTAGATTACTTAGTTGAGTTCATGGAATTTTAAAAAGATATGCAGCAAAATGAAGCACTTGATAAAGCACAATGGTTAATAGTCAACATGATTGCATACACACCTAGCACATGCCTAAGTATCTTGTTGTTTGGAGAACAAGCAGAACCTTGCAAAAGAACTAAATGTTTTCAAGTAAGTTTCCTCCCATCTGAAAGTGACAATCTGTGTATCTCTGGCACAACTGTGGCCGTGTTTGTACCAAACCGACCGTTATATTTTAAAACAGAAAAAGGTCTGGTCAGAATAAGGGATCTTTGGAAGAAAATAATATTGAATTTTTTTTTTTATTTGGTTTAGATTTGGTTTAATTTTTTTAACTTTTATGAGAATGTTAGACCAGGCTTTGCTGCTGTAATGGAAAGAGGACACTTATTTTAACAGTCACACAACATTTTTCATTAAATGCATTATGAACGATGAAATAAACCAAGTTTTCTAACTTCAAAAAACATTTCAGATATTCATATTTAACTGTAGGCTATTTCTGCAAAGGCAGATACAATCAATCAATGGATGATAAAATGTTTCTCCCTGAAAAGTATTGTTGATATGTATCATGTTTCTTTCCAATTTAATCCTTCAATTTGAATAGCACTCTGGAGGTAGCTAAGGGTTAAAGTTAGATTATGAGTAATAAATTATGGATATTATGAGATTCTGTGCACTCTTTTGTTTCTTGGTTTTATGACTCTCTCCTTTGCAACAGTTCAAATCTGACCATAGCGCTTTGGAAGATTTCTTTTTTCCCTCCTATCCCCCTTTTTTTCCCCTTAAACTTCCTACATTTCTAAATAATGTAAGTACCCTGGCATGTACCATCTTTGACAAGTCAGAACAATTATTTCTAGAGTACTGTCAGGTTAGATAAGCTTTCCATCTTGTGTTAAATCATGTGTTGGAGTGCTTAATTCTAACACAGCCTTCCACAGTCTGACAGCGTGACATTAGGAATCTACTGGAGGAAGTATATCTGCAAATTGAATGATTCATTGAACTTTAGGGATATATCTTTCTACATAATATTCAAAATTTAATAGCATAATTCATGGTAAATAATAGTATAAGGTTTCATAGCATGAGAATTTTTCATTTACATTATATATACTTATATATATATATATATATATATATGTATAATTAATCTGTATGTGTGTATCCATATAGCAAGATATATGTACAAAAGAGATGCACATGCTTATATTAAGATTATTTTTAAAAACAGGTTCAAAAAAAGTTTTATTACATATATATATATATATATATATATATACATATATATATATGTTTACCTTTTTTTTAGGATGTTTGTGAGCTGTTGAATGCTAGTTTTATTGTGGTGCATGTGGCATACCCCTGTACCTAAAAAGAAATTTTGGCCACAAACTTATGGAAATTCATGCCAAAAGTAGCAATTCAATTAACTCCTCAGTTATGAATAACTGTAAAGAGGTGACTATATCACAGGTTTTTTATAGTACTTTGCACCAGTCTACAGCCTAATTAATAAATTATTTCTGAAGGTGAATGATTTGAAGCAAGATCAGAAAAATTATGGAGATTTTAAGAGCTGATTTAAAGCAAATAAATCAAGATGACCAAGTTTTTAAACCTTAAAAGACTGGCAGATTACACCTCATTAATACCTAATATGAGAAAACTTGTGGAAAATATTTCTAAGATTCAGTAGCAAGGAATAAATCTAGATAAATTTAGAATTTACAATAGAACGAAAACACAGTTGTTTAATAGTTATGGGTTTTAATCATCACTGGATGTGCAGGATTCTCTCTCACTTGAAGTCTTTAGCACAAGCAAGACGGTTTTTCGCTGAAAATTCTGTGTTTAATTGCAAAGCTGTAAACTTGACAGAGGAACTTTCAGGTGAAATTCCAACGGGCTTCGTTGTAGAAGAAATCAGAATAGATTAAGACAATTATTCTTTCTGGTTCTTGGGGTTTTTTCCCTAATGTCTCCTTAGGAAAGGAGCATGGCATTAATATTCTACTTCACTGATGCCTCACTATGTACTCTTTGGCATGTCAATGCCAGAGAGTGAATCAGGTAAAAACTTAGGTGAAAAGAAAAATTAAGATTAAAAAGGAGCAGGAAATTTTCTTTGTTTTGTGATTGACGGTAGATTTTCATGAAACGAGACAATGAAAAAAAAAAAAACCCGGTTGATTTCACCTATGTATCTTGCCACCAAATAAATTAGGATGCTTTTTTGTTGCTTGGTGCGAAGATGAATCTATACAATAACCTTGAAAGAATAAATTTTTACAGCATTGCCTATGCTATTGTAATTCTTTTAGTCCTGAACAATTTAAAAATTAACCCTCCCTTCCATCTTCTATCCCCACCCATCTATTGTTCATGCCTCATCCTTTATAAATTACTAGTTCCTTGATGGACAGTGAGAGACACCCTAACAAATTTCTAGTTGTATGCAATGGAGAATTCTGTAGGGCTCTGATTTGTAACTTTAATCAATTGCTCTGTCAGACAAATGTTTCAATTAATATGATTATATATATATCGGTAGAGGTGCCCTGTCTATGAATACAGGACAGCATTTCTCACACTGAATGAGACTGAAATTCCAAAAGGCATGTTTGTCTGAAAGAAGAGTTAATTTCTTGTAACTAAGAATTGCTCTAGGAATGTTGCTGATAAAATGCAAGCCTAAATCTACCACTTATTTTGCAAGTACTACACTTCTGCTTCTGGATACCCAAATGTTACAGCACATAATGACACATGCATCTAAAATATTTAAATATTTGAATATTTTCTCCTCTGTCACCCAATTTTTCCTGATCTTTTCATTTTTTTAGCCCACATTATGTTATGCTATGTTATGTTATGTTAGGTTAGGTTATATGTTATCATACTTACTTTATTAACCTTCTACTCAACTGGAGGATAAAACTTGTAATTTCAAAAGTCTGTTTGTTTTCTTTTTCCCCTGCCATAGAATATTAATTGTTGTTATTTAAAGATACTTGAAAGAAATTCAGCATGGCTAATATTGCATATTGAAGCATTTATAACATGGAAATTGTCTTAGTAGTTAGATAGATATTTTTCATTAAAATTACAATCTATTATTTATACTACTAATAAATAAGTCTAATGAGTTTATAGTCTCATCAGTATAGATGACTTTATCTAATAAAGGGTACGAGGATTCTGAAAATTCTGTTTTAAAGTATCTAACTTAATTCCGAAGCAGGACAAAAAAATCTCTAATTTTGGTTTCTAAATACTTATCCAGAATATCAGGACACCCAAGTAACTCAAAAGGGAATGTAGAAACCAACATTCAGGAAAGATAATATAGAGGCAGAGGTGTATCTCTTCCTAAATTGTTGCCAACAGTTGCTGCCACTTGGAAATGACAGTCTGGAACTGTTCTGATGAAAGGTAACCAAAAGGCAATTCCTTTCCTCTCTGAAAGAAAATATAAATTCTGCTCACTAGGAACATGTATTAAGCTTTGATGACAACAAGCACTGATATCCTCTCCATTTTGTCCAGTCTTGATGTGCAATTTGTAGGTTCTGAATGATACCAGGCTTTGATTTTGCATGAAGGATATCACTAACCAGAGTTAATTGCATTGAAGAATGTAGATTGCCATTTTGCTGTTTGAATACTGAAAGTTTAAACTCCTTGAATTCCCTTTGTTCTTTGTAACCATGATTTGGTATTTATAATATTTTAAGATATCAGGGGATTGTCATGGTGCTTAAATGCTTAAGGGGAAAACCCTTTAGACCTCAATATTGTAATTTGGAGTCTGTAGTTTTTAATGAGAGTTTTATGGTTTGACTCTTTAGGCATTCCTTGTTCATTATCTCATTTGTGACCTTCAAACATTCTGGAAGGAGATATTGAGACAATATGATTTCTACTTTTAGCATGTTTGTTTTATGTACATTGAGGTCTCTAAATGGCACTAAGGAGGTCAGGAAAGAAATGCCATCATTAGAGTACTTGTTACTCTTACCCTATCACCCCACTGACCCCCTCCCCTGCTGCTTTCCCATGTACTGCTCTCTGCTATAGCTGTTTCTAAAGGACTGGATGTCTCATTTCTCTCTGTGTTGAGTATCCTGCATCTGGATATGATATGAGGATCTGGTTGGAGAAAGGGATTAGAAAGGCTAGGCAACGTAAAATGATGGGGAAAAAATTACCTTTCAGTAGTGATCGCCTCACAGAGCTGGATTTTACTAGACATTGAGAAGGCTGGGCTGAAGGATATTCTTCAGGTTACAGTAATTTCACATGTATAAGGTGCACCCCTTTTGACTGAAATTGTGATTGGAACCCAGATGTGTGCCTTATACACCGGTGCACCTTATATATGGACAAAGTTCAAAGATTTGCCAACCCAGAAGTGCGAGTCCGCTGCAGACTCAAGCAGGGTCGAGCCCTGGGACAGGCCCAAGTGGAGCCGAGCTCGCCCAGCCCCGAGCAGAGCCGGGCCCGCGCAGCCTTGAGCCAAGCCAGTAAACCCTGTGATAGCGTAATTCTGTTACTAATTCGTTACTTTGTTGCATGCGGATCCTCGCTGCAAGAAAAGAGTGCGCCTTATATGCTGGTGCACCTTGTATATGGACAAAGTACGGGAAACTGCTGAGAACCTGGAAGTGTGCCTTATGCTCCAGTGAGCCTTATACATGTGAAGTTACTGCATTTGAGCGTATGGTCACCAATGGCTAGTGCATCAGCTGTGAACCCCATTTAGCTTAAGCATACACCTGAATGAGAAAATGTGTGACTAGAATCATTGTGAATAATTTCCCACAGAAAAGAGCCAGATGAAAAATTATAAAGGAAACAGATGCTAATCCTTAGCAAGGAAACCAAGAAAAATTATTCTAGAAATATATTGATATTCTCCCATTTCTTTTTACCTAGTAAAGGCATGAGCATGAATGCATATACATTTTTACCATGTCAGTATAGCGTATACTCTTTATCATTGACCATAGAGAGATGAGATTCCTAGTTATGACATCGTTGGAAAATTTATTTCTATCAAAGGCATAATGTACTCTGTCTATATTGAAAAAAAAAACATTGAAGACATTATGACATTTAAATAGAAAGATCTATATTCCTTCATGCTCACATTAGCCCAGAGTATGAGAGTATCAACTGCCTTATCCATTGTAATATAAAAACCCTTCTTCAGGCAGATATTTATGCAGGTAACAAAGATCAGCAGAGTACCCAGATGTTCTTATCTTTGAAATGATACAAAATTACACTGATTACACATATTTAAAGGGAGAAATACAAACATTTTGAGAGATTAATTTTCCTGGACTAGTCAAAAGGTAAAATTTGTGCTTTAAAAATACAGTTTTGATTCTTGAAAAATAAGAGATACAAGGACTGGTGGCATTAACATTTCTAGATTTAAGTGTTTTGTTCCTAGGCACATAGCTCAGAAAAAAAAAGGCCACATCCTCATTATCTTCAGTAACAAAGGAATAATCCATTGAACTTATTAACATCTTTAATTATTTATGGCATTTAGGATGAATCAAAAAGGTATCATTTTTTTAAATTTAATAAATTAAATTATTAAAAATTCATTGTATCATTGATCAACCAGAAGCAGTTGTACTGAAACCTAAAGATCTATTCTGTTAGATAGTAGGCAGCTCCTGCAAGATGTTTGAGAAATATCTTTATCTTTCAAATTTGAAAAGCTGCCATCTGGAGCTGTATTCCCACTTTTTGCTGAGCAGCACTCTCTTGGCTAAGAAGCAAAGTCATATGTTCTTTTTGGGATAGCTTCTTTATGTACTTGAGCTTCCTGTCACCAAGTAACTTTCAGTGCAAGTCAATCTTCCAAAAATGGGGATTTGCAGAGGCAAATCTCCACAGAGATTGGACGGCTTTTCATATCGAACAGTCTGGGTATATCACCTCTGCATAGCCAGTTAATCCACCATCTTTTATTTTTCAGAGTTTTTTGGTCAGCATTTCATATAAACTGATAAGAAAAATAAACTGAATGAAACTGGAGCCATAGTCTGTTGTGGAAACTGGTGCAATAGAGTTGAGATTTGAGATAGGCTGGACAAGCAGTGCAAGCAGTTACTGCTTTCTACTTGTCTATACATGTGACATTGCTGAAATACACACTTGGAAAATACTTTTGTCTAGGCAAAGTACTCATTTTCAGGCCAGTGGATGTAGTAGCATATTAATAACAAATCTTCATCTTGACAGCTCTAATTAGCATTCTAGCATTCTAAAACATTGAAATATTTTTAATGTCAGTTAGTTTTGGAAGTTTATTTTCCTTAAACCACAACATACTCATTTTTGTGATGTGTGATTAAGTCTGTAAAAAACAAATTGTTGCTGCAGTCCTGGCATTAATAAAATCCTATACATGTGACAATGTGAGGTAGTAGATATTTTGGAAGCAAAAAGGAATGCTTACTGTGTCTTTGCCAGAAGAAATATGTTTAGCCTCCAGCTATTTCATGGCAGTATTACTGTCCAAGATCTGAAAGAAATGGAATAGATTTAGCTTGCTTGTAGACTTTTGTTGTTATTTTTGCATGGAAAATATCAGCAGACATAAAGTCTGAAAAGTCCCTCTATTCAAACCGTCATTGTATTTCAGGAATAACAAGATGTATAATTATTTACTCTGTATAACTGCAGATACACCCTGGTAAACTTACTATCTTCCACCGCTCCTCCTTCCTTTTGCTTTTTATTCCTCTTAGTAACAGAGATGCAGTAGAATTCAGTGGAGCATATGCTCAACTGATATCTATCTCAATGGATTAACTGTCTAGAAGATTTGATTTTCTGAATAGATACCCAAGAGAGCTCCAATTCATTAGTGGTTGTCCACATGTGATTAGAAACTGTGGGAGGTCTAACCCCCTCTTTTAATTGATCCAATTTCATATTCCTCATGGTCATTAAGTGTGTTAATGGTAACTTAGCACCTGCATTAAGAAACCGACTTAACAACATCCTATAAATGACTTTAAGTCAGCAGGTGCCAAATTTACAGGGGAAAAAATGACATGATTTCTGCACTAATGTTACTGCAGGAGGGATATGAAGTAATAAAATGTTGCAATTGTTTAATCCATCATGATCAAGCAGTTATCATTTGATGATAACATGATTGTTATATAATAACTATCCTTTGTTACTTGATTGCCCCTTCTTCAGTCAAGGGTATCACTCCTTTTCTGATGTTAATAACTACATTCATTTATGCTACTCTGCAAGGAAGTAAGACTTTCCACTTTCTTCATGATGAGATTGAAGACAGCAAGCTGTTTTAGCTGTAGGTTATGCCAGAAACACTCACCGGTTCTTTATTATTGTGCTGTGTTTACAGGGGCATTTTATTTGAGAGCTCTATTTGTAAATCATATGAAAAGAAGTTCTCATTTTAATAGCATGATACTTCTAAAGTTATTTTGATTCCAGCAGGATTGGCAATACTATAAACACATTCTGACAGAGAATTAAAGACAGAGTTTGGGAGTGATTATAGTAAATATTCAACTGCTATATTATTTTTCAATGAGGGATGTAAGAGTTAAACTTTTCATGTAGAGATATTGCTCAAATGTTTCTTAGTTTCTTCCTGAAAATATATGTGCAAGATGACTGCATAGATAAACATCACAAATGCAAGTTCTTGGAATTGTACCTCTTCACATGCCCAAATTTACCCCATTCTGAGTGGCCATATGTCTAAACCCTGTTGGTTTCCAGAAAATATCTGGAGAAATATCTGTGCTCCCTAAAGTGTTCAGTCTGTGAAGCATTCTGACAATGGCATATTTAGCATGAACCTATTGGATTAGGTTGTCATACTAAATGGAGTTACTCAAGGCTTTGTTGCTGCACAACAGTGTAATTGGCAATAATTTCCCCAAAATATCTGAAAAATCAAAGCACATTCTGAGAATGAAAGGGAATCAGTTCTGTTTTAAGCTGTGACAATGCCTACTCCATGCAGTTAAAAGACAGAAGAAAATACCAGAAAAGAACTGTTCCTTTGAATTGGTTTACATTTAAGAAAAAAAATTAGGTAGGAGAATAAGAAGGACATGTAATGAGGGCAATGACAAGGTAGGGAGTTAAGAATGTTACATTAAGAATGTAAGGGGAAGAATGGAGTAGAGAATGTGAGATGCAAAGAGAAGGGTTTAGGGTGTTCGCTGGCAGGATAACAGACAAATGTCATCCTTCCAGAAAATTAATGTAATTTCTAATATTTCTAATGTTACAGAAAACCTCTTTGGCTTCTCTGCCAACACAAAATATATAAATACAGTAAGTATAAACTTTAGGCCAGATGCTTCAGAAAAGAAAAGATTGTTCTCTGAGTGGAAGGAGGACACAGGGACTGGTGGGAGTAGCCAGGTGACCAGACACTCAGAAGCACAGCTGGAGCTGGGGATCCCAGACTTTTGCACACTTGGACAGGGAGAATGTAAAATCTCTGAGTTTCCTTAATTCAGTGTCCTTTTCCCTAGGCACCCAGCTCTGGCTTTTATTTTGTTATTTAGCTATTGCACTAGGACTAAATTATTTTAAATACCAAGATGCCTGAGACTTAGCTGTGGGAAATCTAGGGTGGAGATAGTATGGACTGTGGGAATGGGGTGTATGCGGAGTTAAAAGGAGCAACTTTTAACACTACTCCAGTGTTTCACTGGAGAGATGCCCACTGTGAAGGGGCTGCAGTTTCACTCAAGTTGTGTGGTTGTGATTGCCAGAGTGGCTACTGGATGGGGAAATGGGAAAACTTCTTTAACAAGGGGAATTATGGTAAGCTGAAGAAAAGCATATCTGAAAAAATAATTGGGATGCTGATTGCTATAAATTGCTAGACCTTAGATGAATATGGAACTGTACTGACAAAGGACACCTCTTTCCTCCTTTCCTAGAAAACAGCAATCATTCTGCTTCATTATGAAGGTGTTGCTTTCTGCTGCTGTGTGGGAATGGTGGGAAGAAGGTTTATTCCTACAGCTGGACTCCGTGCTTACCTGAGGAGTGTCAGCTGAGACACAGTGTTAACTGGCACTACTTGAGAGAGACCGGGGCTGTGCCCCTTGGATGTTGAGCCAGAAGCTCTGCGCTCTTTCAATTTATAGGAATGTGCTCCTGAGATTCATCCTTTGCTTATTGATTTCTCTGGACTCAGAATTCTTTGAGTGCTTCGCTTTGTCAATTTGGTGATTGGTTTAAAAGAGAATAATTAGTAAAATTTGAGCTTCATAGAAATATTTGTATATATGTTTAAACACATTCCTATATAGTGATATCAGATTTATTTAATTAGTTCAGCTGAACTAACAGATTGTCATGACTGGCATAACAGTGTGTAATCAGCACGTTTCTGTGTTAAAGTTCAGAGCTCAAGTTTAATATAGAATTCTTCATGCTTGTATTTTGCTTTTTGGAACTGAAAATACAAATATAGTTGGTTCAAGAAGATGTAAAATGTTATTCTATTAATATTACCTTGCACATTAAGTTTATATAATCATTACATTTCCATCTGTGTCACATTTTGAAGCAGAACAAAAATGTTGCCAGACGTTCTACAATTATGTAGTTAAATGGAATATTGTTGGAACCATCTGTAAAGTCCCACCACAAAGAAAATCAAAATGTTTAGTATGTTTAGTATTTTTATTCTTTTTGATGTAAGTCCAAGAAATTGCAATGATAATCTAAAAAGAATGCAGGCAGCAATTAGAAGAAAGAATAAAATCACAAACTTTTGTAACAGTAATTCACCCAGAATGCAGGCATTTGGCCTCAGTCTTGTAAAGAGACAGGAAAGGGTATAGGCCTAAAAGTTATATATGTACATATGCAGGTATATGCCTAAAAGTTTTCATTAAGACTCAAAGAGCATGGCTAAGCAGAGTTCTCAAAAATACTTAGTTTTTTTAAATATTCCTGACCTCTTTTTCTGTTTTTCTGATCTAAGTACAAATTCACAGAAGCCAAGGTAAGAAAAAAGGGTAAGTAAAATAATGATTATCGTGCTCTAGCCTTTAGGAAAACTTAAATCTTTTGAAACTTTTCATTACTATTTCCCTGCTTGTCTCTTTATTTCTTGATTAATTTCCCACAGGGGAAAATATTCTTATTAACTGACTAATGAATACCTGGATCATAAATGTAAAGTATGAAGTTTCTGTCAACAATTTTTGGGTACAATGTGAATAATTTAATTCTTCATTAACTCCTTAGAGTTAATATTCTATTATCCTGGCATGTTTTGATTTTATTAGCAAATTTGATTTAATCCTTATACTTCTAATATAGTATCAAAACAAACATCAACAGTTGCATAAATTAAATGTGTTAATAGTTTTCACAGAATTCCAGCCAACTTCTTAGTTTGTCTAAAATAATTTTCATCTAACAAAGTCATTGGTGAAATATCTTTTTATAACAGTTGAGGGCTTGGCTCCTTATAGCACAGAAAATGTATTTCCTTTGGATCCCTACGTGATGCTGCATTTGTAAATTGCTACAAACCTGGTGCATCAATAACCTGATGTGAGCAATTCAGATCAGTATTTTTTATCTCAGGGCAAAATGGGAAAGTAGTTTACAATGAGAGAGCTCAAAAAAGCACAACTATAATTCGAACTATACAATGGATGAAAAATTTGGAATGTATAGTAGCTTCAGCTGATATAGAGAAACACATTGTGATGATTTGTTCTCCCTTCAGAAAGTGTTGCTTTGCTCCAATCAAGGGAAAATACTAGATACATGAAAACTGGTTGATGAAGATAGTTCTCTCTCTCTTTTTAATGCACTTACAATAAATTTCCATAGGCTACCATTTAAGTATCTATGTGCTGAATATTTTACTAGAATATTTATGATGATGATAAGTGGAGAACGCAACAAACTGTCTTTACCTGGTCACAGAATTTGAATTAGCTGAACTGCATCACAGGAAACAGAAGAGTGCTCTGATGCTTGGGATAGAGCAGTGAATGGGAAGTACAGAATATACATATGTGCATTTGGCGGGACATATGGAGACATCAAAATTCAGGTGGTTTAATGTTCTACTGTATGCCACTTCTATAATTTGGCAAAACATTTGTACAGAGCAGCTTGCTTTCCTATCTTCTAGACTCAGAATTTTGAAATTCAGTGTACTTTAGGCTCTCAGAAGGACACAGTCTGCCTACCAGCAAGACTAAGTGCTTCACAACATGCAGCAGTACCTTCCTTTTTGGAGTGTTCCAAAAAGAGTTGCTTGCTTTTTATGTTCTTACTGGTTTGAGCCCTCATAGCAATTCTCTAAGCAACTGCATCTGTTCTATCCTGCAAAAAAAAAAAATTGTCTTTCTACAGCTTAATTTGTGTGTTTGAAGTCATTAAGAGCAGAATCAGGTTTTGTACACACATTTCAGGAATGAAACAGCATTTTCTTCTGTCTGGAGAAAGTTAGTAGTCTTAGTAGCTAAATATAAATATATCATGCATTTTTATTACCATGTATAAAAATGCATTCATGAAGGGAATAATTTGGATGATTACATGATGTTAGGATGGTGTGTTTTTTAAGTAACAGTCATGACTATTTGTCTTCATTATGAACGTTATAATAAAATTTTGTATCTACTGGTAAATATCTGCTGTACATGCAATTTTTTTTTAACTGGCGAAACAGCAAAAATAATTTTCTAACTCAGCACTCCTTTTTCTCTAGGCTAAAGTGTTACGCATTTCCTTTCTACAGTTAATCTTCCATTCCTTCTGTCTCTTTAAACTCATAGGAAAGAAAGAGGAGTCAAGTGCTTGGTCTGAATGTTGCTTGAGTTAACCCACTTGGCTTAAAACTTCATACTTAGGCAATGTTTATATCAGTGATCAAAGATTTAGAAATTGCTTACGTTTTTACATGAAGCAGTTCTACTCTGAGTAAATATTTACAGTAATTTCTCACTGATAAGCTGCACCTATTTCACTGAAGAATCAAGCCAATCCCGGAAGTGCGGCTAATCACCAGGTGTGGCTTATTTATGGACAAATTCAAACGAAATGTCAACCTGGAAGTGCGAGCCGACTGGGGAGGGAGCTTCCGTGGAGATGCGGACAGCTGGGGAGCTGCCACCAATTGGCTGCCGGGTGGGTGGCAAGCCAGAGCCACTGGCGAGTGGGCAGCCAGCCCGCCGAGCCAGTTTTGCCACCTTCTCATGGCCAGCCTGCTGAGCCGCCGCCTGCTTTGCTGGCAAACCGCCACTTTTGAGTGGTGCAGGGAGCTGCTGCAGCTGCCAAGCAGGCAGGGAGCCACGGTAACCAGTGCCGGGGGCAGGACTGCCAGGGCATGCGGCACGGGGAGGGCACCTGGGGCTGCATTTAAAGGCTTCGCCAGTCTGTGAAACCTGTTTGCAAAATGAGCACCTGACACCAAACCCCATGCTCGCGCAATTCTGTTACTAACTCGCTACTTTGTTGCACATGGATCCTTGCTTTAAAAAAAAATAAAAATGAGGCTTATCACCTGGTGCGGCTTATTTACGGACGAATTCCGTGGTCTTCCTGGCTACCCGGAAGTGCGGCTCATAACCAGGTGGGGCTTATAAGCGTGAAATTGTGGTAAGTTTTGGGTGGAACCTCAGTAGAATTCTGGGCCAGCCTAGCAAACAGGGGCATTGGACAGATTAAGTTCCTCAAGCCGTTCAGAATTCAGATTTTGAAACTCCCTTACAGTCTCTCTGGACAAACTACTCCACTGGTTCGCTGCTATCCTTATGAAAAATCTTCCTTGCAGCAAATCTGATCCTTACATGGTTTAGTTTGTGCCCATTGTGCTTGTATCATATATCGACGCAGGTATGTTTGGAACTGCTTTCCTTTAAGTAACTTCACACATTTGTCTTTGTGTATTGTCAAGGAAATTATTGAATTAGCAAACCTGAAAGGTAGCACCAATGTCGTGATCAGGGCATAATGCAACAAAGGACTCGCTTATCATGGCTTTTTCAAAAACAAAGCCATAGTCTTCTAATAAATGCAAATGTACAGAGACATCTCAGACTTCCTTTATATAGGTCATTCTTAATGGCTGCATTTAGATATTATATTGCCTTTCTCATTCCCCCATTATTTTTCACATAAAGGCCAGACACTTTTTCCTTAAAACTTTTCTATTTTTTTTAACTTATTTTCTGAAGATTTTACATTCTTTAGGTAGTACTTATTGTCCTACTCCTCTACCTGTTAGGAAATTAATACATAATGTACATGAAACTCCTTTCTTCAAACTTTTACATTTACAGTGGAATAGACAGATGACAAAACAGGCACTGCAAAAAAGCACCAGTGCCCTGAATGTTAAAATGAAATCTTAGTTTTCAGTCCCTCTAGACTTAATATGCCAAATGCTGGAGTTTCACTAAGATTCTAGTTGCACCAAGCAATCTATTCCCCTGCAGAGGTAATTGAGCAGTGCCATTTGATTGTATTTTGTGGTGTTCTGCTTACTTGAGAGTTTGGGGTTTTTATCTTTTTTTTGTTTGTCTTTTTTTCCTCAATGCTTTTCTACTCTTCTGTCCTCTTATAAAAGTACTTAGTATTTAATGGGTATTCTAATTGAAGTGAAAGGTGCTTGTTTGCACTTAAAAATCGCTTTCAGTGAATTTGTCATGTACCAGTAATAAGAGCTGTCTTTCTGTTATTAACACTGCAGAATAAACCTATGGTTAATACCTTATTTACACAAACTGAAGACGTGGGACGACCTTGAAGCTGCATTGTGTTCAGTGCCCTTTTTATAACCTTAATTACCAGGGAATACAGCGCTTTAAAGAAAGACTAACATTTCACTTTAACATCCATGATAATCTATTGCAAAGCCAGCTAAGCCAGCCCCCAAATACAGAGAAATGTTATTACTTGCTCAGCTAGCTGTCATGGGGCCATGAGTCAGCGGCTTACAGCTATCAAAAGTAACAAGGTTGTTCAGAATTTCATCCAACAAAGCCAGACAGCTTATGAAGGGATTAAATACTCTTTGATTAGAACAAATGGAACACATCCTGCCCTTTCAATTAGCATTCCCTTTCACTTGGTTTAGTCTGGTAATTTGACACTCTTACTAGCCAATGTGAGAAAAGACTCAGTTGTGGCATACCCTTGAGTATTATAACAGTAGCATATTAGCATGCACTAGCTAAATTGTGAGCAGTCTTAGAGATCATGCTCCAAGTCCTGTGGAAATCCCAAGGGCATAATGCCAACAGGCAGATTGTAATAATATTTAATGCAATGTGTGACAGCAGACTCCATGATCCTTTAGGCACAATATTACCCAGAGGCCACAGTCTTCCTACCTTCTATCCCAGATAACCAAAAAGATTTTATATCAACTTTATTGATATTTTAGAGGTTTATATTTTAATTTCTCACCTAAATAAGTCAGTCACATCAACATGCATTTGCAGTGGTGAAGAAATGAGTAAAAAGTATGTTGAAATAGCCAAGAGTTCGTATGAAAACAGTTTGATGTAGAAACATTCACCCTTGACATGCTGAAAATAAAGAAAAAAATGCTGCTGTATTGGAATACAAATGCTAGCACCTTGATTTTGTATTGCCTTCCCTCCCCCTTTCCCTGTCCTCCTCTCCCAGATTTGGTACCTCAGTATGGATTGGTATTTGATAAAGACTGAAGAAATTACAGGTGAGAAACATACTCTCCAGACTTCAATTGTACCAAACTCCACATGATATACTAAATAATAACTGGATGAAGTGGTCATTAATGTTTTCCAAGCTGCCTTCTCTGATACTTTTCACTGACATGCATTTGAAACACTGTATGCTGTCTCTCTGCTCAAATCAACTGCTTAAAAGGGTACTTGAGAAGGTCATTTTGCTCACCCATATCCTATAATTCCCTCCTTCTGTCCTTCATTTTGTATGATACTAAGTGCAAAATATCCAGATTTGTTTAGCATAAACAGAGAGGTAGTCAGCTCATGTTTCAAGAACATCTGCTCATCTCCCACTCTCCACCCACAAGACATCACCCCTTCCTCAGATCTGCCCTGTGATCGGCTTGTGTAATCACTCACTAACACAGTTCAATCAAAATCATCTGCACTAGAAAAGTTCTAACTTTTAAAGGGTTTGAGTTAACAAAAATGATATTGACTTAATGGCTTATTTGGCAAGGCAAGTATAAATTTTACTTTTATCTTCTGTATTTTTCATTCCTAAAAGTACAAAAAACAGCATAGTATTTGATTTATATGGTATTTTGCTAGACCATAAAACTACTACAGCAATTTCACAATTATAAGGCCCACTGGGTTATAAGTTGCACTTCTGGGTGGCCAGGAAGTCCATGGAATTGTCCCATATATAAGGCGCACCAGCCTATAAGGCGCACCTTTTTCAGCAGTCGTGGAGCCATGGCAGCCACAGAACCAAGCTGAGCGAGCGGCGGGGCCACCACTAAGGAGATCCCAGGCAGGCCACTCCATGCTCTGAGTGCAGGGCATGGGGGAGCTGTGGGCTGGGTCCACTACCTGGGAGAGGTGAGGAGGCAGCAGGGGGTGGCAGGGCGGGAGACATGGGAGGCGAGGCAGTGGACCCTGCCAGGGCATTGGGGCCAAAGGTTTGCCATCTTGGGTGGACCCCCGGGCAGAGCACTGCAGTCTCTCCGTGCCTGCGGGGCTGCCCGGAGCCTGGAAGAGCTGCCCAGAGAGGCCCTGTGGGCGAAGATGCTGCTGCCCCACTTCTGACCTGGGCGCTGCACAGCACATGGTGGGAGTGCGGAGCCCAGGCCAGCCAGTGTTGGCTGTGGCACCGCCGCGCTGGGGGTGCCCAGAGTGAGGCGGAGCTGGCCAGAGGTGCTGCTGCCCTGCTCCTGCCCTGGGCACCTGCGCCATGCACAGAGCCTGGGCTGGCCGGTGTCAGCAGGGGCACTGCGCTGGGGCTGCGAGCCCGGTAGAGCTGCAGCAGGCAGGGCTGCAGAGCCTCGGCATGCCTGGAGCACCACATGGGCCTAGGCACGGGCTGAGCAGGGACGCGTTGGGTGGTGCAAGGGATAGCGGGATGGGCGGGGTTCCTCGGCTGCCATGGCTTCACAGCTCGTCTTGGCTTGCACTTCCGAGTTGGCAAATTTCCGAACTTTGTCCATATATAAGGCACACTTCGGCTTTGGATTGAAACTTCAGTCAAAAAGGAAAGATCCCTTCCAACCCAAGCCATTCTGTGATTCTTTGATCAACTGGAATTGGATTTCATGTATTGTCTCCCAGACCTATCAATATGTCTCCCACAACACCTTTGTTGTTCTACAGTAGAGCACTCAAGCAAACAATATGGCCCACATTTTTGTAGATATTTAGACTTCATTTCCAGTTCATACCAAGATTTTGGACTCACTAGACATACATGAGAGAACTACTTACCACTCCTCTCAAATTCTGTAATTAGGCACTATTTTCTTAGGGCAGAATTGCAGAATATTTGGTGTCTCTGCAGTATTAGATTTAAGAAAGTCTGCTGGGAATTATAGAGAGTAGCCTGGGTTTTGTTCACTGGCCTTTTACTTTTAGTACTACACCTCTTATTGGGTTATTTGCCTGCCTACAGGCAGAAAGCAGCATAAATTACTGTAAAAATCTGTAGTAGCTGAAACTGCACTCTTCTCTTAACACAGCTCTTTTCCCTTCCTACAGTCTGTATTTTTGTGTGACTCCTGACAGAAACATTCAAAGGATTTGCTTGAAGTTCACTTTTCAGACTTCAATCAGTCAAATCAAAACCTCAGTATCCTAAATAATTTTACATGTCCAATTGTGTAAGCTTAAAAATCTACATTCCAAGGTTCTTGTCTATTTTCAAAGATAATACTAAAAAACCCCCAAAAAATAGCAACAAAATTTATATGGAAACTGTTTCTGAAGAAGAAAAACAAAGTAAAATTATTTGCCATTGAGAATGAATAAACTTCAGAGAACAGATCACTGTAGTTGTGGTTTGTTTCTTTTTTTTATTAATTAAAAAATTTCTGTTTTAATGATAGAAAAAGAATTCAGATTGCCAGTCAAAAGCAAGATGCTTTATGATGATGTTAGAAATGTCACCACAATGATTTTTCTCCCTGATGTATAGTTTTAAAAGATGATGGGCATGCTTTGGTTTGGATATAATAATTGAAGTCATGCATATCATTGTAGTTTCTTGTAACTTGACTTCTTGTTTTCCAGTTAGGTTGGGATTTTTTTTTAAATGTATCCTGGGATGTAAAACTCATTTGAAAATGATAAACCACTTAATTTCAGGTAGACATTTAAAAAAAAAAAAAAATAAGCACAAAATGTAAGAAAATTAAGTTAAATAATTTCTTTTTCTCTTCTTTTTATAGAGCCTTTTAAGACATTTAATGTTCTATGAAATAATTCTTTCTAGATTGTGTTTCTCTAATAGATGAATAACAAAGAACTAAAGCAATTGAATAGAAGCTGTAAGGTAGTCATTTAGTTTCAAGAATATTAGTATAGAAATAAGTTGGAGAAGGATGAAATATAAAAATAATAATAATAGATGACATCATAGTGAAAGTGGAAAAGGGGCAAACAAAAGAATTCAAGAATTTATCCAGAAAATGAAAAAAGGTGGAAAAAAAGGATATAATTGTGGTTTATGCGTTTCCTTAGATAAGTTCTTTCATATGTCCGGATTGAACACAGAGAATTACTGTGATAAAAATACTTTTTCATTTCTCTTTGATGTGCGCCATAAATACCTACTAAAGAATTAATTACACAAAAACAGGAAAGAGTGCACTTGTCATTTGCTAAAATGACTAAAAAACCACTTTGATTTCATCTGTAAATCTGCACACACCAGGTTGGAAAAAAATGGAGTAATGTCTAACAAACAAATTACAGTAATTTCACGAGTATAAGCCGCACCTTTTT
>VRYO01002772.1:37886492-37935352 GCA_009812075.1 Sialia sialis | reverse complement strand
CTTATATTCGTGAAACTACTGTAAATAAATGGAATTAAATTTAGTCACCTAAAAGCAACATTCTGGAGAGCTTGTCCTAGTCCTATCACTTAATCCAATGTTTGTTGCCACTTGCCTCTTTTTACCCGTGTAGTGCTTACTGATTTCAGTTGTGCTTTTACTGGAGTCTAAAAATTTTACACACTTCAATTTTCTCATGTGTGTGAAATAAAGATTTTGTATTTTTAACTTAAATACCACCCCCGGCCCCCCATTTTATGCTTTCATCTATTTTCTTTTTGAAAGTGTACAGATTTGGAGATAATCTAGATTGCTACTGGAATTTATGATACAATAATGTGATATTTTAAAAAAATCTATAAATCAGAACTTTAATTAATATTCTGGGTATCTGGTTGGAGTTCTTACCATCATTTGTCCCCACCAAATTACATATTTTTGTTTGGAAATGTTCATAATCCGTGTTTATCAAACTCACTGTTTTCTTATAATTGCGGCCTTCAAGTTTACTAACACTAGAATAGTATCCTAATTCCTTGATTAGAAATTATAATCAAATACCTTTGACTTGCAAAAGTGTTTTTAATTAAAAAAAAATAGGGCAATAAAAAATTTAACGTAAAAAAAAAAATCTGATTTTTAAAGGTACTGTGGTTAAATAATTTATCAAAAATAAAATGGAGGTGATGGGTGACATAAAAAAGAACCATGACTGTTCATTAGTCTTGATGGTATATCACACAATGAAAGAATGACAAGATATTCAATAATTCTGAAAGAAAAGATAATTTTAAACATAAACTCTATGTTTTGAAGTAGACGTGTTTACACAGAATGGAACAGCAAAAGGAAGCATAGCCTAGCTTGTTGTGTTGTCTATATATATATATATATGTATATATATACATGTGTGTGTATATCTGACGTGTTTCTAAATTAATGTCTCTGAAGCTGTTTGAAAGTGGTACACTTTAAAGAAGTAATATAGAGGTAGGTTTCAATTTAATTGACTGTTCAGAGAATTGAGTGAAGCTCAAAATAAAGAACAAATGGAAGTGAAAGAAAACTCTACTTCAGAGGAGAACTTTTCAGTTCATTACTTCTAGAAAATACTGTGGTTGGTGAAGCACAGTTTTCACTGAATATTTTCACAGTTAGGCTTGCACTAAATAATTTTTGAGGAATCTAGATTTATTCTGTGTCTCAAATTTCCCACATTGGTAGGTAGTTCAGACAGCTGGCATATTCTCTCAAGCATCTGATGCACCTGTCACTCCCAGGCCAGTATTTAAGTCAGATAGCTTAGTTTGAAGGATGATTCTTTTAACATTCCCTCCAACCTCCGCTTCCCTGCATTTTTTTTTTTTTTTTTTTTTTTTCTTTTCCCCCTCAAGGAGAACAACCAACTTTGTTCAAAATTTGCACAGGGTCCAAATATATTCTGGTTTACTTTGTTTTGGCTTGTTCTGTTAGACGCCTATTCAGCTAAAGGGAATTTGTGCTTCTGCCCACAAGCTGTTGCGTTGTCCTATTTTAATCCTGTCACTTTGCCTGCAGAACATTTGCCATAACTTGGTGTTTAAAGTCTCAGTAACCATTAAAGGCGACTGTAGCACAGAAATCAAACTTGAGAATTTAATTGTTTTTTGATAGCTTTCGATCTGAGGAATCTCGTCAACTGAAGACCAGCTACTACAAGACTCTCACACAAGGTCTAGTTTGCATATTAAAAAAACATGTGCGTGGAACACTGCATAAAATTTTAACCTAAAATAAAATACAGCTACCCATGAGAAACTAAAATAAAATTTAAAGACAGAAAAATATATTGATTTTTATTATTAGATTTATTTATATAAACTAACCTGAAACTCATGAGCAGAAATTCAGATGGAAAGATAATTTAGCCAGTCTCCCTAGAATATTGGAACAGATAACAGTGAACACAGAGAGTAAAATGACAAACAAAAAATATTTGCCACATATAGTAAAATGATGTAGTCCAGAAGATAATAATGTAAGCATTATAGTTCTCCTGCTTTTCAGAGGTTTTTCACAAATTCTTTAGTTTTGAGCTTTTATATGTTTCTTCTGTATCTCCTAGACAGTTTACTATAATACATAAATTTTAATAGTGTCTTATTTATATTACCCATCTATGGGACAATCTGTCTGAAAGTGAAATTAATATATGTTTAGGAGTATTGAGTGTTCATGGAAGCATATAAGGACTAGAATTATTAGGATGTCTTTTAGTATGCTTGAATAATAGTGAGATGGTTTCATAGTCCTCTCTTTTAAGTAATTAGGTCCTTTACACTTTGTACAGAAGCATATATAGAGTTTTATAAGAGTAATGCTCTGTTTTAATTGAATTTCAGTGGATAATTCAATTCATATTTATAAATAATAAGTAAAACTGGCAGTGATTGCAATTGAAAAATAACTGCTTCAATATCTACAATTTCAGCACATCGACAATGCCCTACAAAAATAACAATTTATTTCCGAACTCCTGTTTAACACATTTTGACAAGTTTAACATTTTGACAAGACTTTTCCAATAACGTATGACTTTTCCTTTGTTATCAAAGAAAATGTTATGTTTTGCTTTCAATCTCAAAGTAATAATCTTATATCTGCGCTCAGGGACTGCATTTTCAAACCATCATATTTTAGTGTGAACTACTGACGAGCTGATATATGAAAAATATGAAGAAGTCTATCAACAAAAAGGGTATCCAAAGGACCTTTAAAAGTAACCCTACACTGAGTATAACTGATTGTAAACTTACGATATCAGAACTGCTCACAGATATCTCCTAAAAGACATCTGTAGATTTCACATACATTTCATAACAGCCTAAGTAATGCAGGCTAACCCAATTTTTGCAGTATCACACTTGTCAAGGCACCCAGATGATCTGTGCAATCATGTGGATTTATGATCCAAGAAAAGTAGAAATTCCATGAGGGGACCATAATAGAGAGAAACATTGAAAGAAATACAAGCTCCACACAGAAAATAAGAATCAGTTTCTGATAAGTACTTTCAGTTCTGATATGTTCATATTTTCAGAACTATTTCTTTTATAGTGAGTGTCTTATTAAACTTCCTAAAGTAGTTATAAAATAGATGTTGTTTTCACATTAAACAACAAGCTCAACCTACCAGAGAACAGAGTTTATTTTTACACCTGGGATTTTACTTTCTTAAGGAGATTGTTGCAGTTTGCTTCAGTTCACCATGCAGTGCAAATTCACTGGATAAGGGCCAGATCAAAGAACTACAGTACTGTTCAAAGTGCTATGAGCTACAATCTGATTTCCAGAGGCATGAAAGAAAATGGAAGGGAAAAGCAAAGTAAAAGATGGACAGATTGCTTATGGTTATAATATAGTGGCAAAGCTAAACAACAAAGCCACACTCAAACTCTCTGGTAGTATTTTTCTTTTCAATCCAATGCGGGAAAATATAAAATAAATTTAAAAAAAAATCCAAGTATATTACTAAAAAAGCAGTATTGGTAATGGAGACACAAGACCAGGAAGTATCTGGAAGACTGGACTACTTGGTAAAAATATATTCGCTAAATCTGAAAACCCATTGCCATGAATTTCAGAGAACCCAGGAAAAGGTCTTGGCAGATGATAGCTGTAACAACCCAGTCGCAGAATGTTTTTGAGTCACTGGTAAAGAAGCTTTTCTTGCTACTGTGGGCATTTTAAGACAGGAAACTATATTTTTCACATAAAGTTCTAGTCTAAAGTTAAAATATTTAGCTTACACCATTTTTATTGGTATATTCTTCTTCCAGTGGGAAAAACACAGTCATTTGAAGGTATGATCGGTAGAACTGTCCTCTAATGTTCAGCACCTATTTTTAAGGTTGTTATTTTATTCTATGGGCTTCACTGTTACATGTCTGGACTCAGATGAGATTTTCAACCTTCAAGATTGCTTTTCCTTCTTAATTGTTAAAAGGAAAATAAAAGGTTTAATTGTATGGTTACATCTTCAGTTCACTCAATTTTTATTTTGTTGGTTTTAATACTTGAAATACAAAATCTCGTGGAATGCAAGAGAATATCCATGCACTAGAAGCCTGACAGAAAGGTGTTACTGTTTAAGAGTAGGTGACCCCATGTTGATCATGATGATGGCAACTGTACTTTGTTACCCAAAATAGTTCACATTCCTTCACCTAGAAGAATATATTGAGAAACGCTGGGCTCTAGAGCAGTGAGCCAAATGTCATCCTGTGGCTTTTCATAGTCTTTTAAAAAATTCTCTTCCTCTGCAGAATTACCCTTATGCTTTAGCCATAACAACAACTTTGAGTGTAATTGTATTTTCTCTGGATGCTAGTGTAGAATCTCCTAGTGAAACTGCTACATCCACTATCACTTACTGGGGTGTTGGGGGTGTAACATTCTCCAAACCTGATATATAATAAAACAATATGCAGTTTAAAGGAAAAAAAAATCACATGGGAATAAACTATGTACTCAGACAGAATAAGAAAAGTATTTTCTAGCTTGCAGGTATATTGAAACAGAAACTTAGTAATTACAAGTAAAATAGGAAATTGGGAACTACAAGTAATACAGGAATTACATTAAAACTGATGCATAATTGAGTTGTGTCCCACTGGGAGACATTCACCTCAGAATTCATACTTGAATAGATTAAATACTTGCTTCAAAATCATGTCAATTATGTTTATACTACTAAATTTGAGAAAGGAGAGGAGAGGAGAGGAGAGGAGAGGAGAGGAGAGGAGAGGAGAGGAGAGGAGAGGAGAGGAGAGGAGAGGAGAGGAGAGGAGAGGAGAGGAGAGGAGAGGTAAATTTCTAATAACACACTAATAACAAACCAGTTATTTTTCTGAGGAGATTCAGTGTCTATATGATTTTACATAAATTTCCTTGGGTTTTGACTTTTACTTTTTTTCCTATGCAGAGACACAGATTGCTTTAATTTTTTAGTTAATTTTGCTGCAAGTTCAAAAATCTTCAAACTGCAAAATGGAAAAATGTGATGTTGCTGTGTAAAAACTAAAATTTATAAGCTTGGCGTTTCACTTACTGGCACTTCTCTACTTGCAATATGGTTCTGAGATGCTAGCATTATTGCCTGTTATTAGTGATTTGTGTTTCAGATTATGGCTATGTTTCAGGATGAAAAAAGACACTATAATTCTTTATTAGGCAGTCCTTTGCAGTTCATTTCCATTTTCTCAAATTATGTAAAAAACAAGAATGGTGCACAAGGACTACAAAGGTCCTCCTGTCACTGGCTATAAGAAAAAAGTGGAAGAAGCTGTGACATTGAAAGAAAGATTTTTGACAATAATGCTAAATAAAAGAGATCAAAGAATGGTGTCTTTGAGTACAAGTAGCATCCCCAGTGTAATCTCTCTTTACAGCTGGGTCATTCTAGGAAAAAAAATCCAAAAAAACCAAAACCAATAAAACGATCAAAAACATCCAGGGAAGACACTAATGACTCTAATGGGTGTAGTTGGCAGTGTTTTTCAGGAGAGAATTTCAGGTATGGGTTCTCTGAAGAGAGGCCGGGACTGGCCTGCATGCTGTAGAGGATGGTGAAGCCCGTAAGACCAGGTGGTGGCATCTCAGTGACAACATATTTAAGAAAGACAGGCAATCAGAAGTGAAAAGTGAGAAACAGTCCTGCAGACTGCAAGGTGACACAAGAAGGTGGTGGGGAGAGAGCAGGCACTCCAGACAGCAAGGCAGTGATTCCTTTGCAGCCCATGAAGAAATACTGGAAGTATATATCTCCACTGTAGCCCATGGGTGACCCCACAGTGCAAGAGATAAACAGAAGAAAGAAGCTCTAGCTGTAGGATAGACCTGTGCTGGAGCAGAGCAAAAGTGTTAAGAGCAAGAAAAGCAGAGAACCTGTTATCTAGAGCCGCCCCCCCTCCCTAGCTCTCTCTGTGCCACTCAGAAGTGGGAGGCAGAGAATTCAGTAATAAAGGAAAGAATATGAACCTGAGGAAGAATGTGTGTGTAGGAGAAGGTGATTTATATTTTTGGTTTTGTTTCACTATTCTAATCTGTTTCAAATTAATAATAAATTACATTAATATTCCTTGAGTTGAGTCCTGTTAGAGCAATTGACAAGTCATGTCCCTTTCCTTATCTCAGCTCATCAGCTTTTTCAACTTATTTTCTCCCCTTTTAATGTTATTGAACAGAGAGTAAGAGAAGCTGAGTAAAGGTCAGGCAGGTGGCCAAGACCAGTCTACCATGACGATGAAACAGGGTCTCTAATCAGTATCCCAGTGTGAGAATTTGCACATTGTCCTTCTCTTTTTAAAAAATATTGGTATACACAAAGATAGAAGGTGTAAGAAAAAAGTGTCAATCGTTTTCTCAAAGTCTGAAGAGAAAAATCATTCAGTGCAACCTCAGAATCAAACTGTAGAATAAAAGAAGTATTTTTAGGAAGCTCCAGTTGTATTCTGCTAAGGTACAAACATCTATGTTTGTAGATTCAGAAAAGGTTATGGTCGTTTATCCTGACCTCTTGTGTAACATGGATAATAGCCTCTTATTCAGTAATTTGTCATTAACCTAGGAATCCTGTCTTTTTTATTTTCTGACTTAGATCTACTACTATCATGTTTACAGGCTAGCTTTTATTTTACTTAAATATAAATATTAGTTGGTATGATTTGAAAATATTTGAAATTGTTCCTTTAAAGCTCATCTGTCACTCTCTCTTTCTGTTATCCTTGGGTGATTAGTTTCTTGAGGTCATGGATACAGCTGCCTGTATGTTGCTTGCAACCCTACTTTTTCTTATAGTCTCTTGGTAATGTGAGAAGCAAAGAAACAGCATTTTAGTTACCTCATTCCCACCAACCCAGATATCAGTGCCTGATTTAACCTACCATTAAAAATATCAGCCTGTAAAAATACAAGCACTTTTTACATTTACATGTGAAACTTGAAATACCAGAGTCACATTTAGCTGCTCTAACTCATTATTTTAAAAGACTATATTATGTAGTACAGGGAGATAAGAGATGGTAAAATTTTCTAATAGTTCAAATATATACTGTAAATCAGTGAAGTCTAAGGAGTGCAGATCCACTGCTTTTGACAGAAGATCTGCCAAAGTTGCCAAATAGACATAGTTTCTTATAATATTAAAATAAGCTGTCCCCAACTGCAGGCTGCATAAGTCTTCATTTAATAAAAGTGGTAGCTCAGTTACCAAACCATTTTAGAATTTCTAATCCCAGCATAGAGTGCATTTCGTGTTTGTGTTAAGAATTTCTAGTGCGTAGATCAGGGAAATAAAAGAATAAGCAAACTAAAAACACAGTTCCCTTGTTAACTTCATAGTAGAATTTGAGCAGCCCTGAAAGATGTGCTTGTGCTTGTGCACCCACATAGAAGGCTGTGGGTGGTAAATTCATTGACAAGCAGTTAAAAAAAAAAAAAGACAAAGCCCACTTCGCTAATTGCTCATGTTGCTTGCTTTCACAGTTGGCATTTTCTCAAATCAAAATGAAGTACTCTTTTCCAACATAGACTTTTAAGACGACAGAAATGTTGAGCTGTTTACAAACCAAGTAAACCATTTCCTGAAATTGTACAAGTAGAATATCTTTAACTTTCACATGAACATAGAAGAGAACGAGAACAATAACAGTTACCATCAGTTTTAAAATTTTAAGTGAATGCGTAAATATAAAATATGTTGTTTGTTATCACAGTTTCAGTACAATGACACCTACACAAAAATCAGCTAAGTTAAAGTTGTTATGTGATACAGTAGGATGAAAACCCTAAAATGTTTCACTGTTTGCAGTGAGCATTATATAGATATTTAGCTCAGCTCATTAGAACATTGTGCTAATAGTGTCAAGGTTATAGTTTTGATCCCTGTAAGAGCCATTCATTTAAGAGCCGGATGTGGTGAACCTTGTGGGTCCCTCTCAGCTCAGAACATTCTGTGATTCTTTATGTACCCAAGAGTAATTTCACACATTCTGTGATGAGAGCAGCTGTAGTTTTTACAAGGTCCAACTGGTGAGTGGACCAAAACTATTCCCTCAATCAACACTATTTTCTCAATTGATGGACATGATTGGTGAGTAAGAGCAGCCCTGTCTTGGTATACCTGATATACTCTACGTACTTCATTTCTCCACTGATTATAATTGAGTCTTTGAATGACACATTCAAATTTCTTTGTCTGCATTGTTCATTTCAACAGCTGGATAATATGAATCCCCTGGCCATATTGATCCACAATTTCTTGGAAGGCATTAATAACAATTTAGTTGTACAGAAGATGTAGAAAACATCTTGAGGATGTGATTCTAATTAACAGATTTATTCTAATTAATTGATAAATGATTGTGAATACGGATGTGGAACCTGCCTAGAAAGACTAAGTATGAAATGCCTACATTTATAATCTTCAAAATTGGATAGAAGAAATACAGTAGAAGCAAAGCAGGAATGCAAACTTCGAGAGAAAAAGGAATTTGTATGAAAAGATTTGCCAGACATTGTGAGTCCTGTGAAGGAAAATATGAAGTGTTATGAGTGATAAACCTGGCTAAACTGCATGATCTTGAAGAAAAGAGGAAAGCATTCAGAAAATGGGGACTGTTTATCTGAAAAGTAGACAAAATGTCTTAGTAGTGAGTGTATCTACTTGATGGAATAGCTTATCCTTTGGGGTCCCTTCTAAACTTATGATTTATGAAGTACAATGGCCTTTTGCAAAGTGTCAGTTTATATTTATATGAATACCATAGGTAGCTTATATGATTTTTTGTTCCCCAATTCCTTTTGTCATCTGTGTTGTTCTTTTAACTTACTCTCTCACCTCTAGGTATGTTGAGATGCAGTTTAATAAATCAAAAATATCCTGAGGACCAAACTGAAACTGTTTTCCATTAGTTGTTGTTTTTCTTCATCTTCCTCTCAGTTTCTACTGATTTACTGCAATATAATAAACTTGAAACAATAGAAGTTGAAATCAGTTGGTGGAAAGAGATGTTGAAAACTCTTGCTTTGGACAGCTTATGAACATTTTTTCCCCCTAAGCCCCTTATTTTCAATTATATATTTAAATATTAAGGACATATTTTCCACCTGGTACTTGATTCAGCATATCGCACCATAAATTCTTGTTCCTCATTAGCTTCATGGATTTTTTGCTATGTAGATAAAATACAGAATGAAAAATCAGCAATAGCTGAATCTCCCAGTCTTCAGATAATAATTTTCTTTTTATTTACTTCCTCCTTCCTTTTATTGAATCTTATCATAGAATCTTATCATACTGCAGCTAAACGTGCAAGAGCACAGACAAATAATGACCTGTGCACCTGTGCAGAACTGCAGCTTATAAGGAGCTCAAAAACAGCTGCAAAAATAAGCTGCAGCCAAAGTCTGAAGTGGCACTGAGCACACAGAAGTGAGGACAGTTGGGTTAGTGAGGTAAGGAAACACATTCATAAGCACCCAAACGATTCATAACTGCTAGGACTACATAAAAATGAATTGCAAACATTTATTTTCAGGCACATATTTTATACTTGCCAAAGTGTTTAGAACTGATAAAATACATTTATATGTGATTTTTTTTAATGATCCCTAAGTATCATTTTTTTACTCATGCTCTCACATTTTTCAACTTTTTAAAATGAAAATAAAAATTTTTTCGTCTGTTTTCCCTGAATCTATTATGTTACAAGAAATATACCACACTGCATTTAATTATTCCATCATTAATGGAAGAATTTAGAATATATTTGATGCAATCTATTTCTGAACCAGAAACACCAGTCAGAAATCTGATGTTTCAAAACCAAGAACAATCTTCTTTTCAATAATGACAAAAACTAGCATTACATCTGTAGTCTCCATGACTCAAATGGATCTGGAATGGGGAAAGCACAGCTGAGATAGTACAAGGGGCTGAACTCAATCATGTAGACAGGAGGTTCGCATGGACATTTTAAAACAGTATCTTATACTGATACTGTTGAATACTGATTCTAGAATTTATTGTAATTAATTTTCTGACAGAAATGTTTGGTTGGTGTATTTTTAAATATTTTTTATTTGTTTTTTGTGGTTTGGTTTGGGTTTTTTCGCCCTTTTTAAAGTTTCTAGGAAGACAAAATTGTAGTTGTCTAATCAGCACTACTTTCTGGTGCCATTTTGATATTAATTTCCAAGTCTCGATTTTTTCTTTTCCTTTAGAGCCCATTGAAACTTTTATTGCATACATACACTCCTATTTGAGTTCCAGAAGTGTTTTCAATCATTCTGAGTAGTTTATATATATCTGCCAATTCATGAGCTCATGATTGCAAAGTATCTTTTGCTACAGATGTTGAAATCAGTAATATAACTTTCCTGAAATGGTTACTCATACAAAAAATCCATGAAATGCAAGTATCTACAGAACCAGTAAATTTCTTTTTCCCTTCTATATCTTCTCTGCTTGAACAACTGTTTGGCCACTGGTTCTAGTGTAGTTTCACTGCCTACACATTTGATAGTTATAAAATATTTAATGCCAGAGAAGAAAAGGAAAAAAAAAAATAAACCCAACATTTTCTGTCCCAATTTATGTTCTGTTACTGTCACTAACTGTTACAAAAGAAGCATCTTACAATCTGTAGAGGAAAAATATCTAAGTTAACCTTTAAATGCTTTAGATAGTTGCTGCCTTCTGTTTCAGTGAAACATACTGAAGGAAACTTCCTCACAAACTGTTCTTGAATGTTGCACAGAATAATGTGTCCCTTAACAAGCATAAAAAAAAATAAACATACACAATAACTGAAAACATTCTATTCTTGAAAATATTGTCAAATTCTCTGCACAGATGGATTGAGAGTTTAATTACAGCAACCTTTGAGTGTCATAGGCATCACTGTTCTCTCAGAGATGGATAACCAGCAACAAAAATATCCATCAGGAACTAGTTTGACAGATCTATATCAGCTATGATTGCAACAAGATGTTATTTCATTTATGTCACCTAAACATCCAAAAAAATATTGTAATATTCTTGCTACTGGAAGGATATCTGTTTTTAGATATCCAGTGGTGTATTTAAAAAAATTATCCATATGCAAAGGCCTAATTAATGTTTGAGATAGCTTAAAATTATATTCTGAGTACTTACTTTTGGTCCATATGAGGAAACACACACACCACTGAATTCTCCTTAGAGCATCCCCACTGCTGCATCTCAACTGATGATCTTTACAGCAATAGCATTCCAGTAATATTCTGTGGGCATGTATACAGAATTGCCAGATTGCCATGTATTTTTCCAATATAGAGGTAAATGCTGGAATTAATCTTACTATGGTGATTATGAATACAAAATAAATAATACTCCCTTTGGTTTGATGTTTTCTTTACAAAAAAAAAAAAAAAAAAAAAAAAAAAGCTATGATCTAATTAGAAGTTTTATAATGCGTAATATCTTTTCAAAACCACGGGTAGTGAATAATAACCTATGCCAGCCCAGCATCTCTCTGCCACAGTGGAACAAAACAATAACTGTTGTGAAGAAGAGTACTCAATAAAGTAAATATCATTCTATTGAGTATATGAGATAGTCATGTATAATGTCCCAGCATGTGATATTTTAATTATCCTCAAAATAATATACAATGCACACCATCTTGTACATGACATATGTATATATTTGTAGGTTCTGCTTACGTGTACTTTGCTCCTACCTTATTCCAAGAATCAGTGGGGATTTGCACTTCCCTTCAACTTCTACAATATCTTGAAGTAATTAGGAAATGTTTCAATGGGTGAATGCAGACAGGGTGAATTTATTTCAGTAGTGTTTAGAAATGGCTATGTGAGCCAGTTGTGGTGGGGAAGCCAGTTGATTTGATGTGGCACTGTGCATGAGCTGTATATCCCACTATACAGTATAACTTTCGATTAGAAATATATATGTGCCATCAATACTTTATTGTTCCAAGAGTCAGTTAGAATCAGGATGAAATGTCTGTTTTCTGAGGGAAATATCAGGACAGTTATGTTTTCATCATATTGGTTAAAATTCAAAGTATATTATGCTGTGATAATATAAACTAAGCAGAAAGAAGACAAAGTTCCCACCCTACTTTCTACTTTAACACTCAGAAAACTCCCCAATCTAGAAAACACACTGAAATAATTTGAAATTATGACAAAAGTGTGTCTGATTTTGTTGCTGAACAGAAGGGGGTCTGATTAAGTGTTTCATATTCAGCATTTAAGCTTGAAAAATTACTATTCCGCACTTCTCTATTTTATTTCTAAATGCAGATGTTTTACAAAGTTCACAGTTTTAAGAATTTGGTATTTTCATTTTCCTATCCCATTTTAAAAGATCATTTTGGAAGGACTTGATATAATTATTACCTATCCTCTGTGTTTTATGGATAAGACTTGTATAGCCAGGTGCTTCTTGTAACCACTTTTAAACATTCATTTCTAAAAAGGCAATTATAAATTCCCTATCCACGGTAAACATTTAACCTCTCATGTCAGCAGGGTCTATCTTGTTGTTCTAAAGAGATTTTAGCTGTGAAGTGAAGATGGATTGAATTAAGTGTTTCAGCTCCCTGGAAATTATATGAGCATCCTACCAACATCTAATCAGAAAACTACTTCCACTCTTCTGCCTTAAATAGTATCAGTCCAGGATGTGTACAGGGAAGGGGAGAATTGCTTTAACAAATTTCGCTACCAACTGTCCCTCAAATGGTACAAAGTGACATTGCTGTTGAATAGAAGGTGCTGACTGTTATCTGTGGTTAATAGCATCTTTTGCTAGCCTCCATTCAGCTGCCAGTTAGCACAAAGCCACGTCTGCACGACTTTTAAAGGGTCTGCATTAATACACCCAGACAATCAATGGATTCTGCCCCTTCCACAAGGACATTGGTTTGTTACCACTTCTAGATGCTGTCAACAGAAAATGACACAGGAGTCACAAAAGGTAAAATGGTGTCAATTTAATCAGAGAACAGACAAAAGGCAAACAATGCTGTCCTGGAAAGGAGTATAGCAAGGAGACTCAGAGGTTGGCGTAAGCCACACTTGGCAGGTCCCAGTGAAACCAGATTGAAATTCAATGATACAAAATCCAGCAATGTGACACAGAGGATGAGAGCTGTTGTTTCCATTCAATTAAAATCAGTGACTGCTGCTGGCGTAAAATAAATTTGACAAAATACCAAGAGAATCTGTATTGTAGGTCAAACTATTTTCTTTCTAAACTGAAAGAAAATAACAGTGGGAAATGAGTTAGTGCAATTGTTGGCTAAATTACACAAAATAATAATAAAAAAGTCATCCTGCAATTTCTTATTTTTCACTGTGAAGTTAAACAAAACTCTACTGATCGAGACCATTCCATTACAAAACTAAGCAATTTAAAGTGTTTACATATTTATGAAAATAGGCTGTAAGTATTTTAAGATTTTTATTTTTTGAATTCCCGCTGTGTTGTGGACATAATTTCTCAAAAAACCTGCTTATTTTCAAGGATTTATAGAAAAATAACATGATCTTGTTTCTTATTTGTGAAAAAGTTTTATAAATGTCTAGTTATACGTTTCTTTAAATGTATGTGTCCTATACTGGCAGGATACTGTAACCTGACTGTATGTCAGCTCAAACTTTGCAGCTTCCTCCTGCCTCTCTGAGGTGAATCTTGTAAGGAAAGCTTGGTTCTCAGCCAGGGAGGGATCCAAAGGGTGTCTAATCTGTTCTGATCTGTCTGTGTTGGGAGAAAAAATCTCACATTAGGAGAATGAATCTCTCGTGTCCTGTAGCCTAGATGAAGCAAACATTTAGGCTCAGATTCTCTTTGTCTAACTTTTAGCACCAAGTAAGCGCTCTTTTCTAGCTAGAAATCCAGAGAGTTATCTAAGTTCTGAATTTCTGAATCAACTAGAGATTCCCTATATCTCTCTCCACTGCATACGCAAGAAATGTAAAAGTTTATTTTCTAATATTATTTGGGATAAGTTTGGTCCTTTGAGTGTGTACATGAAAACAATCAGGTGATAAATGGTAAGGAAAATTGTTAACATTCAGAAAACTCCCCAGATTCTTTTTTCTTCTATGTAAACTACTAAGATGGGAAGACATCAGAAAGAAAAAAATTCTTTATTTTTTTTTAAATATACACTTAAAAAAATTAAGAATGTAAGATGCTCAAGATCATATAACCGCTATGGTCAGATGAACCAGCTGTTTATCAGTTACTGGTAACATATGAATGCTTATATTAATTACCTTTTTTACCAATTAATCCACATAACTATCTTGTTCTGCTAATTATTAGCTGTAGAAAAAAAAAAAAAAAAGACTTGTGAGAATTTGCAAAGACCTTTACATGTATATATATACATTATTTCCTGACCTACATAGTAAGTCTTGAACTCATTTATGTATTCTGAAGACCTTTCTGGTCATCTGTGTGTCATTTCTCTCTGTAAACTACTTTGAAGTAAATGAAAGTAACTGTAATCAAAATGACTTCGCAAGATGTACAAGGGCAGGTGGCAGCCTGGTAACAGCTCTTCAGTCATATGGCGTTCTACTGTGGGGAACAGTTGGACTGTGATTTATGAATGAGAATTCGTTAAAAAAACATCAGTATTATCCTGCATTAATCTGCTGGGAAGTCACCTAACCTCAAATCCAATGTAAGGCAGACTGCTGGCCTTCTGAAATAGCATGGTCACCTTCTTTGACAAGGGAGCAACTTGTGTTACAAACCGTCACAAGAAAGTAAATGAGTTGAAGATGCAACTGCCTAAACCTGATGTGTTGTTCAAGAGCAAGTCACTTACCCATGATTTTATCTATCCTAACATTAGATACCTGAAAGATAAGCTGTTATCATTAACTGAGTATGCCTCCAATAAAAGAGAAAGAAAGAAACATACAGTTCCATACTAGAACTTCAGATGGTATCACTTGTGCCTTGGAAGTGCATCATCTTCTCTATTGACAATCATGGTTTTTTTCAGACTGAGGTGCTTATTTTCAGGAGCTTCAATGTTAGCTAACATGAAATGAATACCTAATTTAATTATGTTCCAGTTAATTTCTGAGCAGCAACAAGTTTTATATAAAAGTATGACTTTAATAAGTGTTAACAATGTAGCATGTCAGATAATATGTTTCTAAATTATCAAGTCAAGTTGATGAAAACACTATTAAGAGTGAAGAAAAAAAAAAAAAAAGAAAGATCGAAGAAAGCTTTTCTATTTTCCAGTGTACAATCACTGGATCTCATTGATGACAGACAGTTTGAATTTAGTTTTTATCTATTTGAAGTAATATATTTTCCTTGGAGTGTGAATTGAATTGCTACTTTTGGTGGATCTGAACAGTTTTTGTACTACAAGTAACAATCTCATGAGGAGTTTGTAAACATATGGACCTTTCTATCCATAACTCTGTCAACAGAGTTCTTTATCATTATTGAAAATAATTTTTTTTAAAATCACAGATATTTTTTTTAAATATAGTAATTTCACTTATAAGGAGCACCGGGTTATAAGGCGCACTTCCAGGTATCTGGGAAGTCCACGTAATTTGTCCATATGTAAGGTGCACCAGCCTATAAGGCTCACTCTTTTTCTTTGGAAGTGAGGATCATTGTGCAACAAAGTAATGAATTAGTAACAGAGTATTGTCAGGTGGTCAATTTGCAAATAGTTTTCACAGATTGGCGTAGCCTTTAAACACAGCCCCAGGTGACCTCCCCATGACGAGAGCCCTGGCATTCCCTCCCACCCCTGGTGCTGGCTGCCATGGCTCTCATGGGGTGCAGTCCAACCGCCACATGGCCCGGCCCCAGCCGCTGTTGGCAAGGGGCCCAGCCCCCCTGCTGCCCTGGCACTGCCTGGCCCCCGCCACTGCCGGCCTGCAGCCCGGTCCTCGGCATTGCCTCTTCACAGCCTGGCCCCCGACACTCGCGGCTCACACTTCTGGTTGGCAAATTTCTGAACTTTGTCCACATATAAGGTGCACTGGGTGATAAGGCGCATTTCTGGGGTAGACTCGAAACTTCAGTCAAAAAGGTGTGCCTTATATGCGTGAAATTACTGTACATTTCATTGCCTGGAAAGGCTGACCTGGAACAGAGATTAGACAGAGCAAAAGGAATAAAATGGGTATTAATTAAAAGGATACACCTTGGGCAGTGCAGGAGCTCAGCTGGGGCTATACCCAAGTCTAATCCAAGATGGTTCCCGGTCACGAGTTTTTATACTTTTATGAGTTTTGGTTCATTTACGTATTGGGGTCAATTGTCCAACCACAGCTCCAGGCCATAAAGTCACAGCTCCCTGGCTTGCCCCCCTTTCCCTTGCTGTGTTTTGTGCTTTTTGGGTGCCAGTGTCCTTGATTCTCTAACTAGAAAGGGATTGTTTTGTCTAACTACCCTGTGAAGAGACCTTACTAATACCCAATATGAAGTTTCAGAGTTACACACTAAGCAGCAGAGACTCTGAAAAATATAAAAGCTAAATCCCAAGGCATCAATTTAAATGGTAGCTACACCCAAAGTAGTAGACATCAATTTCCACAAAAAACCCCACAAACAAAAAACCAAACAAATAAGAAATAACCACCAATGCTCTTATTGTTTAGTCCCGTTTTTTGTTGGGTTTTTGTTGGGATTGTGTGTATACTCATGCACACACGTGTGTGTGTGTGTGTGTGTGTAAAAATATATTCCAAATGTACCAACTATGGGCACCATTCTTGTTTTGTCATGAGCCTGGATTCAAGACTTTTTCCAGACAGCATCTTTTTCACTCTTGAGATGGAGGTTTAAGATAGGTCAAGTCAAGTACATCCTGAAAGTTTCTATTTAATTCCCAAGTAAGTCCACACAGATAAATCTCAATTTATTAACGTTAATCCCACTTTATGCATATATTTGAGGAAAGATGTTACACTTGATTTCAATACAAATGGCAGTAAAACCTTGCCTATGAAGCTCCAATAGTTAAAGAAATACTGTGATCTTCATCTAGACTTGCTTATACCATACTATTCATTTATTTACATATGTTGAAATGCAAAGGATGAGTTTTGATGTGTTGTATTTTGAGAGTAGAGCACTAACTACCTTCATTAATAAATTTTGGACATTAAACACCTTAAGAAAGCAGTCTGATCTTGTTTCTGATCCAAACTTTTCATAGCATTTGTTTGAACCCTTGGATTTTTGACCAGAGAAGTGTATTAGGATATCAGAAAAAGCAAAGATATTTCAAAAGTAGTAACACAATAAGTTACATATTTTCCTGTTTACAGATGTAAAGCTTTCTAGTATTGATGTAGTAAATGGTTTTCAGTTTCAATTGATTTATTTCTCAGCTGCAATGACACCTCAGAGCAGAAGAGAATAACATGCAAAAAAAAGCAATAAAGCATCAATGTTTAAGACAAAAAGGGACTGGGACAGCTCAGCCACTTATTACAAACCACTTCTCTATGGCTGTGCAAGATATAAGACTGAGTGTCTACAGAACTAAATTAAATAAATACAGTTCAGGGGCTGTTTCTGGTAGTTGTACAGTTCCAAAACACAGTACTAGTATCTCAGCCTACGCCCATTACAAGTTTATACCTATTTTGTAATTAAGTATTAAACTTTACAAATTGTGTTTTTCTATAACTTCATTTCATGAAAAACATCATTTAACTGGATTCAGCTGGGAATTACCCTTTTTAACCACAGAGGGTGTTAAAATTTCACACAACTGCAAGTGAGTATTCAGACTGGATAAAACCCCAAGTAAGTAATTTGATATTGTGACTGACTCTGTTTTCAGACAGGGACTTCCTGAAGTCCTTTCTGCCTGAACTACCAAAGAATGCTGTTCAATTCCTATTCACTTCTCATCATAACAATACTTTCTTATTCATCCCCATTCTAAGAATTGCCTAGAAAGTCTATAGTTCAAAAATACTTTTGTGAGTGCTGTGTCATGAGGTACATAGTCTTTTTTCTTCCTCTACAATGTAAACTGTGCCAAACAACATTATAGACAGAATCATCATTGAAATCTATAAATCTACAAATCTACACATTGCTATATTTTCTACGTGGCAAGCAGTTAGGTATTTTCCTTCTCAGGAAACCATCCTGTATTCTATTCTTGCATTTACTTTTCCATACACTTATGAACTCCTGTACAATAGCTGCCTCAGGGAAATTCATAGTTTGAGAATGTTATAGCAAAACAGGAGGAGAATTACACCAAGGTCTATAAATTAAGACTTGTTCCACATTGTGAATGAACCTCAAAACCTCTGCAGCAATGAAAATATAACAATTGAAGAAAAGAAAATAGGGTGAAGTTGAGGGCTCTGTGAGAAGTTGTCATCAGTACGTAGGAGAAATAGGTCCTGAAACATGCACATATGGAGGATAATATTATTTTCAAGAGGCAACAAGAGCTGGAAAACCTGAACACTTCTAAGAGAATATAAGAGAATCTCTGTGTGCAAAAAGGAGCTGAGCTGAACTGTGAGAGGCAAAGGGCATAATGCAAAGTTTGGATGGAAAAGAGCAACTTAAGACACATTTTTATGCAATGACTTTAAAGTCTTTATTCAGTTGCTTTTTCTGTATTGAAATTCTTTTTGTTTCAGATTATGATATGCAAAAAGAGGGGAAGGTCTGATTGTGGTCTACATCTTCCTCATCAGGGGAAATGAAGAGGCAGGCACTGATCTCTCTAGTGACCAGTGACAGGACCGAAGGGAATGGCGGGAAGCTGTTTCATGGGAGATTTAGGTTGGATATCAGGAAAAGTTTCTTCACCCAGAGGGTGGATGGCACTAGATCAGGTCCCAGGGAGGTGGTTACAGCACCAAGCCTGACAGAGTTCAAGAAGCATTTAGACAATGCTCACAGGCACACGGTGTGATTTTTAGGGATGTCCTGTGCAGGGCCACGAGTTGGACTCAATGATCCTAATGGGTCCCTTCCTTCTCAGGATTCTCTGCAAAATACAATTTAATAGCGCATACAGTGAGAGAACATGAATCTGTGGGCTCCCTCAGAAACATTTCTATCTTTGATGCCAACAAACTGTGGGATCATACTATACCCTCCTGATCTCCCTGCCATGTCCCTTTCCCTGGTTTCCTATTACTTTGGTGCAGAAGCACAGATTTAGATTATCTTAATGGTCTTGTCCTGAATTTTATCCTGAAAAATAAGTCTAACACCTGCTAAAATAATTGTGAACTGGAAAAAATATTTTCAATTAATAACTGCATCCTTAAGCTTTCTTACACCTTTCATTTTTATTTATAGTGTAATAAATGGTGTGAACACCATTCTGCATGGTAGAAATTTTTATTCATGATAAATCCAATACTGGATAGGTGCACAAACAGTATAGATTCTTTTAAAGAAATGTTTCAAAAATCAAATAAGTAATTCTTAGCTCTGTCATAGTGGTTTTGTGTGTAAGCTTTCTGTATATTGAATGAAACATTGAACAAACTCTCAAAGATCTTTCTCATTTCCTACTAACATGCATGCATGGAAAAATTCAGTCAGGCAGGAAAATAAAGAGATAATGAGAAACTAAGAATCTATTTGCATTCCCAAGGAGCTCTGTGCTCTGTGTGTTCAGATACGATATTTCCACTGTAACTTTAGTAGCTAAAAGGAAGATTGCACTTGAAGTCTTGGATAAAAGATTATTTATCCAGAAGAAAGGAAAAATCAGAAAGAAGCAAAATTACCTTCTTACCCAAAGGTTCAAAGAGTTTAAAACTAGATAATTTTTTTCCTAAAGCTCTCCATCCAAACCAAACCAAATCAAACCAAACCAAACCAAGCTAGACCAAACCAAACAAAACTTAAGAAAACACACAACGAACACTAAAAATACAAATAAATAAATAAATAAACAAATAAATAAAAAGCACTAAAATATGATATGCAAGAAGAAGTTTTTGTCCATAGAATAGAGCAGGGTTCTTTTTGAACAGATGGATAAAGTGACAGATACTTACAAATTTCCATGTTGATAGTTAAAACAAGAGCTTGTTTTTCTTAAAGAGTAAAGAGATTGGAGACTTTTCAGGATTGTGGAGTAACATATTACTATTTAACAGCTTAAAAAATTCTCTAAATAGTTTTAAAAAATCCCTAAAAGAGGTGAGGTTTTACTGGGTCTTTTAGGTTATTTAAATGCACTTACATACATTTACAATCAATGCAAAAGCTAATCAAAAGTGTGGAAACTTAGCATCTGAACCTGAATGAATTCAATTGCACACCTTAAATGGATGCCTAAATACCTTACATATTAAATCCAGTATGTTTTATTTGTTATGATGTTTCTACATGCTGAGGTAAAAGCTTCTCTTTAATATCCTGCTTTTATAGAAACCATTTGTTGATCACTTGATGTAACAGCAATGAATATCATTGAAGACTATGCTGAAGCTTACTGGCATATTTTCTGAAAGGGAGTAGAGAAATGAGAATAACTTTTATCTGTTCATTCGGATCTAATGTCAATAATGGGGAGGTTGGGAAACCAATTTTTTTTATTAGAATTTAATTTTAAGATAAGAACACTTAAGATGGTCTCAAATTCCTTCAGTTAGATAAAAGGTGCACTAAATATTGTAATATGTCTGTAGCACAGAAGAACAATCTTTTATTCTTTCACGGGCCACTCTTTCCCTGTTATTTAGTCCAAATCAAACCCTTGTCTGTGAGTTTTCAAAGGCCTTTATTTTCATCCTTTTTTCTTCAACTAATGAAAAAACTGTTTGGTGACATATTTCTATTCCATACAGCTGTGCAGGAGCTATTTACAGCATGTATTTGTCACGTAATTTTGCTAATTAAAATGTAACACACAGATTATGCACATCAAAAAATACTTTTCTAGTGACTAAATTAATCCATGTTATTCAGAGTACAAACATGATACCAGTGGTTTCTTTAAGAAATCTGACTTTCAAGATTGGTTAAATATCAAACGTCCCTACTTTGACACAGAGTGTTTTCATAATAAATAAAGTACATCACACAGATTTTATGTCTTCTGCCCATTATGGAAACTTTCTATAAAGACTTTGGTAATGTCTCATGGAGAACTTTGAAAGTTCCTTTTTCTTATTTTAAAGTCATTCTGCAAATTTTATCAAGTATTTTCTTTCCTTTCTCATTATAAAATGCATTATCTGACGAGACAATAGATAAAGTATCTCCGTGATGAACATTTCTCATCACAGATAATAACTAAGGTAAGGTAATAACTCATTATCTGTTCATGATATATATTCTGAATCATGATATACACCACTATTTAATTCCTTTTATTATTTCAGGCAAGGAAGAGGGAATTAATGGCAATATTTTCCATTTTGGTCATTGTGGTTGAGAATGTCTTTGTCAGTTTTAAAATAATGTATCAAGCCAGGAGAACCCCTGGAGGAACCGAACGATTTTTTCCTATTCTTCCCTCCCCTCACCCCCACCTTGTGCCTCTCCAGGTTATGAAATAAATTAACTTTATCACTCTACCCTATAGGTAACCCAGTAAAACAAACTGGGGTGGGCTAAACATCAGATATGGCACAATTCCAGGTTATACTTGAGCCTTTTACTCTCTAGTGTGCACTGTTTTCATATCTTTCTGTTAATTATATTTTCCTTAGATGACAGCTGACTGGTGAAAAGAACGGGTGAAGGCTTGTGGGAGTAGGAGTGGGCTGCTTGAATGTGATTGGAAGGAACTTAAGTCTGCATGAAATTATGTGCCTATGTTGGGTCAATTTACCACCCATATACTTTTTACAAGTAACTGAAAAAGAGAGACTGGAGGACACGAGGAAGATTATAAAATTAAATATTGTAAAGATATCAATTCAGAGAGAATTAAAAATAAAAGTATATTTTTCCTTTCTAGCCTGAAGAGGGGAATGTTCCAGGAAATCAAAATTCTATTTCTTTATCTCTCAGCATCCTTTACTAGATACTCCAGTGAAATGTGGGCGGCACTGCAGTTTACAGATATGATAGAATGCTCTTTATTTTCTTATGTGGACTTGTTCAGAAATGCAAATAGTGGGTTCCATGAAAAATCTTATGTCAAATCTAGGGATACTAATATAAGGTTTTCTAAACATAAATCAATGCACAGTATTTTGTTTTCTTCTACCCCTCTCCTGTGTTCATTCCTGATCAATGAAACAAAAGAAGAAAGGGGAGCAGGACATTGGCAGTTGCTTCACAGTGAAGGAGAATTTTACACTTGAGAAACAAATGCACTTGTTATGTTTGCAGTACATCATATACTCCCTAAAATGACGCTGTTTAAAACCAGGATTTTGAGATTTTATGTACAGATACAATTTTCTGAGAATTTAAAAGCAAATTTGTCTCTTAATATATGAGTCGATTTGAAAAATGGATCCAAAACTTTAGCAGTTTCTCATCAGAATTTGTCATAAATCTTTTAAAAAAATATAGTTCTTCAGACCCACTACTTAGCAAAATCACATTGAATGTCGTTACACAGGTATTACCTATATTCTGAATATTCGTTTTAGGATTATATTTTTTTTTTCCTTTTCTAGTCTGATATATAAATGAAAATTTAGTTTCAGTGACTAGAAAGACTGACTACTTTTTTCGTCGAAGTGTCACCCAATTTAACTGTTGAACACAATATCATTAATACTTTTGAGGAGATATGTATGCCACATTTTATTTACTTTGAAATTCTTTCTGTTTATGCTCTTTCTTTCTTTCAGACAAATTCCCCAATTCTACTTTTTATGTAAGGAAAAAGAAGTCTAGTCAGTACATCTTTTTTTCTGTACTTAAAGAAGGAAAGTAAGTGTTGTATACCCCAAAATTTTAATTTAATTCCCATGGATTCTCATTAGCCCAGACCTGGAAGGCTATAACATTTATCCTGGTGATTTCAAAGGTTACAGAATTTCAAGTTCTTTCTGTTCTTGCATAAATAGGTGAAAATGAGAAAATTCCAGCCAGTAGTTCAAAGATAGCTGATTAGGTTTTACAGAGCAACAAAACTACCAATGCCAGTCTGTGAGCTCAGTTCAAGTTTCCTTTGAGAAAAGCATCAAGGCCAGCTGAGTAGAATAGAAGTGATAAGAATATAGTTTTCATTCATATTATCCATTTTTTATTCTTACCTGTAATTCTGCCACAGATTGCTAGTAGTAGGAACGTGACAAAAAAAAAAAGTGAAGTCATAGTAAAAGTAAAAACCTTTAGTATTTTGGTAGAAAGGCTCACTCAACTAATTGGCTTCTTAATTCAGGTTTTTCTAGATATTGTGATGAAAGACACAAGTATTTTCTTGTGAGTTTTCAGAATTCACAAAACGTTAAGTCTTTTATCTGGTGACATCAATGGCCATATTCCCTTGCTTAGAATCATGCATTTCTTCAATTTGACTGTAATTCTGATTAGGTTTGCCCCCTTCAGCTCTGTTTAAAAATACTGTAAAGTAATTTGCTAGAATCAATAAGGATACCTGACGTCATTCCCATTTTTGGGAACATACTCTTTAGTATTTTGGCATACTGAGAATTTAGTAAATTTGAATGACTGCTATTTGGACGCCTTGTAGGATGAAATTTTCATTTGTCATTAATTTTTAACATATCTTTCCAACACTGTTATCATCCATGATGCTGATGATGCTGCTCATTTTCAAGTCAAAGTATTAATTAAACTCACATTGCACTTAGTGAAAAGGCTTAATATCATAACAAGCTATTTCATTAATAATCTCTTAATTACATCCCAAACAGCCTCAGATTGATTAATTTCTTTTCTCACTGTTTATCTACAAATTAATCTTACAACTTGAATTAGTACATTTATGCCTAAAAAGATTTTGATGAAACATTCTAGTAAGTTAAAAAATTATGAGTTGAACATTTCTTACTATAATTTTACAAAATTGAAGGTCTAATTTACTGATGATTTTACATGGTTTTTATCATGGCTTTGACTTAGTTTTCTACATCTATCCAGTTTAGAGTTGCTATTCATTAGGCTGGAAATCATGTACATTAGTTCTATTTCAGGCAATTTAGCTAATATTGATAGCTACATTGAACAAGTTGCTTTCGCTAGTAAAAGGGTTGATTAAAGACAAAAGAATCTGTTTCAGCAATGAGAAATCTGGTTAAAATACAAACATCTGAGTAACACTTAACAGACACTATAAAGTATAGCCCTCATCAGAGAAGTGGAAGAAAAACATAGTCTTTCTAATTTATAAATATGCATAGCACTTGCCCCCGTAACATACTCATGGGCATGAAAAACAATGTTTTTTTGTTTCTAGCATAGTGTCCCTTAAAATAAGGAAAGAGACCCAACAAACTGCAGAACAGGAGAAAGAGCTGGAAATAATGAACAGAATTTTGAAAATCCAAAACTAATAAACCAAGCCAATGTATTTGTGCATGCTTAGGTATATTTTCCAGTGAGTTTAGCACTCAGCGCATTCAGGTTCCAAATGAGTGAGAATGCAGTAATGCAAGCTTATTTTCATTGCCAGTTTTGCCATTCCTCCTCCTGCTGCTGTTTGCTCATTGTATATACAAACAATGGAAAGATCCGAGCTTAGAAAATCAGTTTTTTGATGTCCAGCAGAAACAGTACTATCCAAATCAGTTATGAGATTTTTTCTTGCTGTACTTATTAAATTTTCTCAGCAGGTTTCAATGTTCTGCATGCTCAGCAATGGCCAGCTCTTCACTTCCATAAAACAACATCTAAGCTTCATAAAGGATCCATTATCTGTAGAATTCTAAATGCAGTCCTTACACAGAAGCAGCACACAGAGGAAGCACTTTCCTCAGGCACCATCTGATAAGAACATCACAGGAACATCATCTGTACTTCTGGCAGGGGCAGTTAGCATCTTTAGCCTAGTCATGTAGAATTGTGATAATTGAGGTGTCTCAGCTTGGTCACAGTCGGTGTCATTCTTATGCAGTTTGTTAGCCAATGGGACTAATACAGCTAAGAGTCAAATTGCACCAGAATGCACAGAAGTGTAACTCAGGAAAAGGTTTTGATGCTTTACTCATTTAGTCATTTCTACTTGCCTGCTAATAAGTGTTGCCAGAGATTTCTTTCACCTTTTTTCTAACCTTTTTCTGCTTTTGCTTGTTAAGATTTTTTAAATTTATTTTTTTCCAAGATCTGTTTCTTGAAGTAAAATGATTGTATGGAAAATATAAGATATGATAAAGCTTTCTAGGCATTAGGGTGAAAATATTAATTAGAAAAGGCCACTGCAAAGAATAGACCATGGCATAGTGGCTCAATTAATTCATCTCAGGAGTGAGCAAAGTTTCAATGTCTACACTAAGTTATTTAAAGCAAGAATGAAGTTTGGCTCTTCCTAAAGTCAAGCAAGAACTCTCATGCCTCAGTTTCTTTGAAGCAATTGTTTGCTTAGTGATAAATGTCAGGGTTTTTTGCTGGTGGAAAATGAAAAGAAATTTCAACATTTTGACCCTTTTTAATGAGAAACTGAATTCTTGTTTACCGGATGGTGCTTATGTTCTGGATGAAGTTTACATATTTGCTTCCCACCACCACAACTTACCGTGATTTTCTGCGTTCTATTGGCTCAAATATTTTGTTGTTTAGTTTTACCATAAAATAAATAAAATAGTGTTGTTTTGTGTTTGAAATCTAGTGCAGCTCACAGTTTTTCTTATGTAAATCCTCCCAAACACTCCTTTTCTGCCAACCCAGATAAAAAGTAATATTCACAACATTCTCCTTGTACAATTGAAAAAGAGAAACACAAGTTTACTTGACATAAGCAGATGAAATATCATATTCTGTTGAAACGTATCTAAGGCATAACTCCTGCTGTTCATCTGACAGCGGTGTTTTATCTTCCAGTTCCCCAAATAAAGGCAAATTGTACAAACGGGATGAGCAGCAGGCAAAGAGTGTTTATTTCCTTAAACGAACAAATTAACATTTCGAATGACTGAGAGTATCCCCAACAGTCACTAGCTGCTACATCATAGAACTCCCGTGGTTTCTCTGTTGTATCTGCCACCTTCTTATACCATGGCTATCTGAGAGGAACTCAACTGACTCTTGAAGCTTCTCTTTAGTTAACTGTCTCAGGTTCCGTATCCTTCTTTCTTTTTGACCATGCTTGCCATGCAAATATAAGCCTTAAATAGAATTCTTTTGTACCACAGGCAGTTAGATCATACAAATCTTTCCGGAGCCCCTTATCAGTGCAATTCCATTCTGCAAATATTACTGGGATGCAAATTTATTCTAAGTAGATGATGTCTATTACATATTTGGATTATTTAACTTTTAAATATTAACATTATTAATTCTACTGGTAATTGCGCATTGTTATGACCACAATGAAATATGCTTCAAAACTACCTTTGATAGCTACATGTAGGCATAGAAAGTTGGCCATTTAAATCAAAATCATTAGTTAGTATTTGAGAGTTATGTAAACTGCCATGATATCATATTTAAGTAACAGTAGAAATTGTCATGGCATCTGAGCATTCAGGAAGTCTTCAGATGAATTCGCAATGCCAAAAAGAAAGTGACATTTATAGTTACTGAAACATAAAGCATCTGCTGTGTTCTATATTCTTTTTCTATATTCATTTGGCTATTCTATTTTTCTTTACATTGGATGCAAAAGCAGGGGGTTTTAAACATTGTTCTTATCAAGTTTTGATGAGAAATGCCTCAGTTCAGAAAATTGTACTTATGTTTTTGGGTATTTTTGCTTTGTCTTCTTTTGCTTTATAAAGAGGGTTGCACAGAATTTCTTTCAGAACTGTCATAAGTCTCAGAATATGAGTTTCTTATGTTGCCTGGGAAACAGCTTTAGGTAAAACAAAAAAAACCTCCACATTTAATTTGGTATAAAAATGTTGACTGAGAGAACTATACTTTTATAAGTTTAGAGTTTTAAATATGTTGGCATATATTATGCTTGTGCAACTGGTAAGATTCCTACAAACATGGTCATCTTTATATTATGAAGCTTTCTGGCGGGCCCTTTGCCAGAAAAGCATGAAATAACATTATGGACTCACTGGACAGTTGCCATGGAATTTTCCACCAGGCAGTTTGTGAACTGATTATGGATCCTTCATAAGCTACAGAGAAGTTCAAAGGGATCATTAATTACAGTAAAATCAGGATGAAAATTGCAAGTATCTGCTTTTAAAAAAGCATCAAGATCAAATGAATCATCAGCTTATCAGTTAATCCAGCTCCAGACTGAGCACTATGAAACTCATAGATGACATAAAAATTTCTTTGGAACCCATCTCAGGTGTTTCTCTCAGGACACACTTTACTTGCCTGATTGTTAGCATCTCATGTCTTTTAATATGCTTTAAAGTGTACCTTCTCTAAGCCCCCTGAATATCTTTCATCCTGTTTACACTCTGTTAGTACCCTTGGCCATTTTAAATAGCATCAGACAAACAGGTAACTGAATAGGTCACAAAGTCAAAATATTAAAAGGACATTAGAATCATTAGGCTTCATTTCAGAGATCTGTTAATTTCATTTGTGGGCATGCAGGAGTCATTTCAGGTCACCCATGAACTTCACCTGTAGCTGTATCACAGAGGCACAGAAAGGGCTTGGGTTGGAATCCATGCTAAAGATCATCTCATTCCAATGGGCAGGCATACCTTCCAACTAGACCAGGTTGTTCAGAGTCCCTCCAATCTGACCTTCCATATTTCCACGGATGACACATGCATAACTTCACCAGGCAATCTTTTCCAATATCTCCCAACTCCTCAATAGCTTCTGTGAATTTCTTGGATATCGTAATAGCCTTGAATATTCAGTCTTTCAAAGAAAATATTTTCATGTCTAATTCCAGTAGGGGATTATGGTGGTGAAATTTTTCCAATTCCACTTACCCAGTGGCAACATATGCATGGGTATCATTTCAGATACATCACAGTCCTCACTCTTCCCTGCTGGGTGCATTATGATGTATGAATGTCTGAAGGTACTGTTGAATGGAAGTGTGTGGATAGAGGAAAGGTTCTCTTGACTCTGTTGCATCTCCATGCTGGGCTGATGGGACTGAAGGCCTTCTAAAGTGAATCTGGTTCATGATCACTTGGCTTGGAGCATATGTAGAGTGAATCAGAAACTGTTTGCATATACATATGCATTTTTATAGAGAGGAGTTGAGATTATGGTGGAATCTATGCAAAAGAAAAGAATTTTGGAAAAATTTATGAAATAATGGGAGACCTTCATTGATTTTAGCAAATGAGTTCATAAAAGCATGAACTCATTGAGCATGCGTTTCTGCATTGCTGGTGACAATCTTGAAAAATTTGGGATGACATACGGAATTCCTATATGAAAAGTTATTGCTTTTAGTTAATATTTTTAATGTGTGTATCACATAAAAGGATTTATCTCACTTGTTTCAGAATGTATGCATGATGCCATAAAGTAAAAGAATTATTTTCAAGAAAATCTCAAAATACTATGAAAGTATTTAAATGTAGCATTTGTTGTTCAGAAATTTACCTGTGACGAAATTTAGAATTTTTTTCCAATTCTTTAAAATGTATGTTCACTCATTAGTTTCAATGTGCTCATTTTTTACTATCCTTGCAATGCCATCTGTGTGATATTATGTGTAATGTCTGTTGATGTGTGAGGGAGGATGTAGAGCAAAAAAAAAATACAAAAACTCTTAGAACACTTTATTATTTCAAGAAGTTGCAAAATACCACATTTTCTGGTGACCAAGCTGGCTACTGGTTAACATCTTGCTACTCACCAGAATTGCATAAATCTCTTTAAATGCTCTCACTAATGATTTATTGTGTCCTGGCTGTTCAGTATATTAAAATAATATATAGCAAAGTCCAGAACTAGTTGTCTTATATGATATTAATTATGCCCATAAAATTTCTAATGGGAGAGTCAACCCTGATTAAGTAATTTTTGTACAATTATAATATAATAAATATAATAAATATAATATAAAATTGACTTCAAGTATTATTTATATGTACACAAGTATGGGCCAGAGATTCCAGTTCCTTTAAAATTATGTTAATTTTTAAATTGGTTAGTAAATTAGCATCATGCACTTTATGGTGAATGTGAAGGATACCGAGAAATTCAGTAAACTCACTTTTATTGTAGTTGCCAAAATGTCTTGATATACTCACACTGAATATTCATCATTTAGCTCTGTGAAGAAAAGGATCACAAGCTTGTTTCAGGGTGAGAAAAAAATTTCCATTCCACTACAAAGAGGAGACTAAATCTTTCATCAATAGTTTATTGGATCAACTAATGTACAAATAGTAACAATACTGTAGGAGAAGGAAACCAGGAATAATCTGTTATGCAGAAGTTGCACTGCAATGCAAGCGCAATGGCCAAAATTAAGTGCTCTAGACAAGTAGTAACAGATAATTTCCTATAGGAAATAGCAGTCTAGATTGCTCCAAGGCCCTCTTTTAAGCAAAAACAGACCAAGTTAAGCACTTATTTTGCCATACAGCCCAAAGTATATGATGTGCTTACTAATATATATGTGTATTTTTCTGGATTTTTTGAAATCTGTTTCCCATTTGGAGATACCTACAAATATGTTTTAATAAACTAAATAGGGTAGTTTCACACATACATGTTTGTTGCCTAAAATGAGGTGAGAACAATTGAAAACAGCAAGTAAAACTGGAGGTATGAATTATCAACTGTAGACACTGCACCTGTACAGCTAAGAATGATCCTAGTACTTACCTGTGTGGGTTATGAGAATTGTCCTTTGCCTTGGTTTTCAGTAATTTGCTTTGCCTTTTGCTTAGATTAAATAAGTTTGACATCTCAGAATGTTTCTCTCTTTGTAAAGTGTAATATATACTACCATTTTCTATAAAAGATTGCTATAACGATGATACGGTATATTTTCTACTAGTACAGCAATTTACCAAGGGGCAAAATAATTCCCTTTTCCTTAGACTGTAAAAATGATAGTATTTTGTATAAAACAGAAGATGAGAGTATAGAAAAAAATAAGGTTTTATTAATAAATAATTCAAATATTTTCAATTTTACTGAGAATAAGTCAAAGACATTAATACATTCATTTTCATTGTCTAGTCCTAGTGTGCAAGTAGACTCAGCAATCTTAGGAAATCAGGTACTTTATCTTTATATTTAGTATTACACTAGACCTTCAAGAAGAACTACCGTCCTTGGGCATCCCTCCAGTTTTGAAAGTGCCTAGCTGTGAATGCAGATGAACAAACTGAGTGTGTAGGAGGGCACAAAGACTAGTTACAAAGAGCGACATAAAAGAAATTGGTGTTAGAAGCATGACAGTCCTTGAAGACTGTGGAGAGACTATAACAAGAATAGTATTATACTTAACATTATTTGTTTCCTGTGTCTTGGACAGAATAATTTTGCTGCTGATCTGTTCAGAAAGAGAGTAAATATGATTCTCTCATGTCCTTCCACTTGTACTGTAAGATTTAACAACTTGTTACAAACCTTTTCCCTATTGAAATTCCCACATATAGGTAATACACCACAGTAAGAATTATATTTTAAATAATGTTTAAGTTAATAAGCTGTATGATATCACAGGAGAACACTTTAAACTTTTGCTATTCATATATTGTCTTCTTTTCAGCTATCTAGACATTAAAACTATGATTTGGAAGTAGTCTATAATATAATCCTATTATTTTGGCCTGAAAATCTAGTAAAAATTTCAGGTTTCAGTGCTTTTTTTCCAGTAGGAGAAGAAATCGACTGATTTGAATCATGAGTTTATTATAAGAACTATTGTAAATTACATTATTGTTGTTTATAAAATAGATAAAAGGGTTTTTCTTTTTATTCATGTTTCCAGGATGGCTCGAAAAAACAAGGGATATAATTTCTATTTCCTACCTTTTCTACTAATAGGTATATCACTCCTTAAAACTTTCCCCTGCCCTGAATTCTACTGCTACTACCTGGCTTCTGCACTTATCTATTATTATTTCTCTGCTGAAACTTTGACTCGTGGACCTGCAGCTAAACTTGGAAATTCTCACTGCTGCTCTCATTCCATTTGGATCATATTCTTAAGCAGAATTCATGTGCCTTTCTTGAGAATGGATTTTTGCCTAATAAGGACATTTGAGTTTCAGAAAAACATTACTTTTTCTGGAGTATTAAATGAAGAACATTGATTACAATCACTAGTTTCAATGGTATTCTCTTTATCACAAAGAAAGCTTTCTTTACATTTCCATGGCTGAGTTACCAGCTGCAGCTGGGCTTACTACTATGTAAAGGGACAAGTAATCAAGGAGACTGCATTAGGCAGGCTCAAATCATTAGCTTAATCATTATCAAACTTCTGGGAAGAAATGGCCTATTTCACTTAGCAGTTTTCCATAAAACAGCTTGGCACAGTTCCTAGTAGAGTGACTTTCAGGTACTGTTAGTAGTATAAATGTGCAGATGTGGCTGCTCACTGTAAGGTATAAATAGAATGTCCAAATTTCATTATGCAGCCTGGAGTCATGTGGTGAAAAATTACCTGGTTTTGTTTTATTAGGACTCAAAGGTGTGAATCTATAGTTATTACAAAGACCTCATTTAGGACTAGAAGTGGCAGCTGGCATCTGTAAGATAAGAGTGTTGTTCCTATCTTTTTCTTCATTGGTTTAGCCATAGAGGCCCCACCTCTTCCTATTCACTTTTTGCTTACTCCAACCCACATGAAGATGAATGTGATAAAAAAACCTGACAGTATCTGTATTTACACTTGTGCTAAGATGTGGGAAGCTGACTAAAGTGGGACAGTCCAGTGGATATGTCCGAAATGCCTTCTGAGTTGAATCTACACTCAGATGTAGCCCTTGTAGGACTGTGGGACAATCCAGTACTTTATATGCATTATCCACTTTATTATAGTCCCTGTTAAATTCCTGTCTGCACTCTGAACACTGGAATTGGCTGATCAGTGACCACTATTTTGATGTGTCTGGAGTGAACAATCTCATATAGACTAAGCTAGCTGTCTGTGAGATCATCCATGTAAGATTTAATTATCATGTCTCTACACATGAGAAAGCATTTTAGTCAGATTGGGATATCAATGTAAAATTGTAAATACTTCCTGCTCAGCTACAAATACACTTCAGAGGCAATAGAGATATCAATTTCTGGTTTGTACCTTTTCCTAAGTTCATAATTTCTTTTGGCAGTGCTGATGTAACTAGTGATTCATTTCTCTCTAGTCTACCTGCTTGACATATGGTTCCATTACTTACTTCCCACCCTTTTCTTTGTGCTTGGTGGCATCAATCACCTTACACTTAATTGAAAAGTCATTGTGGCATATCTTGTGAAGGAGTTGGTGGAAGTTTATAATAGGTAAGAGAACTTCTGTAATGAGAAATTAGACACCTTACTCATATTTAGACATTTCAGACAGCTAGTGCTGAGTTCAGTGGATCAAAATAGGCATCTATTGTCATTCAATATGTTATTAGTGACACTCTTTTCCTTAGAAAAAGAAAACAGATTTTCAGATAGCGATGTTTAGTGTCTGTCAGCTCCATGAAAATGTCTCAGACATCTTTGGGTATTCCCAATGTATAGAGAAACATATAGAATTCCCTAATTTATATAAAGTTAATTTTTCTCAGCATCATTTCCACCTGTCCTTTGGCTTAACTTATTTTGTTTTGGCTTTAAACGAATGATTGCCCCAAGACTTTTTTTCATCATTATTATTGCTTGTTTGTGGATGCTGCCATTGATACCTGCATATTTTCTAAAGTTAAATAAACAGCAGGAATATATTTTTTGAAATGCATAAATAAGCTGACACTTGTGAAGATATGGAAATGTACCAATGTCTTAATTAATGGATAACTAGATAAATATATTAAATATATTTCCAACAAATTGCTTTAGCTTCTAAATAAGGAACCTATGATGACTTCAAAGTTTTCTCATAAAAAGGATCATCAAGTGAAGGAACATCAAGGTATACATGAACAAGATGTTTGTAGCTAGCACACATTTATCACATACCAATAGGCTAAATTCTGAATCTTAATAGTAAATGAACTTCCTTTTTTTTGTGCATGCAAATACAGACAGCAGTGACTTTTCTTCCATGTCAGATGAAGGGGAAAAAAGTCAAAAAAGTTAGGGGCACAAAGTTATAATTTTTCCTGGGTTAGTTGCATTCCATAGTGATTCTACTGAGTGATGGAGATTTCATGTAAAGATCAATGACACTGAAAACTGCTTTATAACTCAGTGTGACAGCTAGTATAGTCTCAGAATTGCTTTGCTGTAATCCATCCTGTCTTTCTCAGTTAGCAAACATTATCCCAATTAGAGTTATGCCAAATATAGGCAAAACAGATGCTTCTTACAAGCTACAACTAATTTCTAACTGCAAATTTATAAATATAAAAACATTGATTGCCAATTAAAAGTGCATTACGTCAATGGTTAGAAGAGAAAAAAGAAAAATATTGTTATACTATGGTGCACCCTCATCAAAGCCTAAATCTTTCTTGATGTTTCTGGGGAAATGGGATTGCAGAGACAGGGCTGGGTAAAGATTAAACTGAAAGGTGGAGAAAATCTTGACAGAATCCATTCAGAGAGAATTTCAGTCCTAATTCTTTTTGTAGAAAAGGGTATATTAAATAGAACAGCTACAGTAGATGTGGAGTTATAAATAAATTTATACCCCTTGAATAAAATCTACCCTGTAATTTCCACATCAGTTAATCATGAAAAACTTGACAAAACAGTCAAGTTAGATATCTGGAGAAAAAAAAAAGTAAACCACATTTTATTTCCTATGAATGCTGTCCTTTGGGTAGTACCCATAGTGCATTAATTTACATATATATATATATACTTCCAGAGAGAACAAAAGTATTTCTTGTGAAAATATAAGAACAGTCACATCAGGTCTCCAGCCCAGACTCATCATACTAAATGTATTTAACAGGATAGGAAGCAGGATATGGCAATCTGTATTTGTATAAGTTCATGGAATTGTTTATTTTTCTACGTGATATCAGTATGGCCATAAAAAGGGTCTCTATATATGTTATGCAATATTCAAGTTCAGAATTAGAAAAGTACAGTAATTTCACAATTATAAGCCACTCCTTTTTCATTAAAGAATCCAGCCTACCCCAGTAGTGCAGCTTATATTCAGGTGCGGCTTATCTATGAACAAATCCCAGCAAAATGCCAACCCAGAAGTGAGAGCCGGCCAAGAGGGTGCCTGGGGCTGCCTTTAAAGGCTTCACTGGTCTATGAAAACTGTTGCAACTTGAGCACCTGACACCAAACCCAGCTGGCAGCGATTCTGTTACTAATTTGTTACTTTGTTACACATGGATCCTTGCTTTTAAAAAAAAAAAAAAAAATGTGGCTTATATTCAGGTGCGGCTTATATGTGGACAAATCCCATGGTCTACCTGGCTACCAGGAGGTGTGGCTTATAATCAAGTGCAGCTTATAATTGTGAAATTACTGTATATGTGTTTCCTTGATAGCTGACGCAATTAGAGAAAGAATGTAAAACGATAAAGTTTTAAGGAGAACAAGAGGGGAAATGCTGATAAGTAAAAATTATTTTAGATACTGACAATTATGTTTTTTATTTCTATGGGAACTGACCATACATTTTTTTGGTCTTCCAGTCTATCTCACGGGTAAAGAAAACTGATGGTTATTTTTAAATCAAAAGCTTAATTAAGTGAACTCCATAGCATTTTTAAACTTTTTATCAACACGGATTCCCCGGTAGCATGTAATGAACTCCCCTTCAAGCTTGGGATGGGATACCTGAGTTTGAATTTTTTCATATTAGAAGGATGTTGAGACTGCATCTCCCAATTTCTGAAGGAGTACAAATATTATATTTAATAATTGTTTCCTTCTTTTTTTCTCAATCCTCACTTTCATATTTTTCAATGGAAGTAGAAATGTCTGCTAAATATTGTGCTGACCCTATTTTTTTAACTGTGTTTTAACTTTACTAAAGAGTATCTCCAATTCCAGCTGAGTCCTTCAGGAAAGCAGGACTATGCAGATTACCAATGGGGCTAAGTATCAAACATATTACTCAGCCATGCCAAATGGCAAGAGTCCTGGCTCTTCATGGCAGAAGCATGCTGTACATCTTGAAAAATTTCCTGGAGCAATCTTGCATGTCAGCAGTCTCTTCTCAGGATGTTTTGAGGATTATGGACTTGAATTTTGGTACTTAAATCACTTCTGAGTGCCACATTTGGTGCCCAGGAGCCTCACATCTAAAAAACGAAACATAGATTAGAATTTTTCTCTTCTTTCATGGTTCTTAACTTCAAGTTGGTCTCTTACAAATTTTAATTTCAAATTCTTTGGAAACATAAAATATTTGGACACTGCTGAGTAATTATTCTTTATATATAGATATATATTTATATTTAGATAAAATTTGGGTTTTTTTTCTTTATTTTCTTTGTATTTTATTTTCTTCCAATTTTATTCTTGATTTAGACAAGGGATAATTTCAAGAGGAGACTTACTGAAGTGGTAATTAATACAATTAATGAAGCCAATTTCTTCCAAGTTTTACATATAATGAGGATAACATTTTATCTTTATAGTGTTTTGGAAGACTGGAAGTACTAAGAGCCTGAAACTAGTTTAAGAGTTGATGATGACTTACAGGCAGGACAGATCACACTCAATTCAACAAATTGTGTGGGACTCTGTTTTTTTCCAATTTAGACAGATTTTTTAATGACTGATTAAGTTTTTTGAAGGATTGTGTGTTTAAGGAAATTAATTTTTATCTCTTATTTTCTGGTAGATTTTTTTCCAAAGTTCCAAACTTTTTTCCAAGTTTTATGACAGATAGCTATTTCACTAAATAATCCCCTCTTAGCACCTGGGAAAAGCCAAGAGTATAAGTGCAGCATAAATAAAATACAGTAATTTCACAATTATAAGCCACACCTGAATATAAGCCGCACATCCGGGTAGCCGGCTAGACCACAGGATCTGTCCATATATAAGCCGCACCCGAATATAAGCCGCATTTTATTCATTTTTTTTTTCCTCGAGGCAGGATGGGGATGCTGCTGAGGGGCCAGGCAGTGCCAGGGCCATGGTGGGAGGGGCCGGCCACCAGCGGGAGACAGCAACACCAGGAGCGGTGGGCAGCGGGAGCAGCGGGAGTGCCAAGGAGCGCCGGGGAGCAGCGCTCACTCGCCTGCCCATGCAATGGGATGCGGCGCTGGCGGCGCTGGCTCGCACGCCTGTGCGAAGGGAGGTGACGCCGGCAGCAGCGCGCTGGCCACAGTGAAGGCAGCTCACTGGCCCGCGTGAACGTGACAAAGGTGGCTCGTTCGTTCATGCAAAGGCGGCGAAGCCAGGCTGGCCTCGCCAATCCAGCGGTGGCCGGCTGCCCACTCGCCAGTGGCTCCAGCTCACTGCCCACCCAGCAGTGGCTCCGCGGCAGCTCTCGCCCGGCCGGCTCTCACTGCCGGGTTGGCATTTCTCTGGGATTTGTCCATAAATAAGCCACACCTCATGATTAGCCGCACCACTGGCTTAGCCTGGATTCTTCAGTGAAAAAGGTGCAGCTTATAATCATGAAACTACTGTAATTATAATTTTTAGAGGCTGGAATATTAATTTCCACTCCAGAAGATGATTTCATCTGTCCATTCCAAGAACAGGAAAGTTCCATTAAAGTTTAAAAGAATCCTGGCACCTACATGGAATAAATGCAGTCAGCCTAACAGCTGGGGCACAATGGCCTTTTCCTTTTTCCTGTAAAAGACATATTAAAAAAAAATTAAAGAAGGAAAAAATAAAAAGTGTAATATGCCATTGTATAAAGCTATCTTGTGCTTGAAGTTTGAATATGGTATGCAACCCCATGTCTTTCTATTTCTCTCTCAAACTATATGACTATATAACAGAATATATGCAATATATGCAATAGAACTGCACAGGAGAGAGCTGAGGGAAGGATTGAAGCAGTTTCTGTACAAGAAACATTAGATCCTACAGACTTCTAAGATTGCAAATGATTTTGCTGGGATAAAGGTCAAAGAAAAAAGGGGAAATATAATATTATATAGTGCATAACAGAGAAGATAGATAAGGAATGGAAATTTACAGTGTAAGATTTGGATTACATTGAATCAGAAGAAGGAGCAAATATTTTTAATTGAATTATAGAAACAGCTGCCACACAAAACATATTAAACATCCGTAAAATGTGTTCTCATGCACAAAAGAAAAAAATGTATTCACAAAAAAGAATGGTAAAGTCAATAAAAAGGCAACTGAAGATGATGTTTGAATGTGATCTAAACCTTAAAATTAAATTAAAAGTCAGTAAATTGTACAGACAGAGAATTATTCTTTACTTGGTCTGCTGTTTTAAATATCTTTCTAATGTACACCATGAATTTATATGGTGGGTTGGTCTAATTAGGTTTATATTACCTTTTATTAAAAAAAAAAAAAAAAAAAAAAAAAAAGTGATTTTCCAGATTTTAGATTGTCCAGCTATAATTTTTTTCCTAATTCCTAATTCACACCTTGTCCAATGGTGTTCCAAAACTGATATTTGTCTTCATGCTTAACATTGACAAGGAGATTAACTACTCACTTCTGAACCGTTGTCCTGCCACCAGGGCTTCCCTCCCAGTTCATTCCATCATTGAGCAGTAGCAGACATCAAAAAAAAATCTCTTCCCTGCTGAAATGGTAGCAGCCGGAGAAAGGGCTGTGGCAATGTTTAAAAAGCAGAGACACAACTGAGGGAGAGGGCAGACCAAGGGGGATATCTGTGGAGAAAGCAGTTGTTGGCAAGCAGGACACTTGTTCCTCAAACAAACCTTACGGACCCTTTCCACCCTCCTCATTCCTTATTGACTGCTTCAAAACCCTCCACTTGTGTTTGCAGACTCTGTAATCAAACTCTGTAATCAACTCTGTCAATGACACAGTATTGAATTTTTCACCTCCAGGATGAAGATGAAGCAAATGTCCATAAGGTAGAACAACTGAATTTTGCTTTCAAAATGCTAAGAAATGGGGAAAACACTTCCATATCTGTGCCTACATTTTCTTTTTTATTTTCTTTTTTTTCTTTTATTTTTTATTGTTTTCCCCATATGATTATTTTCGGCATGACCAGCTGTGCACTGGGAATGCTGTTAGCTATTCTCTTGGCTAAACACTTTGATTTACCATAAAAATAGTTCTGTTTAAATTTAATTTTAAAAAATTTAAATTCCATTTAAATTAAAATGAAGTACTGTTCTGTTTAAATAGATTGACACTGATTAATCAGAACACTTTCCATGTTTTTTTAAAGTACTGATTTCAATAGAGTACCCATGTAAAAAGAATAATTTCCCTCAGATGATGAAAACTAACATTCTGATCTTTTTTTTTTAATTTTTGCTTCAGAATGTGATAATGGGGAAAATCTCTTAGTTTTTGTACTGCCTCATCTTACATTATTTATATATTGCCAAGAATAAGAAATTCCAGCACTCAGGTAGGAATTCTGGGTTTAGAAATTTAGAAATGAATGTTAAAATTGCTTTTGCTGGTTCTTTCCTGAAAAAAATTGTAAGAAATCTTGGTGATAATATTGCAAACTCCATCCATTTATTGTGACTTAGCACAAATTCCTTTAGCACTCACAATCTACAGAAATGCTGTCATGTGAACAAGGTGACACTAAAAGTTGCATTATGCTCAGAAAATATATTCATCCACCTTAGCTTGCATTTTTTCCCAAAGAAATGTGATTTCGCCTCAATGACCTGTTGACATAAATGAGGATTTCAAAATTCCGGAGTGATGAGAAGATTTGCTAAAAGAGTTTGTGAATAGTTTTTCTCACATCATCAATGAACTTTCTCCAACATGTGGTAGTGATCTATTTGAAACTCCTTTCTGGGAATTTTGCTTTTCAGAGTGCAGATAGATGGCACATGTAATTCTTATATAACGAAGTCACAGAGTTCTAGTAGTTGAAACTCTGAAATCATTTCCATGACAAATTTCTCTTTTCAGGCATATATAGGTAAGTTAAAAAGAAAAAACAAAAAAAACAACAGCAAAAAAACCAAAACCAACCCCCCCCCAAAAAACCCCAAAAAACCACCAAACAGCAACAACAACAAACCAAACAACAACAACAACAAAACAACAAAAAAACAGCACAAAAACAAAACAAAAAAACTCCAAACAAAAACAAACAAAAAAACCCAAGCAAACAATGATTTTGGCAGAATGCAATGTTTTGAATAGATCCTAGCAGTTGCTGAGGGGTAAAGTGGAGCAAAGATAGTTATTCTATATAATAACCCCATTCTGCTTCTGTGGAAATAACTTCCTCCTTTCTCTTGGACCAGCTCATGTCAGCTGTCCTGGCTGTGCTTCCTCACAACTTCTTGTGCCCCTGCTCACTGGCAAAGCATGGGGAATGGAAAAGCCCACGACTTAGGGTAAACTCTACTAAGCAGTAATCAAAGGATCAGTGTGTTATCAATGTTATTCTCCTACTAGCTAATGAGAAAAAATGAACTCTAATCCAGCTGAAACCAAGACATTATCCACCCTTTATTCCATACCAGAGAACATCATGTTCAGAATATGAATTGGGGGCACTCGGCGGGGAAGGGCTGATAGCTGCTTGGGGACAGGCTGAACATTGGTTAGTAGCTGGTGAGGAATTTTACTGTGCGTGACTTGTTTCACTTGTGCTTTATTCCTCTTTCTCTCTCTTTTTAAATGCAACTATTATTAGTAGTATTTATTATTATCATTATTTTATTTTGTTTCAGTTATTAAATTGTTCTTTCCTCAACATATGAAGTTTACTTTTTATTTCCAGTTCTCCTCATCACTGGGGGAAGGAGATTGGTGGTGGGTTTGGGAGCATTGGTGTTGAGTGAGTTCTTAGTTCCGACCATGTCAGCTCCTTTTGGTTGTCCTGGAAATGACATTGGGACCTCCAACTCATAGGATGTTTCCTGATAAGGGAAGCTCGGTGGATAAGCTTGACAGGAGACCAAAAAAACAACCCACACAAAGTAAGGATGGTACAAAAACCTGTGAGCTAGGTGGCCTAATTGATCTTTTCTATCAATAGTCTGAAATTAGACTATTTTCCTCACTACAGTATAAGGACAATTAGATAAACCTGCTATTGATATGGATTCTTAAAATAAAACCAGAACAGAACAAGAAAACACACACTCTCCAGCATCAAAATGTCCTGTTCTTTCTTTGAGATTAGACTGTGAAATATTTAAAAAATACCACTTAAGGAGAATGACTTGCAAGAGACAAAAACTTAAATAGTATTTTCCAATTGTTAACCTTCCATCTACCAAAAAAAAATCCTAGCTCATAGAGAAATGTATTATTATTATCAAGTAATACTTATTTGGACAATGTGAACTATCTTCTGCTAGCTATTTATACTATTCAATAACACTAATTATACAGACTTAAACCAAGATGGAAGCGTTTATTTACTGGTTTCTTTTGGATTTCTTTCCCTCTGTAACACAGAAAAGTAAACATAATCATTTCATTGGAAACATGTTTTAGCTTAATCAAGGACAAATTCCCCAAAAAAATTTACCTGTTCTTTATATGGTTTATGAAAATGAACCCTAAAACCAAAAAAAGTAAAAACAGTTTAAAATGCAATTAGAATTTATTTTAATAAAGTAGTTATACATTTTTGGTTTTGTTTGTTGGGGTTTCTTTTTCCCAGGAAATCCTTTTCACATCAAAATTCTTAGTGAAATTCTTAGAAAAGAATTGAAAGAATAGATAACTATTCTTCTCTAATCTAGAGTGTATTTGAGGCATTATACAAGACTTTAATTTTCTTTTGTTTTGTTTTTTTAATGAGTACAGTAAGAAAAGAACCTTGTTTGCTTACCATGTACACAAGTATAATAAACATGTAAAAATAATATATTATTAGTTGCCAAAATAGTAATAGATTTTTCAAAGTTGCTTTGGAGGATGTATCATTATGTTAGCAATTTTAAAAGTAATTTGAACTTCGAAATAGATGTGTAATAAGAATTTAGAAGATGAACATTTCATTTTGAGGTCTGCATTGAACATTTTGACTATTCATGCTATTTTTTTCCCATGTTATCTTACTTTCTATTCTTTGCCTCTTCTATTTTTTCAGAGAGTTTACATTGGATGCCTGCTTTAAAATTTATTTTTGGTGACCAGAACAACCGATTTAAACAAATTCTAAAGATAATAAAAGCTTCATTTCAATTTTATATTCTTTCCTGGGATCAGACAGAAATTATTGGTTAATGGAATGGGTTTTTGTGAGTTAAAATGACAAGCCTTTTTTTCTAGACTTTTCTGTAACTGAACCTTTAAAAACTGTCCATGGAGATTTCTTGCTGCACAGAAACTTTAACATACTTTCTGTCTTTAGCCCATTATGGCCTTCTAAACATTCCATGTCTTATCATAATACCAACCCTGCTATATCCACTTATTGCTCATCATAACAACCAGCAGATTAATATTTTCTATTTTTCTGAGCCTATTGGTTATTTTTAAACATTTGTAATGGCGGGAGGCTTGTAGGAATGACTTTCCTGTGGAAATGTTCTTATCATAGTTCGTGCTCAGTGCCACAACCCTGGATGTCCTGCAGAGCCAGGACCTGAAGGCTGGACAAGAACTCATCCTGCTTACATTCTATTCAGTTACAAAAAAGTAAAGAATTGCTGGAATTTAGGATCTGGTTTTGTAAATCTGGAGTTATACAGAGATTAGAACTTTTAATTTTTCTAAATAGAAAAACCTTTTAATGTGCCAGTTAACAGCTTCTGTCATACAGGATGTAATGTGCTGTTCATAACAACAGGAAAATTCATTCTATTAGGAAAACAGTCATACTTTTTGCTTTACAATCCCAAACACACTTAGAGGCTCTTAAGATAAAAAGGGAGGCACAATATAATTCCCTAATACCATACTGAATTCTTTTCACTTGCATGGCTGAATAGTTCAGAATAGCAGTTACCTTGAAAATAAATGACTGTGCTGAAAGGAGAATTAACTAATTCAGATAAAGTAAATAAACTCTGTGAACTGACTAGTGTAGCAGAAATTACTGGGTGCTGATACTGCTATTTTAATTATTAAGTCCACATTAATTAGTTTCAGAGCTACCTTTTTTGAGATCCACAGCTTGACCAACATTCAGAGTACAAAACATGCCAAGAGCCACATTTGGCTCAGTAACACTTTTGTAAAGGCTGGAACCGAGTGTTCATACAACTAAAAGTTATGAACTTTAAAAGAAAGTGACAGTTTCAATAAACAACACAGGATTCAAATAATTGTGTGGTACTTCCTTGACCACAAACTGAGAAACAAAATTTGATTGTGTCAACCTATTTCTTTCACAGAAGGAGCTGGACTTCTTAATTGCCAATACAGTTCTGAATATAAAGGGAACTTAATGTCTCTTGGGGAGTTGTAGTAAAATCAGTGATCGTGGCTACCCATGCAGAGCTCCTAGACACAGTGTGCTTCAGCCAGGACCCATTGTGACATCACAACCTCACTGAACACTGAACTTAAAAGTGCATGAATTAGTGGGAATTAATTATGTTACATTTAATAGTTAGTGCTGATGATTCTTGTACCTGCAGACATAAATAGTATAAAATTTATTTATACCATACTTTTCTTCCTCTAACACGTCACGTGTGAAGGACTGTTTCAGATAGTGCCATAATTGAAGTACCTATTCCTGCTGAGGAATGCTCAGCAGGGATTTTACTATCTGTACTTCATTCTGAGAAGACAAAAAGAAAGGTATAATTATTTAAGACTATCTTTTGTCGTGATTACTTCCATAAATTGCTAAAAAAATTTGCACCCAGCAAATTTATACCTGCAGCATCACATAGCAGACAGCAGTAACACCAGTATGGATGGTAACTAAAAGATATGTTCCCAGAAGGATTTTGTTCTCTAATCCCTCATAATTTTGTTTTCTTCTTAAAATCAAAGCACCTGTAGTAATGATTTCTCCTGACAAGCTAAAAGCTACTGAATAGAGAACAAGTTTAATAAAATCCTTTAATTATAATATTTTTCACCACGTATCAACACCTCTTATGAACACCGTAATCACTTGCTTTTTCTTGTTTTCACTTGAAACAAGTTTAAATTTTTTTGAGAACTCTACACACAGCTTCAAGGATGAGACACGAATGTCTTTGAGAAAACCACAGACAAAACAGCTGTAGGAAAAGCTCTTATGAACACTTCATGTCATGTACTTGAATTAAATACTTTTAAGGACAAAATAACTTCTACAGAAAACTTTTAAATGCAAGTTTTAATTCACTGAAGTTGCTTTACCAAGATATTCCATCTGAGACTGTCTGCTAGCAAATAATCCATGTAGACCAAATCCCTGCTCAATTAAAAAACAAAATAAAAAGAGTTTTTAATTTTAAATACCTCTTGAAAAGCTTAAAACTCTTTAAAAATAATTTTTACTCTTGAGGTAGAAGCAGGAGATTGCTTACTAGTTACCATCACAGGCAAAGCAGACTTGACTTGAAAAAAAAAATTCATTTTTTGCCCTTTAAAAAAGTGTATGATTGTGACAAATAGTAAAAAAAACAACCCCCAGACTCCATAACATTTTCTCCCACCCTCACTATTTTTCCCAGTCTGAACTTCATTAATTTATTCCCAAATTCTCTACTTCTCCCTCCCAAGCTGTACAGGGTGGATTGTAGCGACTCATAAAAATTTCTCTCTGATGCACTCTTCTCCTCATGCTATTTACACAGGGGTCTTTCCCAAGGCTTCAGTGTGGATATCTGCTCTGCCACAGTCTCTTAGCAGGCTGCAGGAGAATTGTTTGAGTTGAAAGGGACTTTAAAGATCATCAAATCCCAGTACTCCTACTGTCGACATCTTTCACTAACTCAGGTTTCTGAAAGCCCCACCCACCTGGCCTTGAGCACTTCCAGGGATGGGGCATCCCCAGCAACCTGTTCCAGCGCCTCATTCCCTTCCTGAGGCTCTCACTGACCCACCTCTCAAACTGCTCAAGAGCCCACTGGTTCACATCCCTTCCTTCAAGCATATGAGCCGAACCTCTCAAATTGTGTCTCCTCAAACCTGCTGCAAGTGCACTTGATCTCACTGTCAATGTAATTAATAAAAATATTGAGCAGTAACAGTACTAGTACAGATCCCTGAGACTCTTTGGATGTGGTCATCCTACCAATTCCTTATCCATAAAATGGCTTGTCTTTCAAACCCACGTCTCTCCAATATAGCCACAAGGATGCAGTATGGAGACTTAAAAAATGCTTTACAGAACTCCAGGTAGATGATATAAATCGCTCACCCCTTGTCCACCAATGTAGTCACTCCACTGTAAAATTAGTCATGCACAATTTGCTCTTTGTGAAGCCAACTTGACTGTTTCTTGTCAGCTCTCTGGCATCCATATTACTTAACCTATCTTCCAGCAGAATATCTGGTCCTTTTTCATGTTCACATAACTGCTTCTCTTTTTCTTTTTTTTTTTGATTATGTGCGGTATCTTCCACTTTTTCCCAGCATCTCAGCCACATTAGCTGTGGGGCCTTGCCATGTCCTGCAATGGGATGGAGCAGGCTGGACCCAGTAATCAGACATTAAACATATATTGCACTAAAAATGTTAACATCTATAATTTATATTATTTCTCTGATTTTCTTACTTTCTCTTTTTTTTTTTTTTTTTTTATATATATAAGGAGGTGTAAGGATTTTTTTTTTTCTCCCTCCTTCCATGCATACGTCAATGGTTTTGCTGTCTTCCTGGAAAAGTTGTTGCTAGAAGAGTTTGCTCCAGTATGATTTGTAATCATAGAAATCTGTCTTTCAAATTATAACAACAATATTTAGATTTTAAAACATACTGTCTCTTTTGAACAATATTAAATTCTTATTCTGCAAATAATTTATTTTGAGAAGTTTTTGTCTATAGAGTAAAAAAAATAAATCAATATTGTGACAAAATAACCTTCCTTTTAATTCTTTTAATTGAAAGAAAAATATGATAATTTAGTTTCTGTAATAAATTTTTTAAGTCCTAAATATAAAAATACAATTTTAAATTTTTCATTTTTCATAGTTTTATCATATTTCTGCAAAATAAAATATGCTGGTAGATATTTGGTTTGTGCATTTAAAAGAAATCAGATTTCTATCACTTTATACCAAGCTTTAGACAGAAAAATATTTTCTATTTTTCTAATACTAGCTACAGAGTTTAGCAATCATGATTTTAATAAATATACTCCATATAAAAAGCTTGGAGGCCCATGAATCCAGAAAAAAATGTGAACCTGATCCTAATAAATGTTTTCTGGAATTCACAGGTATCATTTAGACACAGCTATCATCTACAACTCCAACAGTGCAGCATGTGTTCTAACTTGCAGAGCTCTAGCTTGGAAAAAGGCACCATAGGCAGTTTATTTCCTACTTGATTTTTTTCTGCCTATCCTTTAGTACTACTCCACTGTAAGTGAGATAATTTTAATTTTAAAATCATTTATTCTTCCTGTATGTTTTAATCTAAACTTAACTATATTCAGAAATAGTTTGTTCTTCTAAGGACTGGATCATAGCAACTTGCAGTTTCCCAGATGGAAATTCTGAACAGCTGAGTTTCTGCTGTTTGCTTCCTGGTACAAGAAAAGGCATTTGTAGATCAAGCAAGCAGCAGATGGAGAACAATTGGAGTATATAATTATTCGGCCTGGACTCCTTTTAAATGGGAAGGTTGAACTCTATCTATTTGGCTGGGAAGACAGAGGAATGGAGTAGCACATGGTAGATAAACCTTCCAAAGATCCTTTAAAATAAATCTAGCCAAATATGTGAAATAACTTCATCAGTTAATAGGGTCTCTTTTTCTGTGAACTCCAAAATCTGGCAAGTCATTGTAGGTTTGCTTTTGAAGGTTGAGATTAATACACAGCCTACCCAAACACTTCTGTATGAATAAACTACATTGATTTCAGTATGTTACCTGAGGACTCCATCTGGTGACTCTCCTTTACTTTGCCAGATTTTGAAAAGCTGAAGCCTTACTGTGATCTAATGCCAAAATATAAAATCCACTGTAGGAAAGTATTAACATGTTGTGATTCTTGCTCTGTGGAAGTGAATAATTGAATTCTGTGACTTTTTGAAAGTGCCCTCATAGGAGCATTGCATTTTGTAAGCTGACAGCTAACACTAAGATTATGTGCCAAAATCAGTGTCTAGAGAGCTATGATTATTTTCATTAATTATTCCAGATTAAATGGACATATGAAGGAAAATACAGAGGGCATCAAAACAGGATTGATAAAGTTTTATGAGAAAAGAAACCAATCAGAAAAATAAAATACCAGTAAAATCTGAAATTAGAAACAGAGAAGACAGTAAAATATTTCAGAAGAAAAATGGGAAGAATGGTAAATTCTTAAAATATCTAAATTAATTTCTGAAACTACATAGTCAAATCAGAAATTATTCATATATTTTCCATACAATAGTCTTTATAGTTAAGAAAGACTAAGGATGGATAAAATCATTGGAAACCATTATTTATATTAACAAAAATGAAGAGTAGAATTACAATCACATGTGGAAAAACTTTAGTTTAGAAAATTGATACTGTAAACCAAAATTAATTTAATGACAAAAGAAAATTTTAATACTGATGCTTTTACTGTTTTAAGCTCCAGGAAAAAATTACACTAAAGCGAGGAAAACTACTAATAAGAAAGATAGTTAAGCGGGAATAAAGCCATAATAGAAATATTACTGTTTTTTGGATTTGTCTTCCTCCTTATTTGAAGTTTCAAATCTTCGGTTCTTTTCTATGGAACTAAGGCAAGTCAAAGACGTCAGATCCACACATGATGACCATGTGACGATGAAGACTTCCTCTCACATTTTGTTTTTATTTTCTTTTTTTTTTTTGGTCACTTTGGAAATACTCTAACCGAAAAACAAGATTTTTGTGAATATGTATGAGGTTCCCTTACCCAAACTCATTTAAGCTAATTCAGGAAAAGCAGATGGTTTATTCACCTGTGCATCACAAGCATTCTGACTGTGTGCTTATTCCTTGCACTGACAAAGAGACTTCCATGATACTCTTGCGGCCTCATTTCTAGATCCAAGTCAGGCAGGACAGTGCTGAGACATTTCACTGCTCCAAAGTGAGATGTGACACTTTAGGGTACAGATGTGCAGCTGAGTGCCCTGATAACTTTTGAAGTCAAGAAGTATCTGTGGAAGTACCTGAGGGTTGACAGAGGGTTTTCAAAGTCATTTAGGGACTGGGATGACTCACTTTTCTCACCTTGCAACTCATTCAAGTAAGTCCACTTTTGGGCAGTACAGAATGACTTAGCAAAGTTAGATAACTTTCTCCTAAGTTATGAATAAAAACACACCTAAAAATTACATTTATTCATTCTAATAGGAACTATTTAAACAATAGTATTATGATCTTGATTTTTGTGACTATCACAATTCTTACAGATGTAGATTTAATAGCCACTATTAAAAAAAAAAACAACTTTCCTGAAAATTGAACCTTTTTTCATAGGATTAGTGGTTCAGATACACAAGCAGATAGGCTGTAATCATAGATAATTAATCTTTTGCACACTTTTGAACTTTATCGGATTTCATACATTTTATTTTGCATAAATAAATGCAATGCTTCAACACAAAGATTAAACAAGAGTGACTGCAGAAATAGCAAATCTATACTTCACTGAAAAGCAGCAAAATTATGATTAGATTTTTTATATACTGAGTCTCTAAAGGGGAATAGGTACTATTTTGCTTCAGCCAAGCTGATGTGGGTGCAAATGCACACACCATTGCATAAAGACATGTTGGCACAAACACAACTGCATATACAGTCTTGGATAGAGAGAGAAGTATTGAACAAAAAAAACCAGATGTTAAAGCTTTGTCCTTTCAAGTAAAAATGCTGACATTTTTTGAAGTAACCTTAACAAAGAGCTTACATCTGGTATATATTTGATAGTCTTTACTACAATCAGTATGAATATAATTTGTATCCCATGTGCATTATTCGTAATTACCGATGTGTAAGATTTGTTCTACCAGAATTAAAATTCCATTAATTGGATTTTATATATTAAATACCTTGTGAAGTAGATAGGATGTATAGTGCAAAAATATATAATTTTTAGAATAGTTAGTAAACAAAGTGATAGATGTTCATAAAAAAAAGTTCATTCAAACAGTTGCCCATCAACAGTTTACGACTGAATCTTCTCCTGATTATTTAATTGTATCTGACTTAAATTACAATAAGTAAAAGACTTTTTTCTTTTTTAACCTGAATCTTTCATAATCTACGTAAATATTGTATCTACTATGGCAATCCAATGGTATAAGTATGACAAACCTATTATTCTGCAACAAAAAGTAGACTTTCTTTGTTTCCACTACTACAATGTCATGGCTATCTTAGCATATAACAACGACTACATTGTCCCCAACATTGTCCTAACAGCTGTTTTCCTGTTTTCATTATTTGATTTTGGTTTTGATTTTGTTGGGGTTTTTTTTGGGGGGGG
>VRYO01002772.1:37836856-37886482 GCA_009812075.1 Sialia sialis | reverse complement strand
GGAGGAAGGTGCATTTTTGTGTATGTTTTTAATTCAGAAAAACACAATACTCATTTGAAAGAAACACAATAATTTTCATGCTGCTAAGGCAAAATATTAAATTGGATTTTATATATTAAAAGTTGTGGAAGATATAGGCTCTAGAGCAGATCTGTTACATGACAGTCAAATATATAAAGAAGATAGGGTGAATAATGATTCCTGAATCTGGCTGATGATTTTCACTCAAACTTTCTTGTTAAAAATGGGCTGTATAAAAGAAACAGTAGCCCATGTTAAGTGTCTGCACTAAGCATGAGACCTGCAGTTAAAAGCATTTGGGCACACTTCTATAAACACCTTGTGGTAATACCTCTCACTAATACAATCACAATATAATGTTAATAGGAAGTAAGTCATCTGTGATAATTGTTTGGAGAGGAAAAGTAAGTGTACCTAAAGACTGATTCTCCAGCTGAGGGAGTTCGTGGATCGACATCCCCTGTACCATGGCAAATTTGTGTTCATTCTTTGTTTAATACACTGACAGTGCAGTCATCCCATATTACAACTGTATGAATATCCTGAAATTTGGAAAGGAAGAAGACTAGAAGGAAAATGAAAACAGAGAAGAAACACTGCCATATTTCTTCTTGTTGCTGTTTTAACTAGAGGAAGTAACATCTTTATGTCTCTTCATTGTGGAGGTTAAACTAGCAAAAGACAAGCAGAATCAGATAATCTGTCACACTAATGAAAGAGAAACATAGATTTCTGTGTCAGTCGCTGAACTATACTTTTCGTTTTTACATAATTTTGAAGCACATGATTTTCGCTTGCAAGAGTCTATAAATACTCAAATATTCTAAAATCCTCAGGACAAGGAGAAAGTTGTTTTTCTTGAAGATATCTGTAGATGATTTTACATATGTACTAGTTATGAAAACGAACAAACAAACAAAAAAAGATCACTATTACAAAGGATCATCTTGTTTAATGATAGAACAATCCAGACACACATTTTCATGCAGCACAATCTATATATAGGCTTGGTTAGATTATTTCTCTGCTTGTATGTATTTGTCTACTGATATGCTTGCTTTATTTACTGTATTTGGGTATTTTTTTTTCTTCTTTTGTTGTTCTTTTTTCTTCTCTTGTGAGGTCTGCTTCAGTAATCTGAGGATGCCATACTGAAACTTGAGTAAGAATAGCATGGATACTAGAATAGAGGATATATATGTGTATTATACCAGGCACAGGAAAGCATGCATGTGTCTTGGAGGACAGCAATGGAATTCAAAATAATATTGACAAATAAGAAGCATGTTTAAAATAATAGAATTAAATTCAACAGAGATAACTACAAGATACTCAGGCAGAAATAATAAATTGCACATGTACAAATTAGAGAACAACTGTTTAGGTAAAAGTTCTTCAGGTCTCCAAGTAAGAGGATGTCAAGTTCAACATGAGCCAGCAAAAGGAATCCCAATGATCATGAGTCAGCAACATCAAAAAATGGACACTGTGACAAAGCATTTACTGTGGCATACAGCAGGCATCATACAGATATCCTTTTAGTCAATTCAGCAGTCATGAATACACTTGCATACTCTGAAATTTTCTTTCACCAAGCTTTATAATGAGCAGATGCCAATTGGTGAGAGAGCCAGCTGAACAAAAATACTGATTGAAGGCCTTGATTTTATAACCTTCAAGGAAAGATAGAATAAAGAGGAGATTTAGGAAGAATGTGTTGTTAGATTTCAAGAAAATAAAATACTATTCAAAAAAGAATTTAAATACTCTCTGTATCAGAAAAGAAGTAATGGGCTTAAATTGCAAGAAAAAGAGAGCCATTGTCTAGTATAAAACATATTGGAAAACACTTTTGAAAGGAAAAGGTAGTGAAGAACCTGAAAGTTTGCTGAAGAAACTTGTCAACCTTCTGTCAACAAAGGTACTTTTAAGCAGATTAAATAAATGCTTTTCAAGAATGGATTAGATTTCCAAACTCTTTTTTTTTTAAATTAATGTAGTATGAAGATTCTGAATTGATTTTAAAGGAAAACCACTTTATTCTTCTTTCTTTTCCTCTTTCCAGTCTTTGATATTTCTGAGATGCTTCTTATTAGTTTTTATGAAGATCTGAATGTCTCTGCTTATATTTTTGTTCTCCCTGTGTTGTACTTTATAGCTTTATTTTTCTTATTTTTTTGTTTGTTTTTTTCTTCTTCTTTCTAGCACACCATCTGGTTTCCTACATAGGTGAAACCATATTGCATATTTAAACCCTCTGTCATACCAGCACTGATTCTGAAGCAGTTTCATCTCTGTGAATTTTCCTTGGTTCTCACCTCAGTATCCAGCTATCTTCATCCTTCTCTGTGTTTCTCTAGGTGCTCAGAAAATAGAAATACTTTCTATAACGGAGCTCAAAACTTATCATGGATAACCTATAATTAATTATGTACTCACATTCTTCATAAGTTCTCATACCTATCACTACCTTTTATATCAACCCCTTTTGTTGTAATCACTGTGCATACTGAGATTTGAATGAACTGACATATGCAATTAAAAGTTACTGTGAATCCATGAAGTGCTGGAACAAATTTATGTTTACTTGAATTGTGTAGAACTGACAAGACAAACAGGAATACATAAAAAATCCCATGCAAATGATCATCAGTTTTGTTACAAAACATTTGTAAATGAACCAGAACTTTTAAACTGTGGTTCTCTTTCTTGTTTTTGTGGGTTTCAGGTTTTTTCCCAAGAAAACTGAAATCTACCAATTTGCTTTTTTTCGCAGCATTTATGCTTGGAAGAACAATCTTATAAACAAAGGTTTGTAACAGTAAGCAAAAGAACAACTTCTGCATTTGAACATAGGCTATAAATGCAAGTTAAAATATGCTCTCCTCTAAATGTCTTACTTATTTGTTGAACTTAAAGGTGGATTTGTAAATCAACAGAAGTAGAAAAGAAAATACCTGTGATTTTTTGATCATCTGTGCATTCTGTAAAACACATGAGTCGGATGATATGTCTGGGAAGGCTGAAGGTGTGAAGCCTGGATATATGCTCTGCATATTTAGTTACCAGCTGATAAGTGAATTTAAATAGACTGCTAGGTAATATTTTTCATATTAGTTTTAATGGCTTACCATTGAGAAAACATCTGGTGAAAAAAATAGAAATGTATCTGTAATAAAACACAAATATTTATATTAATATTCATGCTCTTGTGAAGTTTGTAAAATTTTATAAATTGTACTACTAAAGGGCAATATTGCAGTAGATGTTAGCAGCATATATTCAGGGAAGTCTATATGTTCATGCATGTATGTAGTCATTGTAATGGAAGTGAAGCAAAATTAATCAGGTAAATAGGTTATGGTTCATTAACAATTATTAAGTAAAGTAGAAAATAAAAGGAAAAAATAAGAAACCAGACACTTCCACAACTGAATTAATCCTTTTCTCTAAAATCAAACAGTTCACTAAATCACTAAATTCATCACTAAATTGAAGAATTATCTAGAGTTGGCCTTTTGCTCAAACAGGGCCACATAGAGATCATTGCCTAGGACCATGTCCAGGCAATATCTTAAAATCTCCTGGGACAGTGACTCCACAGCCTCTGTAGGTAACTTGTGTCAGTGCTTGGTCACTTCATGAAAAGAAGTTTCTTTCTTTTTAGCATGAACCTCCTGTGTTTTGGTTTGTGCTCAATGCCTCAGGTCCTATCATTTCAAGAGATACCTCTTTGAAGAGTCGTTCTCTGCCTTCTTTACAGGTTTGCTTCAGATATTCATATATGTTTATGAGATCTGCCCTGAGCCTTCTTCAGTCTAAACAGACAGTCCCAGCTCTCCCAGCCTTTCCTCCTATGGGAGAAACTCCAGGTCCTTCATTGCCTATGTGGTTCTTTACAAGCAGAAATAGGAATGAAAGTCCAGCAGTTTTGAAGCCCAGAACTGAGCACAGTATTCCAGTGATGGCCTCAGCATTGCCAAGAGGGAAGGATCATCTCCTTTGATCTGCTCTCAAGACTCCTCCTCATGCAGCCCAGAATACTGGTGGCCTTCTTTGCCATGAGGGCAAGTCCATTTTGCAGATCTGCTCCCAGCATGTGCTGATGCATTGAGTTATTACTTCCCAGGTGCAGGACTTTGCCCTTTCCTTTGCTGAGCTGTCTGCCATTCAATTATTTTCTAAACAAAGCTGTGTCACCCACAGAAATTCTGTCTAAAGGCCTTGCAGGCTGAAGGGGGTCAGTGCCTCTTTCGCTGGAGAAGTCATTGCAAAATGAAGGGCAAGAGCATTTAAGTGATTTACCAAAATACAAGTATTGGTCTAACACCGATACTCAACTGTGATGGACCAAAGACTCTCTAACAGTTTAAAGTTAGAAAGGATATGTTTATTCAGCACTGGGCAGCAGCGTGGGGTAGCCCCCCAATACGCACTGCAAAATTACAGGTGGTCACAGAGTCTATTTATTGACAAAAGGTTCAAACAAATACATATTCATAATACCAGCCCCTCCCATCCCCTGCTTCCTATGGTAATTAGCTTGAATAGCTATTAAGCATGCCTGGTTGGCTTCTTAAAATAAGTCTGGGGTCGTTTTTGTGGCGAGGGGTCTTAAAACGCGGAAGTAAGGTGAGTCTTCCTTGCACTGACCTTTTCTGTTAATGACAATACAAATGGCTTTTGGGGCAACTCCAGTTTTGCAAAGAATGAGTTTCTGGTTGCAATTGTTCATGTTCGTTGGACCTATCTACTAGTTTCATTCTTGCCCATTGCAAGCACAGCTGAGCAAACATAAATTGACAGGCAATTATTTAAGCTTCAGGTAACTATCTCAAGCCCAGTTTCTTCTAACTTTTACTAAAATCTTAATTTCTTTAAGATTAGTGTTTCATAAGGGTACTCAGACATTTCTGAAGGATATTGTTCAGAGCTTTGTGGAAATATGTGAGACTGACTCATCCTAAGATGCCTGGGGGAGGAACCAAAGATGGGAGAATGGATGGGTCTATCTGTATGTGGAGCCAGTGTGGAAAAAGAAATTCATGGGGTCATGGGACAATTCAGTCTCCAGAGCATGCCAGGAAGTCACTAGTGAAATCTCCTGCTCAAAGCAACATCAGAATGTGTGACAATATGGTTTAGAGTTCTTTAAAGCTTTTTCTGGAGAAGCCCCAGGGATGCAAATAACATAGTCTCTCTCTGGGCACTTTGCTCCTCTCTGTACTGTCCCCATAGGGAAAAATGTTGCTCTTTCTCTCCAGTGTAAACTTGTCTTGTTTCAGATGTGGCCCACTGCTGCTCATCCTACCATCATGCACTGCTGTGGAGAATCTGGCTCCATCTTCTCAACATGCATGCTGTAGGTGTGCTGCAAAGATCTGCTCTGGGCCCTTACCTGGGCACCTTTCCACTGTAAAGCCACCTCTATACTATTTAGATTTACTGTATGCCTGTACCATATGCAGGAGCAAAGGTCCTTTGCTGCTTGCCTTGTCCCAGTGTCCTCTGCTCATATCTGCTTTGCTACATCTGACTCTGAGAATGAAGGGGCTGGCCTATTTTCGGATTTGACCAAACAGCAGGGGCAGCTCCTTCCAGACTTGGTCACTAGGGGTGCTGAGCAGCTGTCCATATCTTGGGAAGTCTTTTAGGAACAAACCAAAAAGAACTGTGTCTTATCTCTCCTTGTTGTTTAGTTTATGTGTCAAATCCTCCTTACAACCCCAGACCCTAGGACAGCCCCTGTGTTGGACCCAAAGCTGCTCACAGCTGAGTAGACAGGAGAGAAGTGTTGGAAGATGCTGCCTTCGCTCAGTGCCTGGAGCTGCTTTTCTCCACCAAGCCAAAGATTGAGGATCAAGACCATGATCCTGCTGGAGCCTTCACACCTTGCATGTGTGCCCACAGAAGTCCTGAACAAAATTTAATTCCTGCTGATGAAAAGCAACAAGACTGGGGAGTGTCCCATTTACTCTCTGACATGAAAGATGTAGAAGGAGACATTACAGATAACCTCGCCTCCTATAAGTCACAATGGTACTAATTACCAAAGAAGAAGAATAGCCTTGCCCTTAATGGGTTGCATATGTGACAAATAAACATAAGTGCAATAAAAGAGGTGAGTTGGCTGGTCAGGAGGATCTTGGAGGAGAGGGCCCGGAGAAAGGGGACCCTAAGGAAGCAAAGGAGCCCTGAGGAAGGTGGAACAATCCAGAGAGACAGAAAAGAATGAAACAAGGAAGAGAGTAGCTGCAGTAAAAGATCTGCTGTGAGGTCAGTCTGGGTTTGATGGAGTCAGAGCTGCTGTTGGAGCCTGCAGTCACAGTCGAGCTGGGTGAAAGCTGTGCTCAGAGTCTGCAAACCAATACTTGCAGTCACAGTCCAGCAGGTAATAGCCATCAGTCAGAGTCTGAAGTTAGACCCTACTGTAGGAGCTTACTTTAGTCAGAGTCAGGATGGCAAAGCTGTAAAGAAGAGTAAACCAGGACCCTTTCCATATTGTTGAATGAGAGTCTGTGTCTTGGTTCATTTCTATCCTACTGCAGCAAAAGAGTTCCCAGGAGCCACCCACCACTGTTTGTCTAGCCAGGAAGAAAAGTGTCCCAAAGAGAGAAAGCTGGTTTTGCAAGACATTTGATATCGTCTTCTGACCTTGCAGATGGGATTTAACCCCAGGTGTATCAGATCCTGTGATGAGAAGTGTTCCTTGTGCACAAGAACCTGTCAAGAGGCAGCCCAGCAATGCAGATGGAGGAGCCTTGGTGATGTCCTCAGTGTCAACAGAATGCCATTCCATGGCTCCTCTGAGGGCTGTCAAGGGAATAGGATAGACCCCTAGTCTCCAGAGGAAAAGTCCTGAAGATGACAGTGGTTGATGTTGCAATAGACATTGGATATCACCATTTTCAAACAGAACCACCTAGAGCCTGATGCCCAGGATAGCACATCTATAGCTTAGCCCTGTGTATAAAACCAATAACATCTGGAAATAATACTGAAATTAATTTTATACTGTTTCAGCTTTAAAAATTAAAGTTTACAATGGTAAAGAATTGTCAACATACTCATTAAGGTCCAGAACCTTATCAATGAGATGGTGAGATGTTCTGGATACTGAGAGAACAATCCTCATTAAAATTGCGAGTGCTCTTGTTTTGATGGAATTAGGGTAAGATTCCTCTCTAGTTTCTTCACTAAAAGTTTCTTGTCAACTGTGCATGTGTGTAGGCTGAGAAAGCAGATGTGACCATCCCAAATTAAGGTCAGATAATTTCTTTGAACCTCAAAACTTATTGATAAAATACTGAGGTTTTCTTTCCTTACAGAAAGAAAAAGGAAACGTAACATTTTTACCTTCTTCAGTCATGAATGCAATGTTCTTGCTCATATTTTATCTTCCATATAGTATCTTTGCTTAACTGCTTTTTTCCTTGGGGTTGTGTTTTGTTGTTGTTGTTATTTTTTCTTTATTATTATTATTTTTTGATTGGTTTTTTTGTGTGCGTGTTTTGGGGTTTTTTTCCCCAAAAGTGGAGCAATGAAAAGGTAAACTTCAAATAACCTTATCACTCTCTACAACTTCCTGAAAGGTGATTGTATTCAGGTGGGGTTGGTCTCTGCAAGCAGCAACTGACAGAATGAGAAGACGGCCTTAATCTGCACCAAGGGAAATATAGGTTGGACATTAGGAAAAAGTTTTTACTGAAAGAATAATAAAGTACTGAAAAAGTCTGCCTGGGGAGATGGTGGAGTCACCATCCCCGGATATGTTTAAAAAAAAGACTGGATATGGCACTCAGTGCCCAGTCTAGTTGAGGTGTTAGGGCACGGGTTGCACTTCATGATTTTGAAAGTCTCTTCCAACTTAGTGATTCTGTAAATGTAGAAGAAAAGGTCATTTGACAGCATTTTAGGCACTGAGCTTTAAAACTCAATTGTCATTTAAATCTATAACATTTTTCCTCTGATTCTGAATTCTTCCCAGAAAATTTCATATCCATGATCCTTCATGGAAGTTTTCTCATCTGCTGCCCAACATGCTTATAGCAGCTTACCACCAGTTCATTAGGGCCATCTTACCATTTGCCTCCTAGCCAGTAGGCATGCTTGAAGCTTGTTTGAAATGCTTTCCCTTCTCTCTTCCCCTTTGTAAGGCAAAACTTGTTGGACAAGGACTTTTTTGTTCTGCTGGTACTACCTGCTGTTATTTCACAGATGACTAGCTATAACACACATAATATGATGAAGACTTCATTTCACATTTTCTTTACGTATTCAAGTATTTAAGCCCCTTTTATGTCACACTGGAAGAGCTCTAACTGGAAAATAGGATATTTGTGAATATGTATGAAGTTGCCTTACCCAAACTCATTTAAGCTAATTCAGGAAAAGCAGATGGTTTCTTCACCTGTGCATCACAAGCATTCTGACTGTGTGCTTATTCCTTTCACTGACAAAGAGACTTCCACGATACTCTTGTGGCCTCATTTCTGGATCCAACCCAGGCAAGACAGTGCTGAGACATTTAGCTGCTCCAAAGTAAGTGTCACAACTTACTTTTGAAGTCAAATCATGAAGTACCTATGGAATTAGGCAGGGACTGGGATGACTCACTTTTCTCACCTTACATCTCATTCAAATAAGTCCATTTTTGGACTTTTTCTGGTCTAGCCTAGAGGTTGAACTCCATATTGGGAGTCCTATAAAGAATGGTTTTATAAACTGTGATGAAGAAAGCAGTTTGATCTTACCAATATTAGTAATGACCGCACTACATGGTCATCCAGGCTCTTTTAGAGACATTCTTAGCAATTTCTTTCTTTACAGGTATTGTAAATTCTATCAAGCATCAGTCATCCTTTTAGTTACTATACACAGGATATAGCATGAAAACAGCCCTTGAGTTTATTCCTCAACCTGAAGCCCTGGATTCACACAGGTGGCTCTGCTGAAACCGATTCTTTTGGCACCCAGGGCATGCCTTAGGTATTTATCCTGATTGTTATTTCTTTAATGCTCTATGATCGTACTTTTTATGCTCTTCTAAATTTTAGTTTTGAAAATAAACCCACCCCAATAATGTATATATAAGGTGGATATTTCAACAGTGCAAATTAATAAGCAAAGTATGTTAAAGGTTTTCAGGAGGATCAAGTTCAAAGTCAATCAAAGTCAATCAAAATTCAGAAGAGATCAATGGTAAACAAAAATTAGATCTGAAGCTAAATAACTATCTAAATTCCTATGTAAAACAACTGCAATTTCTTTTCTCATTCTTACACTTTGCAGTGCTTTTCCATGCAATCATGCCAATATACACAGACACCCATGTGTGGGATAACATATTTCTACCTTTGTTAACATAAACAGTACTTATTAGCTCATCTGAAATCTAAAAAGTTCACTAACATAAGCTGTCATTATGCCAGCAAAATATATTGGATTGGGCATTCGTTTTGTAAGAAGAGCTATACATTTGTAAATATTTAAATTATTTACTATGACTACAAAAGCAGTATTAGATTCCTTACAGCCACCACTTTTATCATCAAAACTTTTCAAAATGTCGTGGACCAGATTAAAATTCATACAATTATTTAAGTGGAAGTTGGAGATTTTTATTTCTACGCACATTTTGGGAATTTCAGTTTTAGATATTGTGGATTAAAGAGCTGATCCAATTTCTCAGACTATTCATATGCTTCTTTCAGTGTTGGCAGTGGTCAGGCTTAAGCCAATGATTTTCTGCACACTGGTAGATGCTGTTAGTAAATAAATACAGAACAGATTTTTTTCCATATTATTGGTATTTCTTAAGTAATCTCACCACATTTTTAATAAGATGCATAGAATAGGCATTTAGCATGATTAAACATGCAAAATGACTAGATTCTGGGTGTTTTCACAATTAAAAAAAACCTCTCAGTTTCACAACTAGACTGAGCGCTGCAGTTTTAGTCTTCCTGAACTACATCTTCCTGGAGATTAAATCCATTTAGCAGAAATCCACAGAGAATACAAAAGATACATCTGTGGTAGGGTCTTTCTAGAGAGGAAAAAACACAAAGCTGTGTGCATTTCTTTCTTATATCTGTGATCTATTTGATTATAACATGAGAAGTTTGAGGACTTGCTCAATTAAGAACTGCCACACCCTGCTGTCTTCATGAAAGAGGTGTATCTTCTAAGAGTCAACAAAATTAAAACCTTAATTGAGCATTGCTGGTCACTGAAATTCTCTAATTTATATTATGGAATCATAGAATCATTGAGATTGTAAATACCCTTGAGGATCATCAGGTCCAAAAGCCAACCTAACAGTACCACCAAGTTCATCAGTAGATGTTAAAAGTGAGGTACATCCAGGATGAAGATAAAGTCTGTGACCAGTTTTCAAGGAATGAAAATAAAATAATAAAATTTTAAAAATAATAAGAGATTTTTTTTAAATCAATAAAAATAAAAAAAGAATCTGATTTGGGTTTTTTTTTGTTAATTGAAATTTCATGGCACATCAAAAATGTGCAGAAATCTGAGCATATAAATACGGTCCATTTGTGTCAACAAATCTATCTGATTCATGCTATCTGGGAAATATTTTGATTAAATAATTTAGTTTTGAAGGATCTATTAAATAGAAATCAATTAACAGTCAGTGGAAAAATAACTTGAAACTCTTACTTTTATAAATGTCGCCATCCATTGATGTCTAGTTGCACTTTGTATTTTAGCATAAATATAACTCTACAAAGTGCTAGACAGTGATAATTAGGTCACACATTGAAGATAAAGGCACAGTTCTCTTAAAAGAAACAGCCAAGTTTTACATGTGTCACAAGCTGGTGTAAAAACTACACTGTTTGCAGAGAAGCTGCTGGGGTAACCTAACTCTTCTGAAGTCCTGCAGGCATACATATCATGAAGCTTGCTCAAGAATACAATGAAGTAGCATCTTCATGCCCTCCATTATATTTTGAGCTCACTCTGTATATTACCTACAGCCTAACATATCTTTATTAGTTGATCCAATAAAGGATAAGCATTTCAATTGTGAATTGTGATAAAATTTGAAAGTTAATCTATTTTGTATTTTACAAACATTTCAGACATGCTCACAGGCAATTCATCATAAATATTTCCATATCTAGGTGTCAACATTGTGGAGGTTTTTGGGATTTCAGCTTGTGATTTTTGTATTTGTAGTGTGTTATTTAGACAACTAATCCTCAGCTAAATTCTTTATGTTGTTACAATTTACAGAAAAAATTTAAACTTGTTATTTTTAGAGGTTTAAAGTGAAGAAGGACAGAGACCAGTTTTGGTGACCATAAACCATAAATGTATGTCAGCTGTTAGTCTGTGAACTTTGCTCTTCAAGCTAATTATTAAATTAATTAAATTAATTTATTAAATTAATATTTTGAAACGAGATAATCTCCACCTTTATGACTAATGTAATAGAGAATTTGTAATCCTTTTGTGCTGATTTTTTGACCTGTCTTTTGTCAGTTTTACAAACAACTGATGAGACATCCGTCATTGTCAGTACAGGAATAAGATAGTTCTTGACATTGGGGTTTTCTCACTGATTAAATTGTCATCATGTATTCACAGCCTAAATACTGCCTTCTGGTCACCGTCCTTTTCTTGTGTGGAAAATGACCTTTGTGAATAATTGCATGCCCCAGATGTGTCAAAATGAGGAGGATGCAGCAATCCAAAGTGTAAAAAAACATAAAGACTATTTGTCCACTGATTATCTTGTAAACTGGAGGGAGAAGTAAAAAATAACCAGAAACCGTTTTTGCCATTTTATCATTGAAAGGCAATTTGAGATCCATTTAAGAAATTTTAGTTTTACTTTGAATTTTGTTTTAGAATATTTTAATGATTGCCTTGCATTGCTTATAAGGATAAGTTTAACCATGTTTTTGAGCCACAAGTACAGTCATAGCAACTGTAAGTCTGTTTTCAAACTACCCATATGCTTCTATTTTAGAGACTATCAGCCTTATAGGAAGAAGAGTTATAGGGAATGTATAGTTATCAGAGTTATAGGAAATTTTTAATATTAGAACTACTATATTTTATGCCAATATGGAAACATCCCTAAGAGTCATTACTATTAGTGGGAATTTCTGGAGTGTAGTGTATTCTGGCTGTACTCCAGCATCCTTGAATTTATCATCTGTCCTGTAGAACTTCAATGGAGCATTAGTGAAATGATAGAAAATGTCTTCCTTTGAATTGATGAATTATCCACACTCAGAACTGAGCCAAACTTTGAAACTAACAATTCTTTCTGAAAATTATTTACCTGATGCAATTAAAGAGCTTCTTTGCAACTTTGTTGACTTAGCAAACTTCACAAAAGCAAAGCAGATGGGTTGGTTGGAAGGCTTGTGTGAGGGCTTGTTTTTGTGCCTACTCGCATACTAGTCCAATGACTGACGACACATGGTTTCCCTGGCTCCCTGAAATCCCACCTGCCTGGGTGTGGGCTGCCCAAGTGCCTGGGACCTCTGGCTACCTTATAGTACAACTGGTAGTACAGAGGAGTCCCACGGTTCCACGGATAAACTAGGCTGCATGGTTTCCTGGGCAGACCATTTTTGGCTGACTGTGTATTTTTCTGGATCTCTGCCCAGAAAACAGGCATGGTCCCAGTTCCCCAAGCTAGTTGGGCAGATCTAGATTGCTGGCCTACAAATGACAGAAAACGTGGATGCTGCCTTCTCTGAAATAACTTTTTTCTTCCTCAAAATATTATTTTTGTTAAAAGATTCACCTTTTGGGTACTTCATTCTGATCCAAAAAACAAAAAATTTGTCAAATTTTAAAATTTCTATGGGATGAAAACTCAGATTTCAAATTATATTACAAAGAACAAAGGAATGTATTACAAATATCAAAAGTTAGAATCAAATCAGGTGAAAATTAAAGGCATTTTTATTTAGAAAGAAAATCGCAACTACTTATATAAATATGGAAGAAAGTTCAGAGTTGTAACCTAAATGTAATTGCAGAGTCACATGGTAAGACAGCTCCCAGGTCTTCCATGTGTTGACTTCTCCAGAAGATGATATATTAATTCCTCTCAATTTTGCCAGAAAAGGTTGTCTTTTTAATGCCGCAATGAAGAAGAAAAATTTCTAAAAACAATTTTTTATGTGCATAGAGTGCCTCTGCCTCTACATAACACTGATGCACATACAGATGCTACTACTACTGTCATAAAAATCAAACACCAGTAAAATAATTTTTCTATTTGTTCATATATCCAAGGCCAGGATCAATGTTTATTTCTGAGAGGACAATATAGATAACAGAACATCTTAACAAAATATTTCATTCAGAATACAAGACAAAAGCAATCTTCTCTTTGATTTTGGAGTATCATCTGCTCGAAAGATACACAGCAAAACTAACAATTTTCAAAACATGTTCCTGAATCCTATTATTATTTGAATAACTTAATAGAAAGAAAGGAATATTCTATAAAGCAACTGAATGAAAAAGGTACGAAATCATGGGGATTTTTTGTTGATCTTATGGCTGGCTAAAATTGCAAATAAAAGTGCTTCTCATAAGTAAAAGTTTTGGGGTTAAATCTTCAGAACAATTAAAAGCTGAGATATCGCCTCATTGATTTTTCAGTTCATGGTCCATTGAGTAAAGAAGTGTATTCATAAATCAAGCAAAACTGGTAAGGCCATATATGCACCATCATGTTACGTTTTACTAGGATTCCAGTGTTCCTCATTAGTCTTTGGGGCATATAGAGGAATTAGTGCAGTTTTATCTTTGTGAGATGAAAGAGTTACACTAGTGACAAAATTTTAACACGTTCTAGTGAATAGAAGGGCCTCTCCAGCCTCTTCACCTGAAGAGCATTTTCTGATTGGGCTCCCAGAGATGACAGCAGCATGCATATTGTTCCCAGGCTTGACTTGCTAAACTTGCCCTTACAACCCCAACAAATACTTTGTGGGGGAATTAGGGGATTAAGGGTGTGAGGGAGGAGGGACTGGTGCTCAGCAGTACCTGTTGTAAGGCTGCCATCAGCTTAAGGCTTCACTCTACTGAGAAGACAGCAGTCATGACCTCGGTCACTCTGAGGAAAGTAGCACTAGTATCACAGAGGTTCTGTATTTCTGACAGGATCTGACTTAAAATCCAGTCGACTATCATCATAAATTGAACAGCAACAGAGCACTAAGTCCAAGGTACCAGAATGAATAATTCCTCAGTGCCTTGACAAAATTAGTCACCCAAGTAACATTATAACTAATCAGGGATGAACTTAAGGAATAGAATATGCACAGAATAGAAATCCACAGGTATACATGGACCTGATTGTTATTCAGCAGGAAGTTTTTAAGGGCCTAATTTCCCTCTCCTTAAGCAGGATATGCCTAGATTTAATTATTTGTTCACTCAAATAAATTGGCAAGATTCAGATACGAATAATCCATAAGAAAACTCTGTGAAACCTTGTCAGAAAAAAATAAAAAACAGTAAAACCCAAATACTCAAAGGATGAGGGAAAAGGTTTAATTTTTGCACAGTGTTGTAAATGGAGGAGGGAATGGGTAGGAGGGGGAAAGCATAGTCTATTTGAAAACAAGAGCCGACCAATTTAGATATTGTGAAGAAAAAAAATAGACTTACTGGAATGTTTAGAGATTATATGTTAAGGTCAACTTAACCCCAGGAAGATCTCTGTAATCACTTCTGTAGCAAATATGGTATTTGTCCAGCTTTTGGGAGCAGATTATCTACATTCTTAAAGCACAATTAAATGGAATGGTACTTTGACAATCACAGAGAAAATATCTGTGAATGTTATTTCCTTGCAGTTTTATGGAGTACGGACATAACACATGCTAGTCTTGTTTTCTTTTGAACATTAAAATACTGAAGTCATCTAATATTATCTTGGTAGCAAATGATGTATGACTCAAATTCTACTTGAGCGCTGCACTTATAATGTACCTACTCACAAGAAATGGGATGTTATTAAATACTTTAGTCCAACCCTCAAAACACTGAATAGAACTTCCATAACAGTTGTTCGTAAAAGTAATTTATGGGACTCTTAAAAGGCTAAAAGCTTTTCTTGCTGATTATGTACATACTCTGCATATAGATTATTTACATGTGAAATGTTGCCTCAAATAAATTTGATCAAATTCTTTCAGAAAAATGTGTACTCGAGTTCTGTGACTGAGGAAGACTTAAAAATATTTGTGTTCTCAGTTGCACTGCTTCAATTTGGCTGCTGCTTTAGCAGTAATGTTTTCAAATTGATATAGTAGTAATTAATTTCTTCCTCTTCCAGTGCATTTTAATACAGTCCAAAGGCTCTAATTCATGTTCCTCCGTATCAGTATTTCACTAAGTTTCGCTAAATGCAAATGCTGCATTAGCAACAATGTGATCTTTGTACATTGTTACTTCAAGCATAGAAGACCTAAACTGTTTAGGTGACAGTCAGGTACAACACTCTACAGATTCATTGCTGTGTTTTATACAGGTTGCTGTACTTCATAGAGGTTGAGAATAATGCTTATTTTTTTCAAAACAGGCTGATTCTTAATCTTCCATTAGTATCCCTACTGATACCTGTTCCATTATTACAATAATTTCACGCTTATAAGCCGCATCTTTTTGACTGAATTTTCGAGCTGACCCTGGAAGTGCGGCTTTTCACCTGGGGCGGCTTATATATATATATATATATATATATATATATATGGACAAATTCTGGCAAAATGCCAGCCTGGAAGTGTGAGGCAGGCCAGCTGGAGGCGGGGTGGGTCCGGACCTGCCGCTGCAGGGGGCCGGGCCTGGCCCCTCTCGGAGCTGCTGCCATGGCAGGGACGGGGCCGGCCGGAGCCGTGCTGACCCGGAGCGGGGTGGGGCCAGCCAGAGCTGGATCCTTGCTAAAAAAAAAAAAAAAAAAAAGGGCAGCTTGTCACCCAGTGCGGCTTATTTATGGACAAATTCCGTGGACTTTCCAACAACCTGGAAGTGTGGCTTACAACCAGGTGCGGCTTATAAGTGTGAAATGACTGTACATAATTCTTTAAATGCCACTGGTTTTGTCCATCACTTCTTGTGTCCCTGAATCCTTTGAAAGCTGAAACAATGCATGTTCTTTAGAAATTGTCTTTATGGGAATAAACTCTGGTTCTAGGATATTTCAGAGCAGAGTTTCTTGCTTTACTTCTTTTCTTTATCATAACTGAACCAATTATAATCTTATCACAATTCAAAGAAATATTGAATATAATATTTCTCTAAAGAAAGAAGTAGTTTTCCTTTTCAGAAGTTTATAAATGGGCTGAGGGTAAGAAAATCATACATTGTGGCTAATTTCTAGAGGCATATTGAGCTGATTGCAATATCTCTTGTCATACTAACATAAGAAAGAAAGCAAAAAAAGGAAAAGGTTTTTTCCTAATGGGGAAAGGAGTAGGATGGAGTACATAAATGAAAAACTGTTCTTTATTCTGAAGGTCAAATTTTGATTCCAAACACTTTTATTGGTATACATACAAAATAAATGAAGCTAAGAAAACCGAAAGTGAAACAACAGCAATAATAGCAAATATAATAATACTGTACCCCAAAACCATAAAGACATGAGTTTAATACTTGCATTGTTAGTGTGATTGAGTAAATTTTTACATGTAACTTATGGGATACAGGTTTTCCATTCCTGTCTACTGCCAAATGAATGAATAGATTTCACCATAAGGAAGTCTCTTCTGACATGTGCGTCATCAGCTTTTTGCTGACTATTGTTCCTGAAGGAAGTCTAGCCTAGAGTCCTGTGATCTTTTTTTCCCCCCCCACAGACGACATTGAACATTTTGAGCAATGAAAATCTTCCAAATCACCTTTATAATGGGAAAACTTTGGGAGTTAGGGGGATTGCAATTTATTTGTTCAGTAAACTTTAGACGACAAGCTTAGTCAGAACAAATGACATAAATCCCTTCTTTTCATTACCTTTGAGTTATCTTGCTCATAGGTCTGTGCCATTTGACTATTCTCATTACAGCTTTGTGACGTGTTCCCTGCTCCTATTAGCATGCTGACAGTCATCTCTGTTGAAAGCCATGTAGTGCAGTATCTGTGAATGAGAAACTAGCTGATAATATGGTAAGCAAAGAAAAGGAAGTGCTCTTTCACTACACAGGAAAAGCAGAAGACTTTAGCTGAATTGACAGCTATAGTCTGCATACAACTTTTACTACTTCAAGGGACTCAATAAAGTGCTTAACTGTTGTACAACATATTTTTACATATCTATTAAAAGCTTTTTCAATCATGTATTTTTAATAAAACACATTAAGAAACTCAGAAAAATATTAAAGAGCCATATGGGTAGAGGCAGCAACTGCTCACAAATGAACAGATTGAATGCTTTCTACAAATAAGAAAAAATAGTACTATCTGAGATACTAAATGGGAATGCCAAGTTATATGAGCAGTTTCAAAGAGAGAGAGGAAATCTGTGGTGGCATGACAGTGAGCCCTATGACTTCCAAAAGAGTCAATTGAAACAAAAGAGGCAAACATTATTTTATCACTACTAGGCATTGGAGCAAAAATTAGATTCAGCTTATTTAGGCTTCTGCTGGATATTCAACAATGCACGTTATGGCTGTAAGTATATATTATGTCCTAGAGACAAGATCTTCAGAACAATTTAGTGCAACTCATAAAACAGAAGCACACGGCATATCTGGAAGGTATCCTCCTGTAAAATGCTGTGCAGGATGATATTTATTGATCCCTAATTTTGTTTAGTTGCCATAATTACTTCAGTGTTGTATTACCTTATTTCATCTTTGAAGAATGTGCCATAGCCTCACTCCTAGTTTTGTGGAGGTCCCTTTAATCTACTGTGTCCATAAAAGTGGATACATAGGGAAGTAATGATGTAATTTTTTTTCCAGAAGGAGAAATATAAAGAGTCATAAGAGAATAGATTGAATTTGTCTGCTCCTTACCACAGAAATCATACCAAAATGGGCCATTTTCACTCACAGTTGAAAAATAATCTGGAGTCACAATACCTAATTGTAAAAGCTGAGCAACTTTCTTAAGCTTCTTCTGTTTTGCATCATTTATCATTTGCTTAATTCTTCTCATTTTTACAGATTCTGAACTTTAAAATATTGCATAAATACAGATTGATATTCAGGATATCTACTGTAACATAGCATAATATCCTTAATAATGTAAATAGTTATTTTCTGTTTGTTGTGACATGCATCAAAACAATGTAATCAATGCTGTCATAAAGTGATTAATAGACTCACTGTGATTAAAAGTTAGTTCATAAGAATAGAAGACCTATTAATCTTTCATTTTAACTCATCAAGGTTTAAATTAAACAATAAGACAAGAATTCTGAAGCATAAAAGTGAAATTCCCTGCTAAAAGTTATTTTTTGCCTACAGTGCTTGTAACATTAAATTTAAAATCAGACAAAATCTTTATTTTATGGGACAATATGTTGCAATTATATCTCTATTTTTTTAAAGCAGATAGAAAATTCATACGTAAATATTGTTAGTAATTTAAGATTATCAAATGTTGTTCAATTCTTCTCTATATTTCTGCTTTTCTATATTTTTTCTGAGGATATCTGAGAATTTAGAATCTTTAGATACTGAAATTCAACACCTCACTAGGGCATAATCTCAGAAAAGTTTAAAAACCTGTGTATACAAAAGTGCATATTTTTACAATATGACATGAGTTTGCTGTTTATGTCCTTGCAGGTTAATTCTTGCAAGATACATGAAATAAATATTTCTTGATTATGCCAAGTTGGACTAATATTACAAGCATTTTGCAGTACTTTGAGAGCATGTGGGTATCAAAATACTGAAAATGCTGTATTCTAACCTATCGGTAAATAGTGGATGAAAGGGTCACTGGTCTGAAGATAAAATAGATTAAAAATAATATAAATTACCTTTATGATGGTGAAAAGCTTGATTACTGAGACTGGGAGACACAATTCTGTCCAGAAGCAATTTAATGAAGATTAATAAAAGTGACAGGCCTAAGTCCTGCTTTTTGAAGTTTTGAAGAAATGCATTTAAATCTTCTGCTCCTTACTCAAGATCTCAAGGTGTAATTTAAATTAATTCTTTCTTATGAAAGAATTGTTTTATGTCATTCTATTTTTACTCTTATGGATATTTTTTTTAAGTCACAGATATGAGAAAGGGAATGAAGCGTAGCTGTCCCATTAAAAAATTCTCTTTTGTTTCTGGGATGTGTTTTACTGACAGTGATCACAAGGAAAATTGTCACAGATCTGTACAGTGACTAGAGCTCTTTTTCTTTCTTTTACCTCTTGTTTAGATTAAATGCTCAAGTATATGTTTTCCTTGGTTTGTGTAAGGAGGAGTGTTAAAGGAAGCTTGGGCAGATTGAATAACCTGTGCACATAAAGACAAAAGCCTCTGATGATAATTGTTTCTAAAACAACTGGATATGTTCTGGTAATTTGTTTGGAGGATTTGTTGTCAGTGGGAATGTCTGTAGTTGCCTCCACATAAGTTTAAAATGTATGCTCTTGCTAGTAAATAGGAAGAGCTAGTTTAAAATGTCCAGGTTTTGGCAGGAAAGCAAAAACTTTATACTGTTGTGTCTCTAAAATAACTTGAGGGCAAGACAGAAACTATTCCAAGTCACATTGATAGAAGCTCAGGAGCATGAATTAGGGCAATCTTTGGTCTCCTTTACACCAACATAAATCTGGAGTGACTCCACTGAAACAGATAGCTATTACCAACATAATTTTATTATTATAGTTAGTAAATAAGTAATAACGACTGCATAAGTTATAATTTTGTGGCCTAATGAATTTGTTCAGGGCTTCCCTTTCAAGTCAAATTTATTGATAACGTGAATTTAGCTATGATAATAGATTTTCTTCACTCTTAAGCTTCTTTCTATCATCTGGACACTTTTCATTCAACCCTACAGCTAAATCTTTTGCTATCTCAAGCAGGGTTTCATTGTTATAGGGCAACACTGAGGAACCAGCTGACATATCCCTTTTTCCCAGACTGGGCTACAAGACAGTCTCTGTAAGGAAGGCTGTCTGTTCATATAACTTTAGGTTATGATTCAGCCCCATGTTGTTGTTGTAGTTGTTTAGGTTATACAATGTTCACTATCCAGTTTTCATGATACATAAGAGACATGACACCTGCCCCAAGCAGTTTGCAATCTAAATTTACATATGCTACAGTGAGTAAAAAGTAATGGTTTTAAAAGCTGGTGGGCTTGGGAAATAAAACAAAACAAACAAACAAACAAACAAATAAATAAATAAATAAAAGACACAAATCAACAAAAAAAAAACCCAAAACAAACAAAAAAACCCCAAAACAAAAACAACAACAAAAAAAACCAAAAACAAATAAACAAAACAAAAAACAAAGGCACAAAAATGTCTTGCAATAAGCACAAGAAGATGCCAAAATGAGATACCATTGAGATGTAAAACTTACTAGAACCATTAGATCATTCTAATTACTGCAGAGGACATGGTGTAGCTTGAATTGTCATAGTTGCATATCATTAGGATCATGGCTAATTTAGGAAATATAGTTCCCTGTAATAAAAGGGATGCAATTAAATCCAGAGTCACTCAGATTATTTATTTTATACTCCATAAAAATTTTTCTCTCTGGCAAAATCCAAACTTTTTGCTATGAGAGTTTAAGTGGTTTGCTAGAGACAGAATTTTAGAGGGAGATGGACAAAAGATCTATATTTTTACTTCAACATTGAAACTGGCATATATGCCAGCAGTAAACTTTACCTCTTTGGTATTTATAGAATAGTTTGGCAATGTAAAGCAGTGGCCTGTTTGTGCCATGAGGATTTATTAATTTTGTTCTCTGTTAGAGATAAGAAAAAACAAAAAAAGAGATCAGTACAATAGCTCTAACTGACCCACATGGTACATTAATCTTGACTCCTGTGTCAACTTTTGTTGTGTATTCAGTTCATATGCCAACAAACTCTGAACACGTGAAAGAACTAAGGATCAGCAAAGCAGGAGGATAAGAAGCCAGTGTGCTTTTTCCTGCAGTTCAATTCTCCAACAGTCTATGATACCTATTGCAAAGACTCTTTGCTATGGAAAGTTACCTCTGTCCTGTGGCCAAACTGCAAATGTCCAGTTCAACTCAGTTTTAAGGGTATTTTGGAAGAATAGAAAGTAGTAGAATATTCTGCTAACCCAGTACTAGCCCTGTTTACTTAGACTATCAAAAGTAAGAGTACAGTAATTTCACGATTATAAGCCGCACCCGAATATAAGCCGCACCTTTTTTATTATTTTTTTGTTTTTTAGCGTGGACACATGTGCAACAAAGTGATGAGTTAGTAACAGAATCAAGCCAGTGCAGGGTTTGCTGTCAAGTTGTTCCATTTGCAAACAGTTTTCACAGACTGGCGAAGCTTTTAAACGCAGCCACAGGCACCCTCCCCATGCTATGTGGCCCGGCACTCCCGCCCCCGGCGCTGGCTGCTGCGGCGCCCCGCCCGCTCAGCAGCAGCTCTCCACACCGTGTGAAGCCGGGGGCTCGCCCCCTTGCTGTGCGCTCGAAGCCGGCCGCCCGCCGCCTCCGCGCGGTGGGAAACCAGCTCCAGGTCCCCGCCTACTCAGCTGCGGCGGCTGCTCCTGGCGCCGCCAGCTGCCCCGAGCCGCACTGCTGTGAGCAGCCATAAGCCGCGCTGCCATGCTGCCACGTGCAGCCCCGAGCCGCTCCGCTGCGGGTGGCCCCGAGCCGTGCCGCCGTGCCGTCATAGGCAGCCCCGAGCCACACCATCCCAGGCAGCTCCGAGCCCCCTCTGCCACGGGCTGCCCCAAGCCACGTCGCCATGCTGCCGCGCGGGGCCCCAAACCACACCACCACGGGCTGCCCCGAGACGCGCTGCCTTGCTGCCACGGGTCGCCCCGAGCCGTGCCGCCACATGCTGCCATGGGCGGCCCCGAGCTGCAGCACCGCGGGTCCCACAGCGCCCGTGGTTCAGGGTGGCCCGCGGCAGCTCTCCTACCAGTCGGCTCGCACTTCCGGTCTGGCCTTTGCCGGAAATTTTCCATAAATAAGCCGCACCTGAATATAAGCAGCACTACTGGGGTGGGATGGATTCTTCCATGAAAAAGGTGCAGCTTATATTAGTGAAATTACTGTATGTCTTGCAAAACTAAATAGAAAGTATGTGATTTTATGATCCCCATTTTGATTTTTTATTAATTCAATTATTGAATTTTCAGGAACTCTTCCCATAAGACTCAAAGTCTGGAAGGTATTAAAAGGAATTTTATAGCATTCAAAGTAAGGTTTTGCTTTTCTATAAGAAATAGATATCACTATGAAATTACAATAGCCATAGTCTTTCTAGGTAATAGGAAAACTCTAGGAATTCAAGGACCAATGGAGCCAATGGATGAAGTAGATGTTGTTGAAAACAAGACTGAAAGAGAGACATGAAGAGATATATTTAGATCTTCTCAAGAATCTCTAGGTTTTCTACTTTTTCCTGTTTCAGACATGCAGATCTCTCTACTTCCTTGCCTTTGCTTCTCCAATTTGAGATTTCATGTGTAATTTGGAGATAAGTCTAATTGAAACTCCCAAAACTTCATCTTCTGAAATCTCTGTGATCTTCATTCCTTAGGTAGTATATAAATAGCTTAACCAGTATCTTTTCAGCTGCACAGCTACTTACTTATTACTCTTTCATTTCTTTTGCACTGCCTTTGTAAGATTTGATTTTAAACTACTAACTAGAACAAACAATTATGCAAATAAAAAATTAGATCCTTCAACACTTCAGAGAACTGCTATATGTTTAATTCTACAAGAAACCACAAAGAATCAGTTAATTCCAGAATAATTCAACATCTGTTAGCAAATTTAAAGAAGATAGTGAATTTATTGTAGATCTGTAAATACTCAGCAACTTGGCAGGTGGTATTTTTATGGAGCAGAGAACAAAACAGAAAACACAGAAATGAACTAATTCTTCTGGGAAGGGGACATTGCTGCAGAATATATACTGAAAATATTATTACTTTTTCATCTCAGAAAGGCTTTGTTGTTGCTGTTCATACTTTTTTAAAATTTTATTGCAACTTTGGAGCTCATTCCATTTGGTGTTACATATGGAATTGTCTGTGCTAAATTTGCTTTTTCAGTGATTCAGGTATCATGTTTCTCATATACTGCAGAAAACATCAGGCAGTTTATTTCCATGGGATATTATAAAGAGTGTTACTGGCACAGGAGAGCCTGAGGAAAGAGCAAGAGATCTTATGGAAGGCTGCTGATCCCTACAAAGTTCAGTTTATGTTGCAAAGATTGATGCATGAAACCTCTGCTCCTAAGTGTCATCTCAGCTGGCACAATCGTCAGATGACAGGAAGATGCATATTGTGTACAAATAGCTAAGAGGCATAACTGCAAGACAGGATCACTTGGGATCACAGATGGTAATTCCTGAAACAGGTAATTTGTGAGGATGTAATTTCATCATTATGATTCTCAGTTTTCTTTCATCTTAGGGATGCAAAAGTTGGAACAATTAGTCTTTAAAGTGAAATCAAAATTCAAAATTTTCAAATATTAATAATCATATAAAAACATTTTGTAACAGCTGATCTTGGAAGACCTTAAGAATATGACCATTTTCATAAAAACCTATTGAGGCTAGATTGGTTTTCCCAGTAAGATGTTATGGCTAGTGACCATGGGCAGATCCCTTCCATTCTTATTAACATAAATGGTTTGCTCATGTCGCACATGGTTATGCAAATGACTGTGTTTAGATTGCAGAGAAGGGATGGAGCTTGGTGCCATTTGGGCATGGCAAAGTTGTTATTCTATGCTATTATGCAGAAAGGGAAAGAGATTATAGATGCTGCTACTCAGAATAGTTGTTGACAGCACATAGCTAAATCTCAAGAGGATTCACCGAAACATCACTGGGGAACCAGAAGGATCAATAAGATGCAAAAAAAGAGTCAACTTTATTTTATGAAGTGCAGGGGATTTTTGTTCCACTTTCCCTCCTACTCTTGGTGTTATCTATAGAAAAATAATTTGCAGGCAAATCTCTATTTTAATCTCATTGAATCAAGCTAAAGACGGAGTCTTTATAAAGAAAGTCTTTAAAACAAAACCTATTAAAAATAAAAAAAGAAAAAAGGACAATTTTAGGCGAAGGTCAGTCATTCTATATTTGACAATGATCAGGATTCTTTCATATATATCTTAAATATATGGCCAGGAACAAAAGCATTGTTATAACTATATATAACTATTAAGAAGGTGATTTTAGTTGTTATTTAGCATTAGCCAGCCAGTTAAACAAATATTAGCCAGCTTTTGGCTATGCCCTTGTTAGTAGGCAAGGGTAATTAAATTATATGCAGTGAGGACTTTTACAAGATCAAAGTCTTTAACTATTGGTTCTGTTCATTCTCATTCCATTTTCTCATTATGCACATGGAACAGTTTTCTACAGCACTCTGCAGTCGCCAAAGAAATTCTGAACAGAGGTACAGTCATTTCAATGCAAAACAGAAATTGCCAACTAATATTTCATTTATTCCTTTCAAAGTGCTTTGTCTTTATGAGAAAATAAATAAAACAAATATCCAGTGTAGAATACTTTGTTCAGGAAAAATTTCTTCTTAGACCTGCTTCCCAAAACCTGACAGAGTAAGATATTTTCTATCTTATTTATCAAAAATTCACTGACAAAAATAAGGTTTATACTGTGCAAATGGAAGTTGCCTTTAGTGTTAGGCTTTGATCATAAAAGTAGATTATAAAAACCTTTATATGTTGAATGAAGATTATTTCTTTCTGTGAAAAATCAAATTCTATTGAAGATCATCAGAATCTTGAAAATTATATCATATTTTTTTCTACATATTTCCCTCAACATTTACAAAACGTAGCATTTATTTTTTTATGCTGGTAAGAATAATTTCCTTAAACTCAGGAAAGTTGCTTTCGCATTTAAGCTATGTATTGTACAGGATGACAGAAAAAGCTTTGCAGAATGATTTTCTGCTCCTTGTGTATGACATACATAAATATTTAAAGAGCAAATTACCTGTTTGTTATAAAAAACGTAAAGCATTGTTGAGAATTACTTTCTATAAATCCTACTATTATGTATAATTCTAAGACTGGTAAAAACTTTCCGATTATATATTGCAGGCTATAGTTCGATAAAAAGAGACAGAGTTTGTCTCTTATCATACTTTTAGCCGAATACCAAATTAGGATAAAACCACAAATAACCCCTGGCAATACAGTGCCACTGCAGATTCCTGTTGTATCACAAAGATGTGGGTTATATTGTGCATAATAATGACTTGAGGCCTTTTTCTCATCTGGAAATGAGAAACTGAGTATGTCAGTATAGTGGTAGCTCATATGCAGTGTCAAGCTTTCTGGGATAGACCTTTCATCCCTCAGAATAATTTTTGTCCTGTGGCCCTGGATGAAAATAAAAATAAAACCATATCTCAGATCTTGTGTATTTACTGACAATGTTGTAGAGCCTTTTCCTCCTCGGACTTAGCAGACTGGGACACTTTGACATGATCCTGAGCAAGAAGAAAACATCAGATGAGTCTCAGAAAAAAATTGGTACTATGTGAGGCATTGTTCAAAGTGTCCAATTCTCCTCCTTTTCTCTTTCCTTAGCTAAATACATCTCACAGTCTTTTGTGCATGACTGTAAGTGAGATGGCAGGACTCTTATCATATTAGAGGAGGGGAAATGGTGGTCCTTTGGATGTATAGGGATTGACAGGGGGACTTTCTGTTTTTCTGTATCTTTTTCTTAGAGCTCCCTACTCTGCAAGCTCTGATAGATGTCTTGCAGCGATAAGGCCAAGGCAAACTTCTAGTTTGAGGTGAGAGTAATATTACTTTCATACAGCAAAATTATGAAATGTATGTAGCCTTTCTAGGTGAGCCAGCACAGAACTATTTAACACTGAAGACATTTCTCCTTCCTTCTGCTTCATTTATTATTGCTGGGCTTGTGAGTTTGGAAAATTATGGGCCTCCAGCCCCATGAACTATGGATCCCACATGCTTACTTTCAACAGGTAGAAAAGAGGTGTATAGATACACTAGCTTCAAAACAAGTTTCTCATCATGTGTGTGGAATACTTCTGAGACCATAAATATGAAGCCTTGCTTTTTCAAGGCAACAAGAACACAGGAAATAACTTAAAGACCACAAAATAGGATAATGTAATGTAAATATGGATCATGTTCTCCTCCAAACAAGGAGATCCTTTCAACCACCTATTTTCATTATGTGATTTTATTTTAATTATGATGCTACATGATCCAGACTCCTCTGCAAGGATATTTGCTATTTTCTTTGGCATTTTTGCACAATTTCATTTTCTCAAACTAGAACCAAATATTGTTATGTTTTTAGACATCACAACCCCCTACGTGGATGTCTTCTGTTTCCATCGTTTGTATATTGCATTCCCTTATATTAAAGACCAGATTCCAATATTGCCCTGTTGTGATCAGCACAGCAGAGGAGATGCAGGAAAAACACCACAGACCAGCAGAATGGAACAATTTCTAATCAGTCCAAAGCAGTGCCTGCAAAAATGATAAAGGCTTTTATTTAAGAGAAGTAGCAGTGAAGTTCATCTGGAAGCTCTTCTATCCTTACTCCTCCCCACGTCCACTCAATGTATGGCAAAGCAGGATTGGGAAACCTTCTGATTTGTATTTTTTAGGGTTTCACTTGTTTTCATTAAGGTTCTTCACACTTCAAAGGCATGTTCATATGGGAAGTTCTAAAAATATGCACAGTATGGGAACTGGAAGAATTTGTAAGGCTTCGCTGTATTAATCTACATGGAAATTACTGAAAGTAAATAAATAAACATCTAACATATCTGTGGCTTTCCATACTGTACACCTACAAATTGCACAGATGATCTCTCTTCATACTCCAGAGGTCATATTTTATTCAATATACATTGTGTGGGCCAGATAGTATGTCAACATATGTTTCACTGTTATAGTCAAACTAGGTTTCAAAATAGAACAGATGACTGTAATTTGGTCAGAATACCTGCCATTGAAGGAGCCAACAGCTCGTCCCAATTTAGTTCATCAGCAAACTTCCTTTGTATTCCTTCAAGTTCTGTGTTAAAGTGCTTAATAGAGATACTGAAGGTGTTATGATCCAACACCATGAGGTGATTCTCTGTGCTGTATGCTACTAAGTGCTCATCAGCTTGGCAATGGGATAGTCATCTTTGGAGACTATAAGTTGAAGGAACAGATGCAGCAAATTAATCAGAAGTTCCTTGAGACTGAAGATTTTCTTCTATACCTCCAGATATACTCTACAAGAAAAGGAAGAAACGGAGCTCAGGAATGAAACAGCCCATCCACTACGTGCAGTTTATAAACTCTTTTTTAAAAGCCACTTTTTCCCACCCCAGAAAGTTAGATAATACAATAACTGCTACAAAATCTGTTCCTAGAGAGATCTGGAAAAATACAACCCTGGACAGTGTAGAGCTGTACATAATGAATAAATGGTGAACATAATAAAGGATAAAATCTATTGATGTCTGGATAAATACAATATATGGGGGAAAATATCCACAAATTTTCTACAGGGAAATCATGCTTTACAATGGTTTTGAAATATTTTGAGACAATGACAGAAGTAAGATTATCTGGGTTGACGCCATTCAGAGATTAAACAGAATTCCTTTCCAAAAGCCCTTGAAGAAGCTAAGCAACATCTTAGATCTTAAGGACAGATGGGTTCTTGAATGGGAAAAGGAAAAGGGAAAGAGAATAAGAAGAGAAAAGGGAGTGACATGGAGAAAAAGGAAAGCAAAGGAAGGGGAAAAAAAGGGAAAAAAATGAAGCTCTATCCAAGGCAAGGCAAGGAAAATCATAATTATTTATTTTTATCTCAGAGTCACACACTGTTCTAGTTCTTAAAGAATATGTGCTAGATGCAATTATCCTGTGTGTATCAGTACAATAGAGAGTTGGTGGTGGAAAACAGGAAGAAGTTGAATGAAAAGGCACAGAATTCCTGTAGTTAAATGCAAAATCACGAATATAGGAAAACATTTAATTTCAGATTTAACCATCTTGGATTCTGAATGTCCATAAGTATGTGGTGCTAGCACTATTTCAGATAATCCATCAAAATAGCTTATCTGAAGTGACTAGAGATCTGGGGGAAAACAAAAAAAACCAAAGCAAAACAGGAAGGACAGCCCAATTCCTGTCCTGCAAAACACAAGAACACAAACAGAAACCACAAAGCCACGTTGCTCCACAAGTCTCTCTTTGGCTTGTATGCTGAATATTGTGTGCAGTCCTAGTCAATATCTTGAAAAGGCTGGAGTAGAATAGGGAAAAAATTATAGAAGACAGCAAAGATGACCAAGATGATGATGTTATTGAACATCTTCCATGATGGAAATGACTAAGTAAATAAATTCTACCAAACAAGGGTACTTTTTTTCACATAAGATATGTTTAAACTGCATGATTCTTTGTTGCAGAACACTGAGTATGGTGAAAGTTTGTGGTGGCTTAAGAAAGGATCCAGACAGATTAGTGCAAGAAAAATCCAAAGACAATTTGTCTGGCTCATGAGGTTGCTGATCTGCAAATTGCTGTAGTCTGAGAAAGAGTTGTCCATATTTTAAAACGAAATTTGTGAGCTGTCTTTAGAGACAGGTGTGAATAACAGGGATCTTCAGCCTCCACCACTCTGTCTTTTCTCAAATGATAATAAAAAAATATATGGTGGAATTTTATCAATATTATTATTACTTTTGTTCTCATATTTCTAACTTTATTTTTTTCTCTTCCTCTACCCTACCTGGAAACCTTTTGGTTATCTTGATTTTTAAAGCAAAGGGGTTAAGTTTAGGCTGAAATTTAAAAAAATAATTTCAATGAGAATGTTAAAATCAGGGAACACTGAGATGCAAAAATTTTAATATTAAGAAGTAGGTACAAAAATATAGAGCTAGGAATTCAGTTTTGTAAGATACCTACCCAAGAATTGCAGGAAAATTTCGTATTGAAAATTATGAAATTGTTTGAAGGTTATACTTAATTATGAGAACCCAGATGGTATTGCTGAGGTGTTTTTTTTATTCACAAACTGTCCAGCGAATGAGTTAGTTTCACTTAGAACATAATAAACAATGCTATCATCAAATCAGTTCTTATTAGCTGCATCAAAATAAGCAAGACTTGTTAGCTACTATGTCCACGGGGAACATGAATAAATGAATACCTGAGGTTTCTGAAAATAGTATCACTGCACAGTTTGAATGAACTGAAAGAGTCATGCACTTCAAAATGGAACTGTAATAAAAAATGAATAAAAGACATAATCTCATAGTGTAGGTTTCCTATTCAGGGTAATAATTGTTTAAACATATCAGTTAATGGGAATATAAAGAAAAAGTCATTAATAATAGATGTTTCTTAAGAGAGTGCTTACTGGTGGAGGAAAATATCAAATATCTGCTACACTTTAAGAAAAAAATTGACATTTATGTATTATTGTTTTTGTTTTCATTTTAATCAAATATATATCATAGTAAGACAAACTATATAGATTTTTAAAAATAATATATGAGGATACCATTGTAACTCACCAGCTATGTAATTTTGTTTTCCCTTTCATACAGAACCTTTCTTTAAATCCATTATATATGGTAATGACAATTATAATAGTCTTGTGCGATTGGTCATCACTCCTACCTTTAATATCTCTGAAATGCTTACATTTACATATGTATGTATGTACGTATATATCCTAATGCTGAATTGTGGCAGATCCAGAATTGTATGTATTTAGAAGACATTAAATACTCCTAGTTTATTGATTTGAAGCAAATTACAAAAGGAACAAATTAAACTCCAATGAAGCTGACTGTATTGTTTGAACTGACTTCAATAAAGTTTTGATCAGTTTTTCACATTAGGGATTTAGACTAGGTTTTAGACAACAGCTCTGAAAAATGCCCATATAAATAATATAGATTCTTTCAAATTATGAACATATTGAATATAAGTTCTTTATGTAGAATACAAAAAATTCCTTGTGGAAATATCCATTCCACTATGAAAATAAATTATATACCAAATAGCTTGAAAAAAAAAAATTGTATTGTGCTTGGAGTTTCAGAAACACTGTAGTTCAGAGCTGGCAAATAAAATTAATGATTGAGGCTCATGAAAATCAGCTATGTCTGTCTAAAGGCCATCTCAGAAAAGATTGTGGCATATATGCATCCAAAAAGAAAATATTTGATAACAAAGAGTCTAGTCACTGACAACAGCACAAAATTCATTGTTAAGCGGCTGAAAAAGCTCTAAATACCTTTGAAGCATATTTACATAGCACTGGAATTCTTCATTGAAAGGAAGTAAGAGAAAAATTGTTTTTACTGCCTTCTTAAGGTAAATCAGATTTGTTTTTCTCCCTATATTTAGTTCTAATTTTCTTTATAAAATATCTAGCTTGTGTGTCTGAAGAGAGGGTTTTACAATGTCCTGTCTGTCTTTGGAATTAGTGGCATTTAGTCCTTCTATTGACCCTATTTCTACATGAGTCTGTGTCACAGTTGTTTGTCTCACATTCCAAGAGTCACTATATATATAAGGCACAGCTCTCCCTGCTTCCTTTGTAGTTTAGACTTACTAAGAAACTGTTATCTTTGAAAATAGTCTAGAAGTTGTCAAAGTATTGATGAATCTATTTTTTCCTCCTTGAATTTTTTTTTTTAAGATTATCCTAATACAGGCACTATTATTTTGCTTCTTTACAAATACATGTTCTTGGAGAAATTGGTAATGTAATCTTTCATTAACAGCATAAATTAAATTATGAAATATTAAATATAATTTATAATCTCATATAAAAGGGTAAAAATTGTTCCTCTAAGTGTAAAACAGACTATGTGTGTATTATTGCCCAAGACTCTATTGTCTTCTGGCTGACATATGGATACCTTCCAGTTCTCTTAATTTTCAATGCTGGTGGGACATAGTCACTGAAGGTGACATGTGGCATGTGTCACAATTATACCTTTGAGATCCAGCAGATGTTCCAGTAACTGTCTTTCATATCTTTTAAGTTTATTCCTTAATTCTTCAGTTTAATTTTGAAAGAGACATATAAAGAAGTTTAGGCATCTTATGCCCACTGTTATCACAGAATCTGGGTGCCTATATGGCCTCAGAAATTTCACCTTTTTCAGTGAATTAGATGTACACATATATAAAACTGGAATTCTAGCAAATAATTTAACTACTGTCAAGGTTTATGAAAAGGAAAAATGTTCTTCACTTCAAAAGGGTTATTAATCTATTTACACAGTACTGCATACACAGTCAGTAGCAGCAAAATGCCACAACTGGACTCAGACTTTTAAAGTTCCATAAAATCAACACTGAATAAGAAGACAGTGCTTTAACATACCGAGCATTACCAAGCCCAGATTGGAACTCCTCCAAATTTTGCTATTCTCTGTTTTCTCCACAGATGTCTAGGAACATGCAAAGGCTCACTGAGAAATCGGTTCCCTCCCCTAAAAAAGTAAGATTTTGTCAGTGAAAAATTGTATTAATTAGTGCCTGTTGTCCTGGTATAAAGAGTTATTGACCAAAACATTACATTTGAAAATTTTTTTTTGCATTAGTAAAGTGTAGCTAAATTAAAAACTGAGAAATCTTTAGGATAATGGTAAACTGTTGCAGTAAGAAAGAGTAATCTGAGAATAGACAGCTCAGCTTGTTTATCAGCAAGTGTTGTATAATCACATATTTTAAAAAAACCATAATGCAAAAAGATGAGCACAGTAGCTGAACAGTGGCACTACTGAAGCTGGATGTTGAGAGTAAAGAATGGCATGACAGAGGAGAATTTTGGGACCTAGCGGCAAGGTCAAATTGTCTATAATGTCTCTATCCATAAGAAGCTCTCAGCTTGCAGCCTCCAAGCAGTGAAATCTTCTGTCTGATATTTCTTACCAGCTCCCAGATTTCCTGCTTTGACTGTAAGATAATCTCTGTTTTTTGTGGGATGCTGGTTTGAGATGAGCACTGTCAACAATATGCACTGTCTGTTAGCATCTGTGCCATTTGCCTCAATTCATATAAATTGTTCTCTTCAGGCCCTTAATTCAAACTCTGCTGTTGATTCTCTCATATGATATGTAGACTACTTTATTGGTAAAGAATAAAAAGAGTATCGAGCTTAGCAAAGCAGAACATATCTAATCAAGTACAAGTTTTGCAGATATAAAAGGAGATGGCTTTCCTTAATTGATGTGTAATTTGAAATTCTAGATTTCTGTGGTTTTTACATTTCCTATTACTATTTTGACTCCTGGTGTATTATAAATATAATTATTCGTTTATAAGGACATAATGCAAACAAAAAAACCCCATACCACCAAAAACTAGAAACTTTTGGGCAAGTGAAATGTGCAAGTATTCTTTAAGACCTGAGAAACTGACCCGTGTGGTGTGGTCAACTACTTGTAACAGGCCTTGGTCCTGCTCCTTCTCTGACTAACATTTCATTTCCAGTTCTTTGTATTTAGTAAGTGTTTCAATATGTTGGGGTTTTTTTCACATAAGTTGCTGTTAAAATTTTGTTGTGGTTTAACACCTGTAGGCAGCTCAGCCCCACATATCTTCACACTTATTCCCCCACAAGTGGGATGGGGAAGAGAATTGGGAGGGTAAAAGTGAGAAAACTCGTGGGTTGAGATAAAGAAAATTTAATAGATAAATCGAAAATTGTGCATAAAAATAAATGAAAAAAAATTAAAAATTCAGAAGGCAGATGCTTAAATATTTCCAGAAAAACAAGTCTCCATCATGTTTGGTGGTTACTTGGGAAGACAAATATCTTAACCCTGCATGGCACCTCTTTCTCCTTCTTTCCCTGAGCTTTCGTTGCCGAGCTTGATGCTGTGTGGTATGGACTGATCCTTTGGTCACATGGGGTCAGCCATCCCAGCTGTGTCACCTCCATGTTCTTGTGTACCCCCAGACTCCTAGCTTATAGGGTGGAGTGAGGAAAACAAAAACCTTCCTTGACAATGTGTAAGCATTGTTCAGCAACAGCTAAAAGAGTGGTGTATTAACACTGGTTTGGTCACAGATCAAAAACGCAACATCATGTGAGCTATAATGTAAAAGAAAACCCAGCCAAAACCAATACAACCTATATTGATCAGTCCGTACATACATGCCATGTTCAATACAGTCTCATTAGATATTTCCTTACTTCCCATCCCTTGATATATACTCTGACACAATTCACTTGTCCAGGAATCATTTCTGTAAATTGTCTATAAAATAATCATTGAGGTCCTTTAGTCTGTGATTTCAGTTGTATCCATTCTGATAGTCTCTCGAGGTGGGAAACAGAGTGTTGCAGAGTCTGTGTACCAAAGTCAACTCATAATATCTCAGTGCTGCACTTGTATGTTTCTTGTGAGGCTCATCCCGCACTAGTCTGTGTGTTTCCTGTTATAGTACTTCCTATAACGTGCAACTCAAATAATAGATTATAAGAGGTCAAAGATACATTCATTGTGCATTAATTTTCTTTTGTATTTCTTTACAGATCTCCTCATCTGCTGCTGTTATATAAGGAAAATGTTATTAATTTTTTTTTAAGATAGAACAAAAACTTGAAATTCTTTTATGCATGCATATAGAAATTCCCTCTAGTTTTGACTAGAGAAATTTTCAGGTAGAGCACTGTAAAAAACCTTGATACTAAATAAAGATGCCAAGTAAATTAAATTAATTCTATTTGTCTGTATCAGCTGAGAATTTGTTCCTCAAAATAATTCAAGTGACAAAACTCAGATAACAATATTCTACTTAAAAATGAGACCAGAGATTAAACAGATGAACTCTAATTCAGACCAAAAAATTGGAATAATCTCACCTGCTTTTGAAGGGATATTTTTCATGACTTTCTAGTTGTGATATGGATCCCAGGACAATCATCAAGATTACTAAAAATTTACAACTATAAGAAAAGATATAAAACATCTCCATAGCTTTAATTGAATGGTGGGACTATAGCTTAAACTTTACTCTAGGAGTTAATAAAAGGTCAAAATTACTTCATGTTAAACAAACAAACAACCTCGTCCCCCAATAAAACAGCATCAAAAACCCTGAAGAAGAGCTGAAAACTTCCTTTTATACATTAAAATGTATGATGTTTTCCCTCTCTGGAAGGGAACAATCAGATGTCTTTTGTTGTATCTACTCTCCCAGAGTAAAGCTTTTTAAACAAAAAAGGCCACATAAAACTTTTAATTCAGTCCTCCTCACAGGCCACTCAGGAAGAGTTAGACCCCCTGAGTCTAAATCATCTTCTTAGCCATGAGTCAGAAATAGAGGAAACACACTGTGTTAATTTACCTTGAGCATTATTAGCTTTATTGGCATGGCAGGATGAGTAATTGCTGATTGAATTTGACTTTATAGGCATCCAAGTCCTTGGATGTACCTAGGACTTGGGTACAGAGGCTGACAGATGGTCATGAATGATTCTTTCTGATTAGGGAAAACTGAAGGAATCTATATGCAGAATTCATGCCTGGATAGTTGTCCATGGGACATATGGCAGAATGCTAATGAATATGTACTTTACACATGCACGTGTATTCAACAGAGAACAAGTATTGATAAGCAATGTTAACATCCATCAGTGCAAAAAGGATCATGTGATTAAAGATTACATTTTTAAGTTTTCCAAAGAAGGTTTGTGTGTTTTGATCACCTGGTGTGCAGCAAGACTTTTTTTTCTAGTACATCTACAATAGTGTACAGCTACAATAAATATTACTCTTGCTACACAAAACAATACCTTTCTCTGAAGCTGTTACCATAAAAAAGATAAAATCTAAAGTGAAGTAAATAAATCTGACATATTTATGTAAACTTGTATCAATTTTAGGCATATCCATATATTTTTCACTCCACATGTGAATGTAAGGTTACTATAAATCCGTTGTTTGTCCTATTTGTCAAAGATAGCCAAAAGAATTAAAACATACAGCCACTCAGTCATAATCAGAAAACCTACTCAGCAAAAAAACTTCTGAGATGAACTTATCTGGAAAGTGCATGATCTATTTTATAGCTTGTAGTCTGGTCTTCAGAAAAGAATTCCTCTGACTTCCCACCCTTTGCCTTCACAGTTTGAAAGAACCATTGTGGAAGGAAATAATTTATTTTGAATAAATATATAAATATATGAATAATATTTATTTATTTGAATAATATATAATAGAATGTATGTGGAATAAGTGAGGTCACACTTAGGAAAGTTATTACTATGTTAGAGTTTCTTTTCTTGTCAAAACACTAAAGCAAAACTCTCAACATTTTCTTCCACCGTACTAATATTCTCCTCAGACACTCTTTATATTATAGTATGTGATTGCCTAATTATATCTTTACAAATATTGCTTAAATGAATAAATGCTGTCTAGTTTGTAGCCTTGTACTGTAACTGAGTTCTATATTTTACAAGATATTCCTTTAAGATCTTCTGTCTGCTTACCTTTATACATTAAAACTATTTTTATTTTTAATAGCAACAAGTCTTACAGCAAATTAGAGAATCAGGATTATACATTTATAAAAGAAAATGAGCCTGATAATACACCAATATGATTACAAATAAATTAAAAATTAATGATTTTTTAAAGTGTATATTGAATGCCATTTAATATTGAAATATTTACTGAATTATTAAATTTAGCAACTTAGCTATGGGCATGCTGACTTTTACAGAAACATAATGGTGTACAAAAACATTTATTTGAGAAGGAAACCAATAACTCATAAAGGACAGAGTCTGAATAAATTAAACAGATGCAGAGATATTGAAAAAAAATTCTTGTGAAAACATTAAATAGAAAATCAAATACCTGTGAAAGCCAAAAGTTAATTGGTATAATACAAAATATTTTATTCAGAAATGCAAGCTGAAAGCATATTTAGCTTTTAAAACTCTTGTAGGGACAATCCACTAAAAGAAAATTTCATTCCTCTCTGATATCAAAGTATAGCAAACAAAAGAGATAAAGGGAGAACATGAAATATAAATGGACCTAAGTATAGTAACACTTTTTTCATAAGATGCTAAGGCTCTTGAATATGAAGAAATCTCAGTTTTAAACTTGATAAAATTAGTTTCTTTGTTGGTTTTTTGAATATTATTTGGGAAGTGAATATCCCTACTAATTTGTTGTGGCTTGGATTCAAGGTGTCTTGTTTTTTACAGGGAATTCCACACTAAAACACTAAATTTAAAGGCATATTCCTTTGTTGTAAAAAAGCAAATTTAAAATTAACTAGTGTGCTACCAAATAACTGCTCCCAAACCCATTTAAAAAGATAAGTATATCCATTATTAATATTTTGTTGTATTTGGAATCATAAGATCATTTAAAACTAAGACTCTTTGGGTAATGGATTGCAGACTATTTTTATGATGTGCCCTCTTATGTCGTATAAACTCTCAAATTTTCTATGTTACCTCTTACATGTAAGCAACTATTCACAGAAATATTACTTATGTAGAAACTCTTTCCTGTTGGATTTGAATGGTTTCTAGTTGCCTGTAATATGCCTGTATTAAAGAATGAACATTATATTTAAATGCCAAGTCGCTCTCCCTATGAGCTTCTACTATGGAATTTATAATACTGCTGTAGACTCGGCGGATAGAGCTAGAAAACTAATATTTTCACTAGGATTTCTGGATACAGTATATAGAATATTAATGAGTAAAATTGCATCTTTGGAGATCACTAGGATGGCTTAGGTATGTAAAGAAGGAGACTATTCTGTACTGAATTACTGTATATAAATTAGCCTTAAGTTCTAGGTTTTTGTGCCATTCTGAAGACACATTATCCATAGACTTAAGCTGAATGAGCATTTAACAGTCCTTTAATAAATTTGTGCTTACTTGACATGAAGCAACCAAAGCATATTGGTAATTCTTCTCACAAAGACTTAAAATAAATTTGTTTACCATCTTATAATAATTCTACAGAATGATATTGACTTCGTATGTATAAGTATCAATAGGAATTTTCAACTATAGTTCAAGACCCATATGAGCTTTCTTATGTAGCTCTATTTGCCATGATTATTTCAAAATATGTTGAGTCCTGGATGGATTTTCTATAGGATTCAGATAATAACCTTTCTTTTCTAAGCCCTATATGTTGAACAGTATGTTAAAAAGTTATTTGTTTTCACATAGAAATTTAAGAATTTGGGAGTATATGTTCTATCAATAACGTAATTTTAAAAAGTTAGCTTCAGTATTTGCACAATTTTTTTTCTCTTATATTCTAGTACAATAATATGTTTTGTCTCCTGAAAATGAAGAAAAGTCGAGCAGAAGTGATGAAATATTTAGTTCAGGGTAGGCTTTAGCTATGCCCTTATTAGATATTTTGGGGAAAAATTAATTTCAATGCTCTGTAGATATAAAGAAAACAAATGTAAGAATGCCACAGAGAAGAATATAACATCCTTATACACTTGTCCCTATTAGAAATCTGAGATGCCAGCATCTTGAACACCTTCTGTTATCCTCATCCCCCAAAAGATATTCACTCCAAGCAGTAGGAAAAGTGAAAGTACAGTAATTTCACAATTATAAACCGCACCTGAATATAAGCCGCACATCCGAGTAGCCGAGTAGAGCACAGGATTTGTCCATATATAATCCTGAATCTGAATATAAGCCCTTTTTTTTTATTCGAGTGGCAGGGTAGAGGTGCTGCTGAGGGGCCAGGCATCGCCAGGGCCACGCTGGGAGGGGCCGGGGACTGGGAGCTGCAGCAGTGCCAGGAGTGGTGGGCAGCGGGAGGTGGCAGTGCAAGGAGCAGCGGCAGTGCCGGGAGCGGGAGTGGAGGGCAGCAGGAGGAGGGAACAGCAGACAGCAGGAGGCAGCAGCGCCGGGAGCGGGAGCGGCAGGGGCCCAGCCACTCACCAGGAGCTGAGGGGCGGGGAATGCCTGTTCCTGTCCTTCCCGCTCGCTCTGCGGGGCTGCTGAGGGGCAGGGAACACCTGCTCCCCCCACGGCTCATACATCCGCCTTAGCAATTCTCCTGAAATTGTCCATAAATAAGCCGCACCTGATGATTAGCCGCACTGCTGGGGTTGGCTGGATTCTTCAATGAAAAAGGTGCAGTCTATAATAGTGAAATTACTGCACTCAAATACACAACCAAAAACAAATGCAGTACCATTTAGCCTGAAAACCAAACAGCTGGAAATTAATAGGAAAGAAGTTATAAAATCAGAAATAACATGGAATAAACAAAAGGGGAAAATTTTTCATTATTTCTTCCAATGATGAGCTGCTAGCATGCTAGTTACTTGTGTTGCAAACAGCCTAGTGTTGATGGTAACACTTTACTGCTCTCCAGTCCTGGGTTCTGTGTGAATTTATGTTTACCATTTTCCTATCAGTCTGCTTCATTGTTGGCAAGTCTCAGCTAAAATTTGAATACTGCATCCAGCTTACCTACAGAAATGGAAAGTTAGAAGGGAGTTGTTTTCATTTTTTATTACAATTAATTTTTAGATGGTTTATGGATTCTTATGGAAAATACCTGTGGAGATATTAAACTTTTCTTCAACAATGACAATTCTTTTATGGAAAATAAAGCAAGAATACAGCTAGTACGCAACATACTATCTAGGCATAGTAGATCAAACCAATATGGTGGAACTAATAACTACATACTTAATCCTTGCAATCCACACAAGAATATGATGGGTTTCTCTTTTATCTGTAACTTTCTGGAAAGAAAATGGTCACATAATTAACAAACAAACCTTATTTATTATTACATGTCATACTTATGCACCATGGCAATTGGTGTGAGTTTTGCCAGTGACTTCAATTACCAGTTGAAAAAATAATTTTCTTCTCTAGCTGTAAATGAAAAAAGGGCTGCTTTTTTCACATGTATATTGTCTTCCACCATTCTTTCAGCCTCCACAAACCCCTCAGCAAATATTCAAAGATATGCATACATACTTTTTAATAACTACTATAACTTTGTAACTATAAAGACTACTGAACCAAGAACTGTGTTCAATTTCTACTAGAAGACCCTTGGATCATGAAGACTAATAGTTGAGGACAGGGGAAAAAATACTAAAATAATTTGTTCTTATCAGAATCCAAAATGCTTCCTGCAGTACCTCCAAAACAGCAAATCTATTGGCCTCCACAAATCCTTTCTATAATCCAGCAGCCACAACTATGGAAAACATAAAATGTGGACAGTGACTTGGTTATCAAAATGCTGTTTGCTGAGTTGATCGCTATACAATATTTTAAAAAATTAAATTAATTAATTTATTTATTAATTAACAATAAAAGAAGAAAATTTGTATATCCACCAGCAAATCTAGCCTAGTGGGTTTTGTTTTTTTTTTTTTTTTTTTTGAGATGTTCCTGTGATGCAAACCTCCATTTTTATTATCAGTGGATGCATAATTTTTATTATTAGAGGACGGATGCTTCAAAGAATCTTCATGATAATCACTGAAACATCAAGTCTTGCTCAACACTTATGTCAGAGACAGTAGCGAACGTTGTGGGATTGCGCTGCTCTTGTCTGTCGTGATATTCTGATCCTCCTTATGCTCACACTTCCTGAACACTATGCTGTTACTAACACACAAGATAGACAAGAGCTCACTGATTGATAGCGCTGGGTTAAGCCGACCAGAAATTTTAAGAAGCCTCAGGGAAGTATGATATTAAATACCAAACCAATATTTGCAGACAGGTTTTAGCATGGCAGAAGAAGAGTGGTATGTTTGCTGAAGAGAAAAAATAAAATGAAATCATGGAATAAAGTATGTCAGTAAATGTGGAATTAAGACAATCTTTTGTTCTTCCTTGCTCTGCAAAATAGATAAATCACAGGAGATCACAGAATATTCTGAGTTGGAAGAGACCCACAGGGATCAAGGAGTTGAGCTCTTAAGAGAATGGCCCATATAAGGATCAAGGTCACAGCCTTGATGTTATTAAGACCATGCTCTAAAAAAGTGAGCAAATCTCAGGGCCAATAAATGATCATAATAACATGTGTTTTTGTTTAAATCCTCAGGTGAAGTTTAAAAATAGAATATGATGAAAACTTTTTCAGCTTTGATAAAATCAATCAGTTTTATAATTTATTTTAAATGAGAAAAATTGCAACCCAGTAGATTATGTGGTATTCAGCCTATGAACACTACTGCTATATGAGCTCAACAAATGTACTTTATTAAAAGTTGCAGCAAGTTGCTTAATGTAATTTCAGTATTTTCTTATATTTTATTAATTAAACATCATTGTAGTAGAACTAAATATGTGATTTTAAGAAACAATTATTTTCTGCATCTCATTTAGATATATTTTTAAAATTAACTTAACTCTTCCAAATTATAGTGGTATATGCGCAGCACTACATAATATCTTTATTATTATCCTCCTGAGTATAGATCAAAAGGCAACATGTAAGATTAAGATCACTGTAGAGTGCAGTTTGTCTAATTGATTTCTACAAGATTAATTGCATCAGGCATACAAAAAGAAAAAAAACCAACATTCAATTCAGTTGCCCCTGTCTCTAAACATGTATTTCTGAAGCTTTAATTTTAAAAATTATTCAAATCTCTGCTTAAATCTTATTAAATTCCAGTTAAGTTAATTAAGCAGATGTCTAAATGTTTTGGTGAATAAGAAGATACTGGTAAGTTGAAGTCTATACTAACAGTAGAAAAACATCCAGATGCGCTTAATAACTGGATGTCTTTTGGGCACACACAGCAGTTTTACACAGAATGTGATTCTTTTGTGTAAGCACCATATCATCTCTATTAATTTTTCATTCATAATCTTACTTCCGCAAGCATATGGAAGAACAGGTGAATACTAACAAGTATGTGATGTGATGGTGTAAAAAGCATCACGAAGAAGGATCAGTTGTAGTCTTTCTGGTAATAATCCATTCTTGACTGCAGAAAACATGAGATGCCATAGTTTCCTTGCAAAGGGGGAAGGATATCACTCTACATGTATGCTTAAAGTTATAATATCTCTATGTCATATTGAGGGAAAATATCTACATTCCAGTTTACATGGGAAAACTTCATGCTACAGCTCAAAAAACAGTGACTGTGACTAATACATCTCTAGGAAGAAAGACTATAGAGAAATAGTTTTCTTTACCATGATTTGTTTTGAAATTCACAAATCTGACAAAGATATTATATTCTTTGCAAATTTTTAAGAGTTCTATTCTGCTCCCCTTCCATGACACATAATTATTAAAGTTTTAAATTCTTATTTCGTGTTGAAAAATGTTCCTAAGTGCAGTCACAGATAAGTGCATTCCTGTAAGTTCAAATGTCACTAGAGAGTGGCCCAGTGTAAAGCGTTATCCTATAAAAGGCAAGCTTGCAAAGTATATTCCTATGTCCTTTCTCAACCTGCATATTCTAGCTGAATTTGAGTATTTGTCAGGCAGAAGATATAACACTGCATATTAATGTAAACAATTTCTTGAATGCCCCTCGTTTACATACAAACCACATAACATAAGCTTCAAATATTGCTTTATTGTTTAGAGATTTAAAGATGATAGATGCTTGCACTGACAGAAATATTTAATCATTGCTAGCTGTCAAACTTAAAAGCTATGGAGTAATACATTGCTTTGGAGTGTCGTTTGCTTTTATGACTTCTCCTTTTTATGAAAAAGATACAGATTATATTTAGTGCAAAGGAAATTTCCCAAGGCAATAGAACCCAATTTCCAGGGCTTGCATGCTTAAGGACAACATTTAGTCTTCACGTGAACACTTGTGAGGCTTATATTAAAGCCTAAGGGAAAGCTCTGATTCTTGATTATAAATAGTTAAAGGGATACATTTATATGTATTTATAGGAATATAGTTTTTTTTCTTGAGACTTCCATGAAAATCACTTTTTACATTGAAATATTCACACATATATAGAAACACAATCTTCCCCATTCCCTACCCACTGATGAGTCTAAATCTTTAGCTATTAGTTTCTGATCAGACTTCCAAAAGGAAGATAAATATTGGAAACAGAATCCACTTTTTGCAACACTTACTCTTCCAGATAGGTTGAATTTTATTGATCTGTTTCTCCTTTCTTTCTTGATGCTATTTTAATTTTTTTTTTGGTCTGTGTAAATTCTTCATTCTGCTGACCATTTCCAAATTCATTCCATTACAGTCCTCTCATGACTTCATAGTACCAAATCCGCAGATTCAAGATTTACATTACTTTTCTCATCCAGAATACTGTCCCTAAATTTCAGAAAGTAATCAGTAAATAAAAATAGAGAAAATAAGAGGTCAATTTGTTCTACTGGAATAGCAAAGAAGAGGTTAAATGCCTTTCTTAAAATGTTCCAGACCTTGTGAGATTGTAAGGAAACAAGACAAGAATAGACATATTGATGCACTGGTAATTGCATTAATTAAAACTGTTTAGCATGCTAAAATCTACGATGAAAACATCAGGTATATCTTCATGGAAATATATCTGAAATAAACACATTTTATTCAAAGTAGAATCTACAATAGAATATTTTCTCCATTCTCAAAATATATTGAAAGTAAATTATTTTCCAGTATGGAATCATCCCTTTTCCTCTATTCCAGTTCCAATCAGCACTATTGAGGCAGCCTAATAGGACACTCACTTATCTGATGGATAGGTCATTGTCCTCACTGGCATCTCAGTTTCTGCATGTAGCAGTTTCTCCTTCTCTCACCTTTTTATACTATCTGACGAGCATGTTAAGCTGAGAAGGTAGCTACTGTTTAATTAGTTATTGTTTTCTAAATTAGAGAGCTTAAACCTTGAAGATCTAACTTAGCATGCAGCAGAGGTCATTCAGTCATTCACAGGATTTTCTAATGTGTTCTGATTTTCTGCCCCAAATAAGGGATATTAATGGGATTTTGGAAACAATTATATAACAAAGTTCATTTGCAGCTCTGGTTTTCATCCAGGAAGATGTGGTGAAGGTCTCACTTACCTGAGCAGTCTGTTTGGGTAGGTTTCACACTGTGATGCCATACATCTCACCAGTCACTTTCCTTATACTTCCAATTATTCATTCACCTTCAGAACACCTTATTTTCATGCTTCCCTAGAAACAATTAGAGGGCAGTGGAATGCAAAGGGATATTAAATAATGTCAGCATACGTACTACTTTTCTGTAGCTTGACTTCAGTTAATGGGCTAACCAATAATAGCTTCAGGAATTATTTTATCTTTTCCTTCCTGCTGAGTGTAATAGCGTGTATTCTCTGGCATTTTGAGTTCCAGTCCTGTAGTCAGGTATTTATCAGAATATGTGCAGGATGTATTCAGGTATTTTTTTGTGAAAATAATAGAAGGAAAGAAAGGAAGGGAGTTTTTGAAGCTCTGAGCTTGCGTGGATGGTACTCCTAAGTACCATGTCCAGACTTGCCAAAAAACAAAAAGAAAATTCCACAAAGAAGGGAGTGAGAGACTTTGCATAATATTTTATACGGAAAAATATCCTTATGTTTGTGAGAAAGGATGCTTTCTGTTGATGCTGCCTCCCTTTTGCCCCAAATCCCTGACTTTCCAGCCAGCTCTCAGTCAGAGATGGAATGGGGGTCATGAACCAGCAGAAAAAGGAGGCTTAGACCCCCTGGCTCTGTTACAAGATTTATTCTTGAAGGGGTCCAGAAGGGAAAGAGGGAGGTCACATGGTACACAAGGGTTATATAGCTTTCAGGAAAGGGGAGGTGGTCAAAGGGCAAGTAATAGGATCTCCTTCCAGCTGGTAGGGGGCTAGATAAGGTCCACAGGTCAAGGAAAGCAAAGCATATGTTGGTCACTGGAATGCAACATTCTGCTGCTAGTTTAATAAACCATTTAATCAGAGAAATAAAGCAGACCTAAAAAAATTACCAAATTTTTCTACTCATTGGAATGGATATACCTCAATTTCTTAATTTTAGCTATACCAAGAAACAATGAATGAAAATCTTGCAATGATATCTTAGATAAATAGGTGAGTTTGTGTCAAATACCATGATTTAAATAAGTGGATTTACATTATCCAAGAGGAGATTGTTTCTCACAATTTCTCACATTTAAAGCAGAGAAAGTTCCAACAGAAATTCAATAATTGCATCATAACCCACTGCTATTTCAGAAAAAAGGCTTCGAGCTTTGTTACTTGTCCTGGTTTCACCTGGGATAGAGGCAATTTCTTCTCAGTAGCTGGTACAGTGTTGTGTTTTGGGTTCAGAATGAGAATAATGTTGATAACATTAATGTTGATTTTGGTTTTTGTTAAGTTGTATTTATCTTAAGTTAAGGGCTTCTTTTTGTCTGTGTTCATGCACTGCCAGGTGATAAGGTACACCTAAGGAAAACTGGAGACTATATTGCTGGGATGGGTGACCTGAATTTGCAAAAAGAATATTGCAGACTATAGTATGTTATACCCAGTATATAAACTGGAACAGTTTCCCAGAAGGCTGGGCAATCTAGGTTTAGGAATGTGGTCTAGTGTTGTTCAGCAAGTTTGTTTTGGGTTTTTTTCTAGAATATTTTTATTTTTTTATTTATTATTCTTCTTATTATTTATTATTTACTATTATTTCATATTAGTTTGTTTTCCATTATTAAAATGTCCTTATCTCAACCTACAAGGTTTATTTTTGATTCTCCTCCCCATTCTGCTCTGGTCAGAGGTTGGATAGGGGGTGTTAAGTGAACAGCTGTGTGATGTTTATCCCCATCTGGGCTTAAACATTATTGAATAGTCAAAAGCCTTCTAAACAGACCATATAACTGCAGCTGCAGATTTGGTAAAATTTTCTCACACTAGATATATGATAAACCTTTTTGACTATGAAGGTAGTGAAACACTGGAAGAGGTTTCTTTTCCAGGGAGGTGGTAGATGTTCCATCCCTAAAAACATTTCCAAGTCATGGACATAACAGAGCAATCTGATCTATTTGAGGATGTTCCTGCTTATTGCAAGGGATTTGGATTAGATGGCCTTAATAGGTCCCTTCCAATCTAGATCATTCTATGATTCTATGATTTTGTGGTTATATACTCTGTGTACTTTAATTATTTTAATTTATCAATATTTTTTTTTACCCTTAGCCCTATAAATTGCCTTATTTTTTCCTCAGAAATAAATCTGGAGCCAAGAAATACTGACATGATGGTCATTCTACCTACTAAGAAGATCAGAGTTCTGTACTCCCTCCTATTTTTGTAGTTTGTAGTTTGCAAACATATGTCACATTAAATTCAACTCTCTACCCATTGATCACATTCCACCGCTGATTCTCTTATTCTACTTCTTTGCTCTTCAGACTTCCTTCCATGTGATATCTCTTGTCACTGATATGAGTAAAATAATGTACAGTAATTTCACGATTATAAGCTGCACTTTTTTCATTGAAGAATCCAGCCTACCCCAGTAGTGCAGCTTATATTCAAGTGTGGTTTATTTATGGACAAGTCCCGGTGAAATGCCAACCCGGAAGTGAGAGCTGGCTGGGAGGACACCTGGGGCTGCCTTTAAAGGCTTTGCTGGTCTATGAAAACTGTTGCAACTTGAGCACCTGACACTAAACCCAACTGGCAGTGATTCTGTTACTAATTTGTTACTTTGTTACACATGGATCCTTGCTTGGAAAAAAAAAAATGTGCGGCTTATATTCAGGTGTGGCTTATATATGGACAAATCCCGTGGCCTACCCGGCTACCGGGAGATGTGGCTTATAATCAGGTGCGGCTTATAATTGTGAAATTACTGTACTTAAAAGTTATTTCCTCTGGGGATTGATGACTAAACCATTTGGATTTATTGGTTACTCCTTAGAGCAGTCCGTACCTGTGGTGGGTTGTGCTGTGTAAAGCAGTGGGGTCCAGGTAGATTAGTAGACTGGTGTAGGAAAGCAGAATTAGATCTAAATATCAGAGGTTAAAAAGAACTAGGAGATTTTTGAAAGAATGCAGAAATTACTTCACGTTGTCCATTTCAATGTAAACCACTTGAAACTTTTAAAGCAGACTAATTAGGAAATGCTAGAACTCTAAAGAAATCTAGAACCATGGAAAAACTCAGCATTGTTACAAGAGGATGTTTATAAAAAAGATTCCTGTAAGTCACAGCTCATTACCTGTTGAGGAAACCTAAGAAGATTGAAGATATATTGTTGGTATGTTCATATGATGATGCTTTAAGCTACATAGTCAGGTCAACTTGTTTACTTTTGGGGATTTTGGGGAGGTTTTTGGGTTTTTTTGGTGTTTTTGTTTTGGTTTGGTTTGGTTTGGTGGTTTTGGAGTTTTTTGTTTGTTCTTTGTTTTTTGGGGTCTTTTGGGGTTGTTTTTTGTTGGTTTGTTTGTTTGTTGTTGCTTTGTTTTTTGGGTTTTTTTGTCAGACAGATGATCTCTGCACTGTGTTCCTTATCTAGAGGCAAGTTGCAAATAGCTGTATTTTCAATAACTGGTCAGAGACACATTTGAGTAACAAAAAGATAACCTTACTGATGAGCTCAGAAAACAGCTATTTCAAGTGCAGAAGAATTAATTAACAAAAATCTGATATATCTTTGTTTCTGGAACACTCATTTTAGAGTAACGACTCATGAGAAAAAGTCACCATACTCATTAAACAATTTGTTTCTGAGCATTCTTTTTTATTAATAAAAGTATTTCCAGCTCCATACCAGTTAAAATATCTGGAAGTGTGCTGGGAATACCGTTAGCTGTCCACAGCACAATGAAGTAAAAGTTAAACAATAAGCTATAGATTCTGTCATACACCTCTCAGCAGAGATCTGGATAAATACACAAAGAAATGATTACAGGGGGTGTCACTGCCATTTTTCAAGCTATGTTGTACTGAATAATACTCAGTGGAAAGGAAAAGAAATTATTCCCCTTTGTGATCCCATAGTCAGCAGATATTTTGTTGATCTAGTACCAGTCAGACAAAAAAGGTGTTTGATTTTACACGAGCAGGCGCCCAAAGGCCTTTAATCTGTCACAGTCATTAATGCCAGTGACATTTTCACTGACCTGCTAGAATCCTTTAACTCTTTCTAGACAACATTTTGTGACATAACCATCCTTCCAATTAAATCTGATGATCACTTGGTTGAGTGAATATTCTCAGGAGCAAAGGGGAAAAAGTGTTCTCCATTGTCTTTTAAATTACAGATTGTGATGATGGCCACATGACAATTAGCAAAATACTGAGTGGAATGCATTTTGTAATTTAGCTTCCAAATGACCTTTATATTAGAGTAGTCAGTGATGTGTGGGTTAGTATGGCTCTAAATGTATCAGAAGAACTGCAAAGAGATGAAATATTGCATTCTATGCTGGTAAAGATTTAGCAAAATAAATACATGACAGGAGTATAATTTCGTACTTTTATGTCTCCTGAACGTTTTAAAGTCAGGCATCTTCATTTGGCAGCCAGAGAATTATTTTTTTATTGTGGCATGTGTACAAAGCAAGAAAGAAATTTGATATAATTTTGAAAATTCACTAAAACAAAAAACTGAGGGAGAGATATTTACATATCTTTATTAAAAAATCTCTGAGGCTTTCAGGAAGAAAAGCTCAGGTGTAGTCTAACTCCTTGTGGGTTTATATGTAAATCTTTCTGTAGAGTAAACAGACTAGGCATAGGATGACTTATTTTGACCACTATCCTCAGCAGCTCCACATACAGTGCAGACAAAGTTTTTGACAGGTTCAGTGTTAGTTATTAAGGACACAGATGGGATATTCAGCCAGCATGCACTCCAGGCAACTTTATAACAGTGGTGCTGAGAGTCATGGAGTTACTGGGCTTGCATAGTTTTACAGCCATGGAATTGAACTTATAGGGGTCATCTGCCACCATTCTGAGCCAAACCACACAGAAATTTAAGCCACTTTTCTACACAAAGCCAGGTGTAGCATCCTGATAGTTATGGAGATGGCTGTTCTCCATCTTGCAGGTTTCATACCAGAATATATACTAGAATGGAAATGTGCAGAGAAACCACTTCCTTCCACAACTATATAGCAAAAAAGTGATTAGACATACCTAAATTTTTATAGGTTTTCTATATCTATTACCAGAATATAGAGACGGATACTACAGGGGGAATAAAGGCCCTCTCTATCCATTTTACATTTTCATAGCTATGCATGACCTTTCTGCTCTCTTAGTATTTTCAGATCACCTTGCCCCACATTGTCTTGTCAAAGTCAGAACTGAAAATGGAAAAACAAAAGCCCCAAAGCCAGAATATAAATCTAGGCATAACATGTCTGTTTTATCAAAGGTAAGTGCTGTAAGCTATCCTCTGTCCAAGTTCAACAGGATGAGTGCCAGAGAGCAGACACTAATGAGTGGCACACCTTCACACAGAAGACAATGAAGTGTATTGAGAAAAGTAAGGAAATCACAGAAGTTTTAAATATGAAAAGAAAACAGAGAATTTTTCTCCAGATATTAGTGTATGAGAACTGACCTTCCATATTATGCTATGTACTCAGGAGAGGGCAAAGATCATGGCTCAGGGAAACATCACGCTCCAGTCAGTCATTCACTGGTGCCCCATAGAAACAGTTTCATCTCTAGTATGTTCTGCTTTCTTCATGATGCCTCTTCACAAGTGTGAGAATCTACCAGGTGCAATGTAGTAGAAGACAATGCTGATTAGAACATACTTTTTTGCCTCAGTTTCACTTTTCCTGTTTGTGACCATGACATACAGCTACCATAATTCCTGAAGTGTCTGCTCCCCTGCTAGCCATAGACATTTGACACAAGAGGATGTGGGGATACAGTTGTCACCCTAACTTCACCTCCAGGCTGCACTCTGATCTTAGAAATGCTCATCAGGCCTTGGCCTTGACAAACATCACCCAGGCAAAGCTCCTCTTGCCCTTAATAGAAACACTGTCTATCACAGCTATTTTCTCTATTTCCAATATTCCCGGCTAGCTAATTAGAAATAGGAATATGCTGTGCTATGAATAAGCGGATAGAGGGCGGCTCTCTCCCTGTTGGCTTGGTTCCAAGATTTTATTCGTGAGGGAACAAAGGGAAAGAGAGGAAGAGACACACGGTGTTCAGGTTTATATAGCTTTCCAGAGGGCAGGGGGAGGTCGAGGGTCTGTAACAGGACCCTGTCTTCCTGTTGGTCAGATCTCTGACCAGAAGGCAAACGCTGGGTTCAGGGGAATGCAACATCTCACCATTTTTTTGTTTAAAAAAAAAGAAGGGAAGATATTACATTTATCTCAATTCGAATTATGCTTTTGCCCACCACCCGTGGTTAGTGGGAGAGGTAGGTTGTTTCAG
>VRYO01002772.1:37806823-37835856 GCA_009812075.1 Sialia sialis | reverse complement strand
CTTTGCGTCAATGCTGTATAAAAGTCTGGCTTATTCTGATCGACGTCCGTGGGTCCGTAGATTGTTTCGACCTTCCCTTAGGTAATTAGCTACACAAAGTTGCCAAATTTCCTAAGGATGCTGAGCTATCCCTGCTTTTCTTTTTTTCCCTATTTCAGGGCACAAAGCAAATTCCATGGGGCTTCTCAGAGCCCTACGTTTGGGCGCCAGCTATCGCAGCTATTTTGTCTATTTCCAATATTCCTGGCTAGCTAATTAGAAATAGGAATATGCTGTGCTATGAATAAGCGGATAGAGGGCGGCTCTCTCCCTGTTGGCTTGGTTCCAAGATTTTATTCTTGAGGGAACAAAGGGAAAAAGAGGAAGAGACACGCGGTGTTCAGGTTTATATAGCTTTCCAGGGGGCAGGGGGGGGTCGAGGGTCTGTAACAGGACCCTGTCTTCCTGTTGGTCAGATCTCTGACCGGAAGGCAAACATGTTGGGTTCAGGGGAATGCAACAACTGTCTGTTCTCCAGAACTTACGTTGTCCAATAGACTCCTTTTTTTAAACAAACAGATAGTAGGCAAAAAAAAAAAAAGTTCAATCTCATCACATGTGAATGACAAGGAAGAAGACAAAAGGGGTTTAATTGTCTCAGTCACTTTGATATTAGGCTATCAGTTCTGGTGGTGGAAGGTCCACCCAAGGCTTCTCTGTTTAAGTGTCTGTCAAGCATAATAAGAAATACAAATATGCACAAATATATGACCCTGCTGGAGCTTCTGAATGTCTTCTCAGCATGATGTGCAAATGCTGCTATGCTCTGTTAATCTAAATCTGTGTAAAGTATAAGAAGAGTAATGTTCCATATACTGCAGTAAGAGGCATATGATCTGAATCTTGCATTCAACCCATTTTGTGAAATATTTAGTTATCATCTTGGGTATTTTCAAAGACATAGGAAAAATTATTAAGAATAAAAGGGATCTGCAGGGTGTTTAGTACATTTTCTTAATTTGGAAATGGAAAAGAGAAGTCTGATATCTTTTGCAACATTATCATAAAAGTTTTCTAGATACTTTAGATTAGTTAGCCATTTTTTCTCTAGTTTGAGTCTTTTTTACTTAATCAGAATGCAGAAGCAACATGGCACATTGGTATGTCTACCCTAGGAGTGACTTTGAGATGCCATTGCATTATAAATCATTGAAAAAGCACTAAATTCATAATGACTCTTACATTAAACTCATTGAATAGATTATAGCACATTTAATGGCCCATGCCCACACTTTTTTTTTTTTTTTGCAGTAATACTTATAGTTGGAGAGTTGTTATTTCCACAGTTTTCTTTATATATAAGTGGATTGTATTGCTTTTCACCTTGTTGTATGTTCATGGTTTCGAGTAACAGCTTTTTGTAGGTTTTCTTTGTAAAGGATAAAAGCTCACCCTCCCCATCGCTATTTCTCCTTTGAGTTTTCTGAAAAAAAATGCTGTCAAACACTCTCCTCTCTCTCTAAACATAAAGACAACAAAGAACAAAATGAAAATACAGCAAGTCCCATCCCCCAATATTAGCTTTCTCTTCCTTTGGAAAACCCTAGTGGTTTGAACTACTATTAAAAATAATTTGGGTGGGTTTTTTTTCTACTTTAAGCCTTCCCTATTAAGTGAGAGTTCTGCAGATCACAGAGTTATAATTCAGTTGCAGAATATATGTTGCGGTAAGTAGAAATAATCTCTTGACCTTCAATTGTCCTCTCCTGTCATGCGCACAAATATTTCTCTTACCATGAAGTTTTTATAGACAAACAGAGGATGGCTTTTTGCCTTTATTTCTCGTTGAAAGTTGAACTAGTAGTCCACATAATTCAATTCCTTAGGCTATTTTAGCTGTACTTGGTGAAATTAAATATGTGCATTTCTACTGAATATCTATCTTTTCAATGGCAAAAATGCATCCACATTTATGCATCCACCCCATTTTGACTTAAAAACCAAAATGACACATTTATATTAAAAAAAAAATTCCTTGTACTTGTTTATTAGTTCTTATAAAGATGTACTTGCAAGCATCTGCATGCATTTCCTAATGTTTTGCTTTTTTTTAAAAAAAAGTATGCACATGATTTTGCAGAAAATAGCTGGAAATGAACCTTTGTCTGTCAAAAAGAGAAAACTACAATCTGTTTTTACAAAACAGTAACAGCGAAGAAATTATTTTGCTAGTTCTATTAGGGATGGTTCTGAAAAATCTGAAATTCAGCTGAATGCAATAAAGCTTGACTACGCTTTGAACTTGACATAATTAAGCCAAAATATTTCAGGAGAAAAAAAAATTGTTATGTTTCCTATAAATGGAAGCAACTATATATTCAATGAAAAACAAATGCAAATAAAAATTATTTTGTTATTGATACATTAGGACCAAGGATGAGCACCTTACACTGTAAATGATGGCCTATGTTTGTTTGTCACAAATGTTTTAGGTTAATTATGTAGCAAAGAAAATAGTGGATCAAGTTTAGTGTGTAATTTATTTTCTTCCTCTCATGAGTAAGAAAACAGTAAAATTTGAACAGTAGTTTCCAAGATAATTTTATGGCCAATTTAGGGAACAATTACTTGTTAATTTCCCATTAATATATGGGAAATTATGTAAATTGTGTAACCAAAGTAGCTTATATATGTCATCTGAGGAGGTGTCTCTGTGTTATCCTTTATTTCACTGTTTCAAATGAAGAAATAGAGATTTATTCAGATAACAACTTTTAGATTGTTTGTAAGAAATAATTTTAATTTTCTTTAAAAAGAAAATTTACTTAGAAAAGCATTCTGTGAAACACATTGTTTTGTCAAGACAGAAGGGTGTATAAATCTCTGGGGCATTTTCATGTTTTATATTTTACAGTAATGCTTATTTTACTTGTGGACATAACTACAATAACAAAATCTCTCATACTGTGAGATTTATAAAATTTATACTTCTGCAAAACTATCATACATTGCTTTGGGTTCCACACTGTATGATTAGAATCTTTAGAAAAATAACACATTTGTACATCCTCTGGGAAGATACATATATTTTCAAGAAAGTTTTCTAGAAAGGGTACTCTTCATTGTATGATGCACTTGTACTCTAAAAGGTCCTAAGTACTGAACAGAAATAATAAAATATTCCTCTTGTTCAATCATTGTAACTAGTGGAATGGCCTCTTAATCCAGTTAACAGTTCTTAACAATTTGCTGCGCTAACTCTGTCATGTTAATTCTATAGGCACACGTTCTTGGCACATGAGAAGGAGAAATAACATCAGCCTCTAATGAACAGCTTGAACTGTTTTACTTTTTTTCTATAACAATTCTTCCAAACAATTTCTATTATTCTTTACAATGTTTTGTGACTCAGTAAGCTTCTGCAGCTTAATAGTGAAAAGTGTGATATCCCCACAAGGGCATCAAGGGTTTATTTTTACACTGTATTAGTATTAGTTTATATTAAATTTCTTGACAAAGGAGAAAATCCTAATCAACATGTGGATGAATATATTTAACCAATAAAATGTTATACAGTGTAATTAAAAAAAAGTTAAGGGACATTTTCCTCAGATGAAATTATCTGGTTTTAGGCCAGTCATGCAACATTTGAGAGACAGTTCATTGCTTATACATTTCTGCAATAATTTTTTTTCTGAATAATGTTGTAGGGTTTTCAATAGCTTTACATTTCTTTCTTGGGGAAAACATGTGGTTGTTTCTTCTGCTAAGACCAATGAGAGCACAGGAGAAAGGAAGTTCATCTGGGGAGATTGTCTCTTATGAGCGCAAAGAGCATCTGTGCAGGTGTGCATATATATATATGTGTGTGTATAAATGTACTTTAAGGAACATTTGGTGCCATTTGTTTTTGGTAGCACAGCAGATGTGAGACTGAATGAGGAATTTTAACAGTAAGAAGCAAGTGTATTATATAAATATTTATCCAATTTCTGAAATAGGTGATCAGTTATTGCTTTCTTTGGTTGTTTTTTGTTTGTTTTTTTTTTTTTTTGCCTCTAAACAGGGAAAAACCTGGTTGTATCATTAATGCAACCTATACAACCCCAGTTCTGAGTTGAATGTTGAATTGTTCTCTTTTCTGGGCTCTCAGGATAGTCTCATAAGTTTTATTCTGCACTTCTTATTCAGTCCTTTTCTGCTCTGGTCAGCCTAGATTTTATCATTCTGTGTGGCCCATTGGCTACTGTGTAGTAAGAATTGATTTGAAATTTGAGACAGAGAATCCACTTTTTTTAATCCTTTCCTGAAGAAAAGCTGAAATATCTGAAAGCATGAAGGTGTAGGGCCCAGGTTTCACTGCCAATTTGTAGTCATTTGGAGCCAGATAGATTAGACAAGCTGTTCACATACAATAAACTCAAAGTGTCAGACTTGTTGTTGATGTACAGAATAATTCTGTGATGTAGAATATTTGGTGCAGGCATGACAGATGCAAAGTATGACAAGGTCCATGGCACCTCTGAGATGTCTTGAGCTGGAGGTGTTACCTTTCCTTTCCCACAAGTCTGGTTTTGTTTAAGAATCATAGGAATAGAGAAAACTGTCCTGAGACATTCTGTACTCAAGAATAATCTCTCCTGTTGCAGCAGTCTTTTTTTCACATCACATTCTAGTTTCATATTCCTAATTGAATTTTACATTGTTTTTGACATTTGTTATCATATAAACTTTCTATTTTACTTATTCTATTAACAGTATTTGTTGTATGTTTGAGTAATCTGAATCTTAATATTATGCCAAATATTTCAGCATATGATAAACCCAGTTTAGAGGGGTTTTCACACTCAGTGACAGAAATCTGAATTATACTTTCCATTTTTTCTAAATTTTCTTTAAACCTAAACTTATTTGCAACATAGTTTTTGAGTTGTAGATTACAGAATTCTCAATAATGTTAGAAAGTATTTTTTTAAAAAAATCCTTCTTCTGACATTTGTCTCCTTTCTTTAAAATTTTATTTTGTTTCTAATTGCTACATATAGGCTTGATTTTGATTTTCTTTTGTCCTCATTCTTCTATAAATCTTATCCATTAAAGAATCCTTTTCGCCGCTCGTATATACTCACCATGGAAACAATTTTATCACTAAATGGACTAAGCTTTCCTATGCATTATATGTCAATGTGTTACATGTCTATTTTTCCTTCATACCATCAAGTACAGATGTCACTCTGACTTGTGTGTCAAAACTGCGAGCAGTTTTATTAAATTGGCTTTTATTTGTCGTAAACACTGTGTTGACTCCAGAGACTGTAAGATGTTTGCAAGATAAAATTATAGTAATATTCTATTCGTAAGTTTGGTGCTGTTAAGGTAGAATAAAGGCAATATTGAGCAAACAAAACCATGTATTGCAATTATGTTACAGAACAAACAGCCACAAATTGCACAGAATATGGGAGATGAAAAGATATACTCATCTTTTCCATTCAGCATTGGTTGTCTCAAGATGAAACCTTTAACATATATAATCTGTCTTCCTGCCAAGCCAAGAAAATTCTGAACACAAGAGCAAATAAATAGAGACTTTTATTTCTCAAAATGATTTTGTGATTTTCATTTAAAATAAGAAGCTATAAGTGTATCTTGTTTGTTTTTGTGCACAAGTACACAGTAATTAATAAGCTCTTCATTTTGCTTAGGAAGGCAGGTTACATAAAAGTGCAGTATTTAGCTGACCCATGTTCAGTACTTAGAGCTGTCCATCTGCTCATTTTGTTTTTTATAACACGACAAATTCTATTTGTTCCTTTTAGGTTAAAATTAGAGTTCCACAGTAACAAATCCCTAACTCTGAAATTAAGGCTTGTCTAACATGTTTTCATTAATGCTAGATGATGAAATTTCAAAATTCCTTTCTAATTTTCAGTTCTTGAATAAATTATATTCAGACTGCTGAAACTAATTCCTCTTCATGCATGTTGTGTAGTTTTACATTCTGACCCAAAAAATTCATAATCACTTTTTGCTTCTCTTCCTTTACAATTGTTCCACATATCCTCATGAAGAGACATAAACGCAGTTTTAACATGATTCATTCATCCTGCTATGCATGTAGATGTTAAATTTAACTGGGTTCCTTATATGGAGTGGGCAACTTTCAATATCTTTCCTTCTTTACCTTCTCTACCCTTCTTGTTTTAATTTCACTTCTGGTGAAGAAAAAGATGCAACTTTTACCGATCTAACACAACCATAGCCAGATAAAAGTTATTGAAACATAACTTCACATTTCATTTTACTTTTTATATTCTATTTATTTCAGATAGATTTATATGCATTCAAAAGCAAATGCAGCTTGAACTTGCAAATGAAAGCTGTTGGCAAGTACAATCACATGTATTACTACTCTACAAGAGCTGATCACTTTTCAGAATCAGTTCATATGACTGGGTCCTAAGGATAAAGAAATAAGAGAGACATTATAAGAAAAGAACGAAGTGTTAGGAATTCTGGGTGGTGTGTTACAATAATTCAAAAAATTGTTTTTTTAAAGGATGTGTTTTATTATTATCTTTTTAAACTATGATACATTGTTTATCTGAATGTATGATACATTATATAATAGCATTATAAAATTTCAATGGGATACATAGCAGTGTTGGAATGAGTATTGCTTCAGTGGTCCATACTAACCTATGGAGTGCTAATGCCAGCTGAAGTAACATGTTTTTGGTTCAATGAGTTAGGCTATCAATGTCCTGGAAGCTATCTCAATGAGCATGCTTTTGTCTGCTTCAGTGTTTAAAATATCATGCATTAAGGAAATATGTACATGTATGCTAAGTATTGGATCTAAAACATTCATCTCTTTTTTATTCTTCATTTTGTCTTCTAAATTTTTATTTCAGACAGTATCTTATGTTTCACTTGTGGAATTCAAATGTGAAAAACTGAAAGGATTACTGTAAATATAATGTAGAAAAGGCTTTCAGGGGCTTTGCTTGTTCCCTCGTTTTGATTTCTTGTAAGTTTGTGGGATTCTTGATTTGGCTTTGGTGGGTGGGTGTGGTTCAACATGGTTGCTTAAGTGCTCCTCATTTTGAGGTTCTGCTTTGGTTTTTTGAGTGAGTACAGGGGGCTTTCAACCCATCATTTATAATAAGGCTGTGAGGAGTATCTGCAGGAAGATATGGCATGTAACTGGTAAGGTAAGTACCAAATAGGACTCAGAAACTGTATTCCTGTGCTGGTGCATCTCTTTCTAGCTCAGGGGTAGTTCTGTTCTGTTTGGATTACACTGTACCCAAAAAGCTTAAATCCTCAAGAGAGGAGCTATGGTTTCATGCATCTATTGCAGATTTGGCATTGATTTCACCTGTTTTGTTTCTGTATTTGCTTGAAATTGAGCATTTGTGCTCATCAAACATTTAGAGAATTGAGCACCAAGAAATGACCCATGCGGATAATGTCTGTTATTTTTGCAGAGCAAAGTCACACACTGTTTAACCTCCTTTCACTCCCTGTCCAATCATCTGATTGATGAGTTTGTTTGTCTACATAAAATTGTGCTGTGCTAATGAAGAAAAAAAATATGAATCTCAACAGGAACATTCAATGGGATTTCAATTCCTAGCCATTCCACAAGGTTGACATACTTTGATGCTAAATGAAAAAATGTAAAGAACCAAAAAAATCCAATCAACCAAATAAAGTAATTAAAACACAACCATTCAACCAAAAAAAAAAAAAAAAAAGAAGAAGAATTTTCACAAAGATCTGTTTTTTGAGGAAACCTCTGTAAAGTTAGGAATTTTTGGCATGAATAATAAAGAATAATTCTATTTTCCATCATGAACACAGACACCTCAATCTTTTATGTGATTTAAGCAAAGTTTTCAAAATCATGTTCTGTTATAGACATGGCATTAAATTTTCAAAAGGACGGTAGATGTTTCTGTGACTCAAATTCAGCAGCTCCATGCAACAACCCCAACACAACTGAACTTCAGTACTATTACTTAGGTGAAAGTAGGTGAAATTACTTAGATGAAATTAATTTCCAACCTTAAATTTCTGCGTATTTATGCTGAGCTTTCTTTGTAAACTTTCTAAAGAGTTCAGAATTTCACTCAAACTCCTGAATGCTATTTAAAGTTGAATAGTAATTTCTTAAGTCAGTTACTGTATATCTCAATGAATTCCTTTATCACATTTGTTTCTGTATTCTTCACCTAAGAAATGAGGAAAACATATGTTTTTAATTCCACAGGAATGTTGTGAAAGTAATAGAGACAACATGAGGTTTGATTTTTTGGAAGCATGACTCAAAGGCATTCTGGTATTAATGATCAAATTCCGTTTGCTGTGCAAACAGACTGGAATTGTTTATATTTTCAAATGAAAACCTACTCCTAAGTTATTCTGGCCTATTTGAAAAGAATAATTCACAGTTCAATGAGGAGTGGACTTTACCTTCTGTTTTGTTACACGATTCCTGTGTTTTAAATTACAAATAAGATTAATTAAATGCTGCAAATAACTTGGGTGTTTTTAACAGTCAATTATTTTAAGGTGTAAAAGTTTTCTATCTTTTCCAATTCCTTGCACTTTTTCTCCTCTTGCTCCTTTCCTGTCTTTCTCTTTTATTCTGTATCCCTACAGGCATTCTGATCCTTGCATATGGTCAAAAACAGCCTGAGGTTAGGTGGGAAAATAGTCTAGTTGACAGAAGTTATAAAGTTGGAAGGTAAGAATGTTTGATTCTTGCATGTCTTTACTTTGCAGTATAAGTTGTCAATCCTAGCAACTTGCTCAGCTTAATATAAAAAGATGTACAGCAATAAAAATTTAATTTATATTAAAAAATGAGTATAATGTTGTTGTATGTCCCATGCTAACTGTAATATGAGTATAGGAACACAGAATGTTCAAACAAGCATATTTTTTCATGATTATGTACTTGTGTAAAAAAGTTCGTTTTAGAGTCTTGCTCCAAAATTATTTATTTTATATAGACTTTTTTGAGCAGAGTTAAGAAAGAGGAATATTTTTAATTTACAGTGATTCCCAAATCCTTTAAGAGCTTCTCAAACTAATTCTGTGTTTTTAAACAATAAGCAGAACACCAGTGAAACATAGTCACTTCTGAAAAGAAATATAGCTGTTCAAACACCATTGTGTAGGAACTGGATATTCTAAGTCAGATGAAGTAATGTAATTATGTACAAAAAATTAATTTCTAAAATGATGCTCATTTAGGAATGTAAAAATCCTCGAGTGTCTTATTGTGCTCTTTGTTTTGTACTTGTGTCTTTGTGTGCATATCTAAATAGAACATAATCAGAATTTTGTCTGCTCACTTACATGGAGCACCAGTGAAAAAATTTCTTTCACATTCCTGATCTGAAATGGAGAGAGGAAAATTATATTTAATATAGCCTACAACAGAAATTTTTTAAGTGTTTCTAGCTGAAAATACGTCCCAGTGTTTTGTCGTCCTGGTACTGTCTTCATGTTTCAGAGATCAAGATTGCTACAAACATAAGCAAAAAGCCCAGAAACTTAGTTTTTAAAATATTAAATAGTAAAATTTTATAACTTCTGTGGATTTTATTGTTGTTTGGGACCTTCTGTTTTGTGGGGTTTTTTTAAATATATACTTTTAATTCATTCATTATTTTAAAATACACTTTCATTGTATCCATTAGAAACTGATATATACATATTTCAGGTGAAAATTGTCCATGGGAACAAGATAAGTAAGGTTTTAAACACTTCTTGCTTTATAAAGGTAATTTCGAAGTCAACAGAATTACACAAAATGTTATATATTACTGCTGTTTTCAGGAACAATATATGACTACAGAGCAAAAGTATAATAAGTCATAAAAATTATATATTTATGAATTGGACCTTTTTTTTTTGCACATATTGTTGATATTGCACTTGAATTATGACCATTAAGTAAAATTACTTGAATTTAAGAAAAAACAGCAGATTGGAACAGGAAACAAAAGTATAGAATACGGGGCATTTATTGACCATTAACTTTTTCATTTATTTTAGAATAAAGGATTTGCAAGAAATGAATTGACTAATTTACCTAGGTAACATAGCCTTCTAAGGGCAATGAAACTACTTCTTTACAATTTCATTCAGGTTTTTTTATGCACTATTCATAACTGTGAGAACATTGCTGCCAATGTAGCAGCAACCAGTGGCAAACAATTGAGTAATATTTTCTCCATGGTGAAGATACTGATATACAGAGATCGAGTCACCTTTTGAACTATTCAGTAAGTTGAAAGTTTTGAATTTTTTACTGTCGTTATAAGGCCTTTTTTTCCAGATTGTGAATAATTTCTATATACATCCTTTAAGCTTCTCTTAACATGTCAGCATTTTTCTCTAAGTGGACACCATAATTGTAGAAATTATTCAAGTAGCAGTTTTATGTGGTCTAGATTCCTTCTTCTTTAGTCAACTGTCATTCTTTTCAAAATAAATCTGAGGCTTATTGAAATTGCCTTGAAATTTTCAATGATGTGCAAAAGCATACATTACTGGTTTTTTAATCCATTTTTAAATTATTGGTATCAGCTACATCAATTGTTTCAACACACATTATTTTAGCTGCATTAAAGAACCTGAAGTCTGTAAACTCTACAGTAGGTTAGCTTTGAATGCTGAGAAGGTAGTTGCTGTCAAGTTTCAGGTACTTCTTCATACTCTTCATACATGTACAAGAAGATACGTAGGCTAGGATTCATTAAATATTTATCTAGAAGTTAGAAAGTTAAATTATAATCATATAAGCTGCTCATTTTGGGCTACTTTTCAGGGTCAAGAAGATGAGTTGTCTCTAGGACATGCTTCAATGGACCTATATTAAACACCTAAATTATATTATAAAAAGAAGTGCTCACTGGAGGCCTCTGATATCCAGGGATTAGAAAAGGAGGCTAGGTTCAGTAAAAAAAAAATAAATTTAAATCTCAACTTGAGGTCTTACTCCTTAAGGGATGTTAAAAATTCACATATTTGGAGCTAGGCCAGTATTTTAGTTGATTGATGGGATAAAAAGTCAGTTAACTGTTACTTTTCCTTACTCCCTTAATTTAAGGAAGAAATACCTTAGAAGATGTTTATAGAATAATGTATGAATTTTATATATCAGCTTTCTATTTGGTTCATACTCTCTTTTGGAGCATAAATTGATTCTGGTCAATTGTCAGATATATATTATCAGATCTGAAAATATCAGTAAAATATTAGTAACACCCCACATAAATATGCTTGAATTTATGCAAGCATGGTCAGACTTTATTTTAGCTACAGCTGGATGCATTCACAGCTTCCTGCATTATGTGCATTTTATATGTTTAAGGTTCTGTCTCCACCATAGTAGACCTAGATATTGCAGTTGACATTTAAAGCAAACTCTTATCTCCCTCGTTAGTGCATCCTGTTTATAGAACTGCCTCAAATATTTTGCTTCTATTTACCCAATGTCCAAGTGCACTTTTTTGTTTGTTTGTTTGTTTTGTTTGCCTCCAATAACATCTTTTATTTAAAAGCCAAGTAGATTTCATAACATTTCTTACAGGAAAAATTTAATTTAGTTTAGTTTTGGAGGCATTTTTCCACCTGTTCTTTGATCATTTAAAATAAGTTATAAATTCACACATAAGCTCTCACAAGACATAAAAGCCAAACAGATGTTGCATTGAATGACACATCTGTTGGCTTGAGAAGAAATTATGTGTATGCCAAATTGGATATGCCCTTTATTTTTCTTAGGAGACTGAATCTTATAACTGAAGGAGGCACAACATAACAAGGAAAACAATGGTTTTTAAATCATTAGTTCTATTGTAAATCCATATTTCAGTGATGATATTTTGCATTTTTCAATTGCATTAAAAAACATTTAGCTTAGAGATGAACTGTACATCAAGATACACGATGAAGCTTATAGAATTATCATTGGATATATTCAATGACACATTGATGTTTGGTGTAAAAATATAGAATTGCTTCATGTTAACAAGCAAATATATTTTTGTAAGCAATATAGTAATTAAAAACAGTTTATAATTAGATAACTAAATATTTTACTATTACAAAATAAATGATTTAATTTATTTCTAAACAGGAAATAGTACTAAACTCAATATAATGCCTAAACAGCAGAAATAAAATTTTGCACTGGACAGAACTGAGCAGGCAAATTATGAGAGAAATCTCCCCATACATGCATATAAAAGGGATTCAGGTTATTGAAGGTGAAGTAAGAATAACATTTATTCAAATGTTCTGAAAAAGATCGTATTACAGAGATGATAATACCTTTTGAAAACGCAATAATGAAATATACCTTAATAACAGTTATTAGTGAAAGGAATTTACTGAAGTTTGTAATACAGGAGCAAAGAGACGCTGAATGAAATTGAAAAGCAACAAATTTGAAGTTGATTAGAGAGAATGCATCTTCACATGATACCAAATTAATCCGTAGATTTCATTGTCACAATATGTCCTTGAGACAAGAGTTGGACTGATAAAAGGATTAGACGGTTATGGAGGTGATGGAAACACTCACAGACACATTAGAGAGGAAAACTAGAAAAAATATTTTAGCACATGCTTTAATCACTAACTGAAAGAATAGATAAAACTTTAGCATTGTGTAAGTTTATAAAAAAATTATTTCTGTATTCTTTTTGTAATTTTAATCAAAATTTAATGTTCTTCTTATGTTTCCTAATCCATATTTTCATTCTTATTTTTTCTGAGAAGCTTAAAATTTTGGTGTAATATCTTCCTCTTCATCCTTGTCCATGTAGAATCAGCTTAGGTTTATGTATTTTTCTCAGTGAAGTCTGCTTTCATGTTCCTTGGTTCCCTGTTACTCAGAGCTACTGTTTTCTTTGTTATCTTCCTGACTGTTTCTACTGAAGAGTAGAAGGTCACATTAGCAACTCACCACCACAATTTCTATTCATAATCTGCAATCTGTGGTATCATTTCACATTTGCATTATTCCACTCCACAAAATTTATTTTAAAGTCACAAGCAATTCAATTAACTGAACCTAGCTGCTCCCCACAGGTTTAATTAAAGTTTAACTCAAACTAATTTAAATAATGGTTTCCTGTTACTAGTTCATTGTTATGCTAGTTAAACAAACAAAAAATCACAATTCAATACAAATCCAGTCAATTAACAGGACCTTGCACTGTTGAGATAATAGAGATCTGTTGTTTTCCAGTAGTAAATATAGAAATATTTACTGGGAAAATCATACTATGGCCAGGATTTTAACATCTCTTCTTTGCATTTAGGGTTAAATGACCTTTCACTTTTACAATCTTCTTCTCATTTAAGGATTCATTAACTCAGTACTTTGCTGCAGGGGAGCAGAAAGATATAAATAAAAGAAAAATAGTAAAGCGGAATAGCTTGTTTTGGTCAGGATGTTGAGAAGTCATCTGGCCCAACCCATTGCTGAAAGATTAGTTTGCAAGAGGTCTTGTCCATGTGGATATTGACAATCTCTGTGAATGGAAATTTCACAGTACTTCTGTCAACCTGCTTCTTTAGTTACCATTCCTGTGAAGATCTTTTTTCCTTATTTGCAGTAAGAATTCTTGTTCCTGCACTTTCTGTATATTGATTCTTCTCCTTTTGCATTGCACTTCAAGAATGCATCTTGTCTGTAAACATCTTCCAGGTCACTGAAGATGATTCAGGTCCTTCCTCAACTGTGTTCTCCAATCTGAACCAAATCAACTTCCTTGACATCTTCCCATGTGTTTTTTTCCATGCAGAAACAGTGGGATACTGAAGCATAACCAGCTAAGCTGTTTCCAATATTTGCATTACTTGTTTCAAAAGGTGATGATGATTTGCAACTAAAAAGCAAAAACAAAAAGGACTTTATTTCCTGTTGTATCCAAACAAAACATGAAATGGACATATGGAACAGTTAAACAAATTGGCCGAGTATGCAGAAGACAATAATATGGAAATACTAGAAGTAGTTTAAGCAAGTTATTATCTAATTAAACTTCATGTTGCTGATGTTAGACTATATCCATTAGCTGACCTACGCCTCTTAAAGATACTTGTGATATCGTTACCGATGCTGAAGCCTGCTGCATAGTTGTAGGTTAAGTTATTTTTTAGAAATATTGCTACTGACATAAAGAGTTAGTTGACCTTAAAATTTCATGTTTCTCTTTCTATTGAAAATCATGAAATGAACTTTACAGTGACCAGAACACAAAGCTCTTCAATGGAAAAAATAATATAACTTCCTTCCAGTAGTACAGTCGCTCAGAACCACAGCAAAAGCAGAGCAAGCAGATCAAAAGAAATAAAAAAGACTAGAGTTGCAAACACTGTCAAGACATGTGTCTCTAAAGAAAAGAATTTTAAAGTGATCTTGTTTCATTAGCAATCACTAAAGTCCACATTCTGCAAACAACATCAATCTTGAATGCAAAATCAACTAAAGTAAATTAACTGAAATTTAAAAAAAAATCCAGGAAACAGCTATGAAGACTGTGGTAGATGAAATTTACTTGTCTTCTATTTATTTTAGATTTAGGAAAAAAAATACATTTCACCGTAGTATGTGAAAAGCCAAAAGCTCATTTAGCAGTAGTGTAATTGTAATAGTAATAGATCCAAAATTTAACATTAAAATAATATAACCACTTTACTAAATATACAAAATGCTTCCTACAAGAGAAAAAAGCATAGAAAAGTTACAGGCAAAAAAAAATAATTGCAAGGCTTTTAAAGATCACTTTGAAAAGAAAATTGCTTAGATTATTGCTAAAATAGTATGAGAAAAATCATGAAACTTCTAATCAGCTCTTTAAAAATGGCTCCTTTTCTATTAATAGCATAATAGAAAAAAAAAAAAAAAACCACAAAAAAATCCCTCATCCTTTTCATGTTAAAAATTGTATTCTACTTTACAGTCTCAAGGCCAGATGGCAAATGGTTGTTTATGGAGAACCATTCATAACAGTAGATCCTGTTGAATTTTTTCCCATAATGTGGTTTCAATTAATTCATAGAAATATATCATGAAAATATCTCATTAAGACATAGGAGAATATTTTTCAGGAAATTGTAATTTTAATTCTGACATAGCAATCCTGAACTCTGAGCAAGATATACAAAATACTTCAAAAGCTGAGCCTAGGAATTATCAATTCTGCTTCACATTAAAAATCACACCCTTGACAGATGCAGATTTTTTATGGATTGCTATAATTTCTCATGTGTCCGAAAAGTTAATGGCTCTTTACCTCTGTTCCATAAGGAACAACTATCCCTTCTTTTCAAGTGCTATGACTCAAGTAACATAACTACATTAAAATAGGATGTGGTTAATGCATTTTAGGTGAATTTTCTTGTTTCCTCTCTTAGCTGCACTAAAATTTGTTCTTTTACATCTCTGCTAGGGGATTTAAAAGCTTTTCTCTAAGAACCTAATTTTTCTTTAGTTTAGAAGATGATCAATCTAGAATCTCCATGTGTTCAGAGATCTAGATGGTAGCAGGTTAAATGACATTTTGGCAGACCTTCTCTTTCTCATAACTTAATTTCTAAAGGCAACTCTTGTTTTACACTAACAAGGGTGAAAAGAATGAGGCTCAAGTTAGTTGTCTGTGCTTTTTACAGTTATGATAGTTCTCCTCTATCTGTATTAAAAGCTATTTCCCCTCAATGCATGGAACTGAAGTGGTGCCATTGAGGTCAGCATCTGGGACAGATCACTCTGTAAACACAAATTACCACTCAGTAAAAGGGAGAGTAGGTATGATTAATCACACTGACATTTCATGTAAAAGTAAAGAAAAAAGCATGCAGGAGAACGTTTTTATTTCTCCCATTAACGTTTTTGTTTCTCCCATCCAGTAACTTAATGACACCTGACGGTGATTAGGATGTCAGATCTGGTGAGATCATAGCAAGAATAGACAGTATGGTGAGCCCTGCGAAATTTCGTACTTGAAAGTTAGGTCCCTAGATCTAATTTAGCAAGTGGATTGAAGAGAGACATGAGACACTGAAACTGGAAAATCCAATTCCAGATGTCTCCAAGTTGCTATGCTGATATTTAGGCAAGCAATACATTATCTCTACAGCCTCATTTCTGCACTACTGATACAGTGATTAGACTTATTAGGAAGTATTTGTGTTAGGTCTTTCAAAATGTGATACATTAAAGAAATGTGGTAAATATTAGTTGCTTATTCTCGCTATTAATTTTCAGCACTTTTAACCTTGTTTCCTTATTTTAAGGTCATTCCAATAGGTCTTGTTAGCCATCATCTAGGATTCTCTTTTCTAGCTACTTGAAACCATAACTGGTCCACTTGGGTCTTTGGCTTCCCATCAACACACTTAATTTTTCATATTATTCCCATATTCCAGATAGAGAAAACACATCACTTATTGATTCGGAACAAGGGAAAACCTTAAAAAAGCTCTTACTTTCTTATGTACTGGATACAGCACTGTTCATCCAATATGATGCTAAACCTTTCTAGTTTGAGTTAGAGCTCAGATTTGCAACTCCCTTATTCATTATTTCATATTTAAAGTTCACTGTGGAGTTAATAGTCTTCTTAACTTTGTTGAAGACTGGATACTTTCTGAATTGGTTGGTTGGTTGCGGTTTTAAACAATTTATTGTGCTATTTAAACATTTATTTATTTAAACATTTCACTGTTTTCAAGTATATCATTCCTGAAGTGTTTTAACTATTATAGCTCTTGTATTCATTTGTCACTGTAATATCATTTTTTAAAATTTCAGATCTGTATTTAGTTTTGGTCTTGATTGTATTTGTAACCTTGTTCCTGAAAGGAACTACCAGCTTTTGTTCTTCATGGGCTTGAGAGCCAAATCTGATTTTATTTCCTATTACAAAACTCACATTGACAGACAGCTGCCTCTTGACAGTATGTGCTACGTATGCGAAGTTTATTTTGCCCCTCCTGCCTTATTCTCTTGGTAAGCAGATGATCCTGTCTTCTGTTCACTCTCACAGTTTTCTGTATGTCATCCTTATTTGTCTTAGAGCTCTGGTCATTCTTTACTTCAATCGATTACCCATTTTCATCACTGGCTTTTTATATTAGATATTCCCACATACTATATCAATAACCTCTTCCTTATTGCACGGTGTTGATTTCAACTAGATTTATCATGTCACTACTTTCTCCTTACAGTGCAGATAATATTTTAGTGTCTTATCAGCATGACTTGCAACAAGACTGTAGCTCCTCAAGGAATAGAGAGGCCCCAAAGTGTCACAATACTTGTTAATTCTCAGGTTTCTTATTTGATTTTAGGGCTTTCCCTTCCTTCAGACAATTTAAGGGTAAAATTGATATTTCTTTGTTTTTATTTTGTGATAAATCTAAGTGATTCATTTTCTTTTAAAATCTTGTGAGCTGGAATTTTTTGAGTTCACCTTTTAAGAAAAAGGGAAGTTGAATTCAATTTTGTTCATTTTTGTTTTCTTTCAGTAGCAAATATCCTATCCACAATTTCTGTCTTTCAAGACATTTATCATAGATGTGATAAAAAAGTATCCTCCAGTATGCAAATGAAGCATTTGATCTAAATTATAATTCAATAAAAAGGTATAAGAAAGTACTAGTAGAAATTTGCAAATGAGTTCTTTATCTTATAAACTTTATTTTGCAACATTGTTGAGAACATGAACCATTTGTTCTGAAATATTTAGAAAAAATATTTCTGCCTCAGCTGTATGACATTGGTGTACTCATGATAAATGGAAGGTAAATCTTTTATATGCACTATGGGAAATTAAGGGGATGTAGTTATGTCAGATTGTTTCGATCCTGTGGGAATGTAGTGAGGGACCAAAATAAGGAGCATCTGCCATTTAACATGTCAAACTTACAGGGACCAGTGGAGCTCACAGACATTGAAGGAAGTGTTTTACAATTTATAAGGACTAGAATACTAATTTCTGCTGCATTTATAACTCACACAAGACATGTAAGAAAACTAACTTGCAATCTTACTGAATATTTCTGAGGCTGCTAGTGTACACAGTGAAGATTTTACTGGGAAAAAAAAGTATATGTTGTAATTTTCTTCCTCAAAATAGTCATAAGGGAATGAATGATATATGAAAAATCAGAAATGGGGCATTAAAGCTAGATGTTAACAGCAGAGAACAGATGTCTTTTTATGATAGCGATATTTTCTATTAAAAATAGAATTATAGAATTTAAATGCAATAAAATATTTCAAAAGTAAAAAAACTCGTTTCTTAACAAATAATTTCCTACTCTACATTTCTGCAGGTCTATGGCTATAATTTTACCAACAAAACTAAGGAAACAGTGAAAGGTTTAAAAGTTAAGAACACAAGTGGCAAAGGAATTACAGTAATTTTGCAATTATAAGCCGCACCAGATTATAAACCGCACATCCGGGTAGCTGGGTAGACCACGGGATTTGTCCATATATAAGCCGCACCGGAATATAAGCCACACAGTCCGAGCTGGGGGCAGGTGGGGAGCGGGCTTCGCGCCCCGGCTGTGCCCCCCCCGCAGCGAGCCCCCGCCCCACAGTGGCACTTCTCCCCCAGCCCATCTGGCCCCTGCCCCTAGCCCGCCTGGCTGCGGCTCCACAGCGGCTCCAAGGCAGCTCCCCGGCAGGCCGTGGCTCAGCGGCTGATGGCAGCTCTCTCCCCAGCCAGCTCGCACTTCCGGTCTGGCCTTTCACCAGAAATTGTCCATAAATAAACCACACCTGATGATTAGCCGCGCCACTGGCATAGGCTGCGTTCTTCAGTGAAAGAAGTGTGGCTTATAATCGTGAAACTACTGTAAACTGATTATTAAAATATTTTCATAATTTAATTAAAAATCTCTATAAAAATAATTTTTCAGCATACTTCAGATCACATTATTCTTAAAAGAATATTTGGTTTCCATGAATGTAATAATTTTGCACTATTTCTCAGTGCAGCATATATATATATACAATGAAGTAGGACCTCTTACTTTAAATTTAACGCCGTCCATGTACAAAGTTTTAATATACTTGGAGACTCCAGTTTATGTTTTACGATTGTTATCCACAATACTGCCACTATTAACTGTTAGGTACCAAGCTTAATTGATACAGTTGTCACTGGCCATCTGCTTCCTATCAGTTAGTGCAAAAGGCTTAACAGATTCTCATGTGGCTCTCATCTTCCAAACCTCTGTAATTTCAGAGAAAAGTCCTGTTTATTTTTCATTAAATTAATTGAAAGTAAAGTCATTACAATTTAATCCCATAAACATCAAAAGGATATTTCTTACATACACATTACTAACTTCTAGTTTTTAATTTCATTTTCCTGCAATTACAAAAGCAAGATGGAGAAAGATATCAAAATGTTTTATTTTTATCTGAGAAAAAATACGAAAATAATAAATGTTTATAAATGTTTTATAAAGACCACAAGAGCATTCTATGAAAATGAGAAATAAAGAAGGAGAAAATGTTCCATGATGGAAATAAAGCTGAGGATCTGTAGTTCTAAGCTGGAGCTCAGGGCCAGTGTTCTTTATTATTATTACAATTGATCAGGATACAGGAATAAAATATTAAGTAAGTTTACCAATGATATTTAACCTGGAGGAGCTGTGGACTCCCTTAAGGGCAGAGAGGGCCTTACAGGGACATCTGGATAGACTTGAGAGCTGGGTGTTTGCCAGCTGTATGAAATTTAGCAAGAGCAAGTGCAGGATTTTCCATCTGAGACGGGTAATACTGGTTATAAACTGGGTGATGAGAGGCTAGAGAGAAGATCCACAGAAAGAGAATTGGGGATTTGGATTGATGGCAAGTTAAGCATGAGTCAGCAGTGCCCTGCCAGGCAGGAGGGCGAACCCTGTCCTGGGGGTATCAGGCACAGCATCACAGCTGGGCAAGGGAAGGGATTGTCCTGCTCTGCTCTGAGCTGAGGCAGCCTCACCTTGAGTGCTGCTGCTCCTTATTTGATGCTTCCTGGCATTTTGCCCGTGCCTTAGTAGTCATTTTTGTCTTATCAGACTGCACTTCCCTTGGGTTTATGATATGTTCAAGTTTCTGGGCAATAGGCAAGTATAAAACCCAAGTGCAAAGTATGTAATAATCATATTCCTTCAAATAAAAGGAATAATACAAATAACAACTATTAGCTTTGATTTCATAAATGGAAAAAGAATTGCCACAGAATGTACAGTGATATACTGTTTTAAAAAGTGCAAAAAAAGTGTAAAAATCATATGCTTGTATAAAGCAAACCTTATGCTTTAATACTTAGATTCTACTGAAACTGTTCTACAGAAATGTTGAAGAGAGATGAAAATGCAGTTTTAAATAAAACATCAAGACAATGGTGTCAGGAGGAATGTGTCATTTTGTATACTTGATACAATGTGGCTCATAAAATCAAATGTCTCCGATAGAATGCAAAATATTTAACATGATTAATTTTAATATTTTTTCCCAGCTAAGGATATTTTCAGAATTATATGGGATGCTGTCATAATTTTTCTTGGAGGACAGAACAAATATCTTACTGTGAGGAGACCTAGAATTTTCCCAGTATTGCTCATGGCTCTGTTCCCTTTAGGATTCTTCATATTGCAGTTTCACCAGTTTTCAGAGGGTTCATACTAACTTTTTCTTCCATGTCCCCTCTCCCTTCTCTGCTTTGAGTCAAACTTGTCGACTTTCCATTGATTTTGCTTCTTTAGGCTGACAACCTGCTGTGTCTGCCACAATTAAAACTGTGAGAACTTTTTCCATGAAATTGAGAATCCCTAGACACATCATAATTTTAAAAGCCCAGAGGGGCTGCCTAATAAATATAGCATGATACATCAAATAAGAATAACTGGAAGAAGGTTTTCTCCCAAAATCTGAGAGACAGACAGAGGAGGAGAAAGGGAGAAGGGGGAGGGAGAAGGTACATAGGCATATATATGCCTGTATGCCTGTATGCTGTTCATAAAGTACTGAAGGCAGTATTTAGCCCTGCCCTGCCAGCAGCTCTGTTTGTTCACCTCAGAACTTCCCTTTAACCTTGTGGCTGGAAGCAGCTGTGGAGCAAATTCCAAATAATCTAAATATCTCACACGTGATTTTGGAAGCATTCAGTGATGTATCGAGCGGTAACTTGTAGCTCTGCCATTTGTCCGATGAATGATCTGAAGTAAATGGCTGTGCTGCTCTGTGTCTACTTTACTTTTAAAAGACAACTTATGGTTTCTCTGTCTTTTACAATATTTTCTGAGCTCAGTTGAGCAACTGTAATGCTGAGAAGTTTCCATTACAGTAATTTCACGAATATAAGCCGCATCTGAATATAAGCCGCACTTCCGGGTAGCCGGGAAGACCACAGGATTTGTCCATATATAAGCCGCACCCGAATTTAAGCCGCGCCCTTTTTTTTCTTTTTTTTTAAACTCCCCACAGCAGAGGGGGTGGGGCGCTCTGGCTTCCCAGCGGCACCCCGTTCCTGGCGGTCCCACACCGCCGCTGGCTGCCGGCGGCACAGGGGCCGGCCCGCCCACTTGCCACTCTGCTTGGCTGGCTCTCACTTCCGGGTTGGCGTTTCGCTGGGATTTGTCCATAGATAAGCCGCACCTGAATATAAGCCACACCACTGGGATAGGCTGGACTCTTCAATGAAAAAGGTGCTGCTTATATTCGTGAAATTACTGTAATTGCAAAAGAAGAAAACATTAAATGGCAAGCATTTTGAGGGCCACTGGACTTGAGTTCTATGTACTTTTTCTTTCATTGTTTTAAAAATTGTAGGAACGGACACTAGTCTGATAAACTGGATTTCTAGCATAGTCACTAAAGGAAGTGTGGTATGCTTGTGCTTGTTCATTTCATTACTGTTATTATATTTATTTGACAATTTTAATTGATTTGGGGCATTCATGATCACAATTTAAAACAAAGGCATATAAAGTAAAACAAGTTTATCAGTAAACAAATTGAAGCACCTGATAGAAAATTGTGTATATGCTAATGAAGCTAAGACTTCTGCATAACTTCATGAAGAAAATTTGCATTTTTCGCTGAAGTAAAGAATGGGAATAGAGTTAGTGTCAGAGATTTAGTTCTAGACTAATAGCAATGTCTTCGTTTATGTTCTTTTCATTATTAATTGTTTTCTTGCTGTAAAAATATTTTAAAATATGCCTTGAATAAAGACAAGTGCTTAGCCAGTAATTTTTGTGTACTGCATAATGCATTTATTTGTTGCATGCAGACAGTATATTTGAATAGAATATTTATTCAGCAATATTATTTAAAACATGGTGTATCTGGACTGCCTGTAAAATACTAATTTCAAGTGTTAAGTAAATTGCCCGTGAGATTTATCCAGGGTGCCAAATCTTGTAAGGACTGTAGCAAGGAAAAACAAAATTAAAAAAAAAAACCCAAAAAACTTTCTCTACTGTTGCTACTTTCAGAAGCTATGCTGGTACCTCTGACACAGGGAAAATAGCACCATGCAGTGAAGTTTGACCCATCACTTAACTGTCTTGATGATTCTGGTATGTACTGGGGAAACAAAGGAACACAGATGAAGGGAAGATTTATTGATGATCACATGTGTCCTTCTCTAATGGCTTAGATGTGCATGGAAAAGAAACAAAAGAAATAAAAACTTTATATCTTTTTAAGATATTTGGGATAGGAAGTCAATGTTATAATGACCCAGGTAATGGCTTTGGGCATGTGGAAAATCACAGAAATCAGTCTCAGTGAGGCCATTTGAGTTTCATACTGATCACGCTAATGATAAAGCAGCAATGCAAAAAAAGTACCCCTTGGAGGAACATATCCATAGGAACCCATCCTCAAACAGAAGCCCAAGCCAAAGGTGAAACACTTATGTCTGACACTTAGCCTGCCCAGACATTGGCAGGGTCAGGGTGCTGTAAGAGCCAGCAGTGGCAGTGCAGGCCCTCCCAGGAATCTATGAGGCCAGGGCTGGCAGCTTACTCATTAAATCTTCACTTTTAGGTTACTGAGAGGTATAATACTCTTCCAATGAACTCTTTTAAAATTCCCTCTGTGAAAGCCTCATCCTAAAGCTCATATTTCATCCTGTCAGATGAGGAACCAGGGTTTCCACACTAAAACAGAAGGAACTTTATGGGTATAGTCTTGTGTCTACACCTTCATATAGGCTCTATCCTGTGACATAGATACTGAACTGGATGATTTCCAGAGGGCCCTTCCATCCCCAAACCATGTGTGATTCTGTGACTTCTATAAAACTGTTTTGTTGAATATTGACTAAAGAGACAGATGTGTACTTATCTTCCTCATTGAATTCAAAACAAAGCCAAACACAGAAGGATCATAAACTTCATAAAAATAAGTCACTGTGACTCTTCAATGAAACCACTGAGGAATAAGATTTATATCAATACGGGGTTAATTTTTCACTACTTAACTTCTGCTCTTTCAGAGGCCCTAGAGTACCCTGCATGGCCTCCCAGTGCCACTCCAGAAAGGTCTGGGTCTATAGCAAGTCTAACATCTGTCAGTCCTGGTACACATCTGACATGCACTGCAGGATCTCAAATAGGCTTAGGCATCTATGTTCACATAACAGAATAGCTCCCAGTAGTGTCTGAAAAGCTACTTAGTTGACCAAATGTTGATGTCTATTTTAAGATAAGCTGAACTGTTCTCTGTGCCTGGATTTCACTGCTCACAGTTAGATGCATAATGCCATTTTTAGATGTCCTAGCATATCTATGTGGAACTGACAGATATGACACAAGATATGACTTGAGTTCTTCTGGGGTGACAGCTGGAAGTCAGATTAAATACTTTAAGGCATCTCAAATGGTACCAGATACCCACATTTAGACAACCAAATCAATCTGCTAGTTCCCACCAAATTTATCCCTGTATTTTATTCTTCTGTATCAATGTTTTCCTACAGAACATTCCCTATCAGTAGGCTAGAATAGAAAGTACAGAATTTCATGATTATAAGTTGCACCTTTTTCATTGAAGAATCCAGCCTACCCCAGTAGTGTGGCTAATCATCAGGTGTGGCTTATTTATGGACAAATCCCAGGGAAATGCTAACCCAGAAGTGTGAGCTGGCAGGGCGGAGAGCTGCCGCAGAGCCACGGCCGGGCGGGTGGGGAGCAGGCTTTGCCGAGCGGGGCAGGCATGCCGGTGGCAGGGTCGCCGGGGAGCAGGATGGGCCGGCCACCGGCGTCGCCGCCTTCGAAGCATGCCCGCTGCTGCCGGCGCCGCCACTTTCGCACTGGGGAGCGAGCTGCTGCCGCGGCCTTTGAAAAAGCGAGCGAGCTGCCACCAAGCAGGTGGACAGCCGCGGCAGCCAGTGCCGGGGACGGGAGTGCCGGGACCTGTGGCAAGGGGAGGGTGCCTGGGGCTGCGTCTAAAGGCTTCACCAGTCGATGAAAACTGTTTGCAACTTGAACATCTGACACCAAACCCCGTGCTCTCGTGATTCTGTTACTAACTTGTTACTTTGTTGCACATGGATCCTCGCTTAAAAAAAAGAAAAGTGCGGCTTATCATCCAGTACAGCTTATTTATGGTCTGCCCACCTACCTGGATGTGTGGCTCATAATCAGGTGTGACTTTTAATTGTGAAATTACTGTAACTGCAACAGCAATTTGTACTGGATTTACATGGCTCTTTAAAACAAAGAGGTAAAATATGCCAACAAATTAAAAACTAAACGAGTACAAATAACTACTAAAAATAAATGTACAATGGAGCAGATTATTTAAAAATGTAATAAATTCTTCAGCACTCAATGTTTTTACAAGATCAAGCATTCTTCCTTCTGAAAGACAGATTTGTATCAGGGGTAAAAGATGAAAGTACTGTAGAGAATTTCATGACCTTTGCACAGACAAAGCCATATTAAATAATCATAAGCTATTCCTTCTGCCCATAAAAAGCTTTCTGTTAAACTACTGGACGGAAAAGTATGCTGTAAGTAGATATCTTTAATAGAATTTCTAATCACTGTAGAATTGGATTGTTCTCTTGGGGAAAGAATAGCTTTTCCTTGGGGAAGTCTAGCAATTGGAAGTGTTTAATTTCACTATCTTCTTTTTCAGAGAATGGGATCAATCTGGATTCTACTATGATTATACTTCTCCTTAAATGGCCCACAGTACTTTAATTTTGAAATTTCTAAAGCTTGTGTAGCTTCCCTATTCAATGGATCTAAATTGGCATAGCTCTGTTCACCCAAACTGATGTATAAAAAATGGTGAAACAAAAACTGGGTTTTTTTTAAGAATGTTTTTATTTAATAACTGAAATGTTTAGAATTACTTTTAAACATATAAATTGTCCAGCTAAATCTGAGAACCTGATTAAGTGATGGAAATTTCTAGGTCACATGGAATGGCCATAGGTAAAGGCATAATAGGGCAGACTCTGAAATGATAGAATAACTATATAAATACCGAGCCTGATTCATCTATTGTTTATTTTATGCACTTAAAAATGTATTTAACTCCAATTTCTAGGTGTGCAAGGGGAAAAAAAAGAAAGGAAAAATTTTGTTATCTCCTTCAACCGAAACAGAAGTCTTGTCATTCTGCTTTTATGTTCAGTTACAAAGCTGAGAGGAGGGCTGAAAGAAGAAGCTGCACTGCTGAAATACCTGGTTTATCAATCTCAGTGTAGTATTTCATTGAGGCTCACCTTCTACTTTTAATACAGGTCTGAAAATTTAACATACAACCTTAATTTAAGAGTGCCAACAGAAACAAGAATTGTTTTTCCTTCACTAATAGGCAAAAATCAAAATCTTCCATAATATTTTCCAAACACCTCGAGTAAATGAGTCATTTTAGTCAGCAAATGAGAAGGCAAACAGTAGTGTTTAATACTCAAATGAATTTCTAGAACAGAGATAATCAGACTTGGGCCAAGTATTTTCATTATCACCCAGCATTACACCACAGTCACACATTAAAGCATACCATGGTGCTAGATTGTTGTACATTGAACCCTACTATGTAGCCAAGACTAGCTGTGAGTTTAGAATGATGCTGCACAGCAATACAAAGTTTCAGGTCTAATGAGCAGTTATCCTCACAGTGTTCCTGTACAGTTGTGAGACATGGATCACCTTCTGTTATCATGTCAGCAGATTTGACAGTTTCTAAATGATATTTTTGTTCTGTTTGCAGGATTCAATATCATAACCAGATATCATTCAGCTACTGAACATCAAAAATTATGTTGTTGTTTATAACTCCCTGCTGGACTTGCTCAAGTTATCAAGACAAATCTCTTTGTACTGTGTGACTAAACTGGAGTGAAGTATTCCTGATTCCCACAAGACCCTGATGGGAAACAAGTCCAAGTGCAAGATAGTGCACCTGGGTAGGGGCAATCCCAGATTGTGAGAAATTCTCACTGAGAGCAAGCTCTGAGGAGGAGGACTTGGGGGACCTGGTAGATTAAAAGCTGGACATGAGCCAGCAGTGTGCCCTCACAGATGAGAATGCCAAACATATTCTTGACTGCATTGAAAGTGTAACCAGGGTTGACAGATGTGATTCTTCCCAACTACTCTGCCCTCATAAGACACCATTTGGGCTACTGTGTCCAGCTCTGGGCTTCTCAGCACATGAAAAACACAAGCCTGTTGGAGCAGCCACCAAGATGATCGGAGTACTGGAGTACTGAAGTACCCCTCCCAGTACTTAAAGAGTGTTTTACATCAACTTTTTGCAAACACAGTTAGTGATAGAGCAAGAAGGACCAGTTTTAAACCACAAGAGGTTAGATTTGGATTAGATGTTCAGAGGAAATTCTTTACTGTGGGGGTGGTAAGGCACTAGAATGTGTTGCCCAGAGAAGCTGTGAATAATCCATCCCTGGCAGTGTTCAAGACTCAGTTGGATGGAGGGCTGAGTGATCTGGTCTAGTAGATGGCATGGCTGGATTTGTCAGGGGCATTGAAACTAGATGATCTTTAATGTCACCTCCAACCTAAGCCACTCTATGATATTATGATTCAGGTTAAGGTCATGCTGAGTAAAGGAGAATGACCACTACCCTATACCTATCGATAACATTCATATCAGTGAATTTTCAGTGCAGTAAGGTGTTTGGATTCATTGCTCCCAGGGCATGAGGAACTCCAGCTTTTCCAGCACTTACTATTATCTGAGGGAATCAGCCAATTCTACTAGCACAGGGCTGGCACGTGTAGATGCAGGACTTTGCACTTCCTCATTATGAGGTTCCTGTTGTCTTATTCCACCAACTTCTTTAGGTTTCCCTGGCAGCAGCTGTGCCTTCATTGTGTACGGACTGCTAACACAAAGTTTACTACTGACACACACATGAAGTTTAGCTACCCACAAACCTGATGTGTTATCTCTTCCTTCTCCAGGTCGTTGGAAATGGTATTAAACATAATTGGACACAAGTTACACCCCTCCGGGACTCTATTTAAAAATGGCCTCCAGGTAGAATAAAAACAGTTAAACTTTGTTTTACCAAATATATGAATCATCTTTTGTTCTTGTGTCTTTTCATAGCCTGCTAAAACATCCTAGAGATAGCAAGGTTCAGATAGAAGACACTGTAATAAAACAACATTTTTTGCATGAAATTAATTCTGGCAAATGTTAAGATTTTAATAATTTTGTTTTCTAATATTCTTTGGCAGGATAACTATATAGGATATATATTTTTTTCTCACTGTCTTAAAATATTTTTTTTTAGATTATAAGAATATGAAATAATTCCCAAATCAATCAGAAGTTGGTCATGTGTCTTGTGGATTCATTATCCCTAATTCACTGTTAATATGAAAGCAGGGTTCAGTAATGGAGCTATCTTGAGTTCCTTCATATTTTACATTTATTTGCATTTGCTGCCGAATTGATTACATTTATGACAAATTGCCTTTGTCAAAATGCTGAACTCATGCATATTCACTTCTACACTTCCCACACTGACAGCTGACGTACCAGCTTGTTACAAGTTTTTCGTGGCCATCTTTTTGTGAACTGATTTTTCAGATGCTTTATCTCATATGCAATTATCTATTATCTTTACAGAATAACATACTGATTAAGCTGAGGTAAGTTGTCTCATAATTACATGGTAAATAAATAAATAATTACCTGTCAAGTATTGGAGCTGACGGCAACTTTTAATGGCGGACAGAGAAGGAACGTGAATGACTTAGAAAACTTGGTGACAAATTTCACAGATTAAATTATTCACAGAATCAAGATAGCAGCCAATAGCAGCCACTGCAATGGATTGAAGAAGGACTTCATTATACAGTGTAATTTATCAACGAAGAAGCAGGGGAAAAAACACTAATAAATCAATATAAACAAGAGATGCACCCACACAGAGGAAACTGCAAAAAGTTTTGGGAAGTTGTTTTCAAAAACATGGAACTAAAGGCATTAACGAGATGAATGAAAAAATTATTGTTGAAAGGAATAAAGCAGATTCCACCCTAAGAATAATTAAGATGTCTTTTCGATCAGAGAAGAGATGAGAGATTTAAAGATATGACATAAAAAAAAAAAAAAAAAAAAAAAAGATAATGAGTATTCATAGTTTCTCACAAAGGGAAAAAAAGAAGACAAAACTAGAATGTCTTAGGTTCAATAAATACAGAACAGTATTTGGGCTAAAACAGAAAATGTATATAAAAAATGTTAAGCTATGGTAATCATTGACAAAAATGTTCAAGAAAACAAAAGCTTAAATGGATTCAAAGGCATGGTTTTGGGGACAACACCTTAAGCACCATTACAAACAAATGAATCACCTTTGGCTTTGGAAGTCTTTCAGCTGCTGATCCTGAGGAGCAATCTCAAGGACATTTATAACGACAGTAATTTCACGCTTATAAGCTGCACCTTTTTGACTGAAGTTTTGAGGCGACCCCGGAAGTGTGACTTTTCACCTGGTGCGGCTTATTTATGG
>VRYO01002772.1:37731639-37805823 GCA_009812075.1 Sialia sialis | reverse complement strand
GAAGGGGCGGGGGTGCGGCTTATCACCCGGTGCAGCTTATTTATGGACTAATGCTGTGGACTTTTCAACAACCCGGAAGTGCGGCTTATAACCAGGTGTGGTTTATAAGTGTGAAATTACTGTAGATTCTTACACATTTTCCACAAGCAACATCTGACTAGTATATAAGTGAGAATTGCAAACGAGACGATAGTGGATAAAGTGAACCTCTGATATTGAAATTATGATATTGAAATTATGATTTTGAAGTGACAATAGCAAAATTAAACAGATGTGGGTTTTAATTTAAATAAAAATGAAATTATGTTTCTATGATTTTTTAATTTTTTTTATTTATTATTTTTTTAAATTTTAGAATAGTCCTCATGTTAATAGAAAAGTGTTTAATGGATATTTATTGAAAGTGTACCTCTTTTTATAGGTCAGTAATCTGACTCAAGCTACACTTTAGCATCTCCATTTTTTATTGGCCTGACCAAGATGATGTAGACCAAGTAGTCAATCAGAAGTAAATTAGTAACAATATATTAATATGCTCTAGCTCCACCTAGCTTTACTTTCAGGATAACTCCTATCAGAAAAAAGTTCTTTGCAAATAGAATGGGGGTGGTTTTGTCTGAACTGATCTTAGAACAGTTTCAGAAATAAATCTTGGGGTCACAATGAATCTTGTGAATAAATGTGTCACTTTCCTTTGGTCTCATAAAAGTTTGGGTCAGGGTCTCTAAGCTGTTAACTGCTAGCAGACAAAAATGTAAAATTTAGTTCCTTTTGTATCTAATTTTATTAATATTTCTTATATAATTATTTTATTTTCCCTTTCTTAAAAATATTCTGATAGTGATGCAAAGACTTTAGAACTATTGTGCTGAAACTGGGATATATGTAACTAAAAGTTTTTTCTCTCTTTTTTGCATTTTATAATCTTGAGGACAAAAGCCTTTATTTCTGCAATCAATAGATTCAATGAGGCTACTCATATGGGCATACTAATATAGGAGCATGAAAGGAAAAATGTTATGGTACCCCTAAAGGGCCAAGAAGCATAAGGAAACAATACAATTGAGAACACACATGATTAAGACTTGTAAGAATCCTCATTGTCCCAAGTAACCCAGCCTGCTCCTGTAAAACAGAGCAACTCCTTGCCATTGTGTTGATACAAGGGAGGCTGGGACAGTGTTCAACAATTACACCACTGAAGAGAAATAGTGATCCTGTTAGGCAAAAGTCTTTTCATATCAGATCATAGTCTATATTTCTTCTCACTTTCCTAATTATTTAGGAGTACCATATTATGTTAACTTCACAAACCACAGTTTGTCAACAATCATGAAAATTTACAGACTTCTGTAGAAAACTGTGATTCACGTAGTGAAAATTCTTCCACATGTATGTTTGTGTTTTCTGGATTAATCATCCTTAACACTGATAACAGTGATGTATTTTCCTGAAATAATTTTTGATATATTATTCTTATAGGAAATAAAGAATTAGAGGGAAAGGTAAATAATATTTTGTCTGCTGTTCTACTGGATGCAGTAGCATCTTCAGAGTCTTAGATCAAAGATCCAAGTCACCAAGTCACTAGCCTTCTTGTACATGATTTTTTCTTTTTCATTATGTTTGGAGATTCTGAATTGTTGTTTCTGTTTGAATTTAATTTCACATGGTGGAAGGCTAAAATTGACATTACTACAATGCAAAATATTTTGAAGTTTGCTAAAAGGTTATGCTTAGCAGGGTATTTTTCCTATTTTTCAGGATGGTCTGAAAATGAAAGAAAACCCACTGAAAAGTGAATAAAGCTATTTTTGGAATTCTGCAAGTAACTTGTTAGTGAAAGTAGTGAACATGTTAATGCGTTTGCAATTGCATTTTGGGAAAGCTTAAAGCCTTCAACTCTTTCACGGAAAGATGCAGCATTAACCTGGATATGTTGTCATTCTTCTGGAATTTCAAATAAAATAAAATTCATCACATAAATATATAACCCACAGGGCTAAATTAGAAATATTTTTTCCATCTCTCTGAGACTGAGACATTTCTATATTTACCTCAATTTTATTTAACATATCTTTTTGTTGCATGTAGCAAAACCTTACAAAACGAAGGCCTTATAAAAAGATGGCTCAGGCCATAGAGGTAGAAAAGCAAGTGATATTGAACATTGCATGTTCACATTGTGGTGTATGGTGGGTGGTAGGATTATGTTTGTTATGATTTAAAAATCTGTACTGATAAAGGCCTAACTACTTAAAAATATTTTTTGCAAGGCGCTTACCTTTTCACCTGCCTGGGGACTTTTCACCACTATGGACCCTCACCTCATATCTTTTTAGTAACAAAATATAAATTTACTAATTTACCTGTAATTTCTCCACAGAAATGAAGTAAAAATGTATCATTAAATTTATTCCTTCTGTGTCACAGAAATAGAAACATGGTTTATACCAAAACTCTGAATTAAATTACAAGTGTAAGGCTATGCAATACTTTCCCTAAGGCTCTTAATGCCAGAGTCACATTATAAAACACATTTCCAAAACACACATAATAAGAATCAGTATAATATCAGTCAAATTTTCTCTGACTAAGAAAAGACACTAATACAAACATACACACACGCATGTATATACATACATATTTATAATTTCAATTCCCAGTGTTGTAACGGATCCTTTGACTCTTGAGTTTTAACTGTAACTTCTTTAAATTAGCACTTGGCAACACAGTAATTTCTTCACACTCAAGCAGTGCTTAATGAAGGAATTCAAAATATTTTTAAAGACTTAAGTTACACTAAAAAAAAAAAAAATCCCCAAACTGTGAACTGACATATTCATGCACGCTTTCTGCAGTCAAAAAAAGTAATCAGAATTTGCAGCAATATTCAGAGGTAGTTCTTTCCTTTGAGTAAATCAGATTTAAAATCTGCTGTCTTTTTTTTTAAAGGAAAAACAGCAACATCTGAATTGCCGATTTTTAAAAATGCAATGAATATGAGAGATAATACTTTCAAAATTAGTTCAGTTAGGACATATATCAAAGCAATTCACATCTGATGCTGTCTAAGTTTTACTAATCTATTTCTCCATAGAAATAAAACTCATACTGTAATTTTAATTCAAACTAATCTGAAAAAAAATTATGAAGTAGCTTAAACCTTATGTCACATAATGGACCATTTTCTTTCTGTACTTTTGTATTCCAAATAAGTACCTCACTCTGATCTAGGCTAAAATATAGATTTGCAACTACTTTTTCCCTCTTTACTGATGACTTTTAATTTTTTAATTGATCTTTTTATAATTATGCCTCACTTTTTTATCATAAATGGATTACTGCTCTTCTGCCTTCAGAACCCCAGCTATGCTTCGCTGGTAGTTATTGTTGTAAGTCTAAAGCAGAACAACTCAAAAAACATTCCACTGACAAAATTGTGCTGTGCTACAGCAGTAGGCCACTATCTGCATTTCTCTCCTGAACTCACTTTTAAATAATATATTGTATAACTGAACAATTCTCCTCTGTACTTGGAGAGCTTATTCTCTTTTCCTTCATCATTTCCAAACAGCTCATTTTTCCCCTTGCTATTATCTCCAGAAGACTTCAAATTCTGCAGACCTGCAGGTGACTTTTAACAGAAGTGAGGAATAGATACAATGGATAATTTAAAGCAAGCTAGACCTCAGCAGAAAGGAAAAGTTGCCTGCAGAGTGAATGTATCCAAATTCTAATGATGTTTTCTCTACCAAAGTTACTGTCCTGCTCCGTTTTGAAAGACATAGTCATTGTTATTCACTTAATTCAATTTATCATTTTTTAATTCACTGCTAGATTTCCAGATCACCAAAATGATCATCTTAACTACTGCCTTTTTCTTCCTTATAGCATTGCAGAGTGGATTACTTTTTTTTTCTTTACCTGTTATAAATCTTTGTTTTTTCCACTGCCTCTAACAGCTTTGCAAGCAGCTTCACACCATCATGTTTCACATTTACATTTGTTGCCAAGTCCCTTTCTACTGATTATCTCAGCTGGAATGCCAGAGAGCCAGGGAGGAGGGGAAGGGTTTAGCAGCTATGTCCTGCAAATGAAATAATCTGTTATTCAAAAGCAGTATGTGGTGTTTGGTTCTCAGAACTGCATTCAGAACTGTGCTTTTTCTTTTGCCCTCTGACCTTGAAAATACCAAAGGAAATGAATAGCAAAAGTTGGTATATATGAAAGTCTACCACTCAGGTAAAGAGATTAAATGTAACTATGATTTGAGGATGGGGCTTATTTTTGGATCTAAGTTTTTTTATTATAAAATATAAACTCTCTTCAACTAGTCATGATCCTTGAGTTGGGTCAAGTCTGAAAATTACAAGGAAGAAAAAACTCTGATATTTCACAAAATGTCATGAACAATGCTTATACGGTAGACTTTTGCTACTATAAACTTCCATCTAATACAAAATGTCATTCTCTAAAAAAGAGACCAAATAGAAATCCTTACAGCTAATATAAGCAGAGAGGCTAAGAAAGGATTTATATATTTCATTTTTTATCAGTTATGGCTAGAGAGCTGCTCTTCTTTGGTCATGCTAAATAGGTTTCCAAACAAGGACAGTTTAACTTCCAGTATTGGTGTGGAGGTGGAAGATAAATACTTCAGGAATACACACTAAATACAACAGGAATACATAAAATTATCCAGGAAACAGGCCTGATACAATTTTGATCAGGGACACAGCCTTATTCTGTTTCATGATACAGAACAATTCTTACACATTTTATCTAAGGTCATATATACCATTAACTGTCTGCCCACTATCTTCTAGATATTCTGGATGTGCTATAGGATGCTATGAAATAAAAGAGAATTTGAGGTGCTGATGTCATTTTATTACAGTCATAGTTTACATGGAACAGGTTTTAGAGGTATCATTTTGGTCAGGGTCCATAATGAAATCATCTCCAAGGAAGGAAACTTAAAATAATGAATTATTCTCTTCATTGTCATTAAAGATTAAAAAGAGCACTGTATTCTGAGGGAAAAAATGTGCCACGCTCCCATGCAAGTCCAGACTAGTGGATTTGTTCCAGTGTAGTCATTCTTCTCTGACAATATTCTGTAAAAGAAAGAAAAGGAAGAAGAATCTTTTGGAAGACAATGGGGAATTTAATGTGTGCTTGGGTCATAATGTGCAGAAATCATGGCTACGGAAGAACCTAGCTGTGAGACTCAACCTATTTCTGGATATTGGTATTTACCAACATATTTACAGAGGTTTAAATGCTAAATTCAGAAGTGACTGGCTAAAAAAAAGAAGCACAGTAGAACTATGATAACATTGTGATGAACATTTATGCTCTAGAGAAGATGTATGGTTGAAATGAATATGCACTTAAATATTTAAAGGTTTAAATGCAGGGTAGCCACATTGGATAAAGAAACATGTTTCACTGGGGCCTCTGTGGATTTGTACATGCAGCCCCACTCTTTTAGATATTGAACTGCCTGTTTTACATGAAGATGACAGGACTACAGAAAAGTGTGGGTAATCAACCAGCAATGCAGATATGCAAAGGCATCAAAGCATCAGCCATAAAGGGGTTTTCTGTATCATTAACTTTCTGTGTATTTTCTCAGGGTAAAAAAAAATCCACACTGCTCAAATAAATTTCAATTAGAGGCATGGTTTTTTTCCTCAGTAATATATGAAGCTGGTAACTTCAAGTGGATGGAGGTGTTATGAATTTCAGAGAGAAATTCATTTCCCTACTCATAGATGTCTAGTTCAACTTGTAATGTCTTAGGAGTCTGAGTCATCTACCTTGTACAGAAACAGTAGGGGATTCCTATCTAAGTGGCATATAGAGAGCAATAAGGATACTTGTGGGTGTCTAAAATGTCTCTGGATATCAATGTTCAGGCACCTGCATCCCACTCAGGTTCAGAGAGAGACAAAGAATTGTTGACATCACAGACTAAAATTTACTAGGGAAATCTATGAACAGCAATAAATTGTCTCTGTACTAGCGTTCAAAATGATGTGAAATACACAACAACAGGTAAAAAGGCTGTGACTTTTTTTCCTCTTCATGGCTATGAAAGCTGTACAAATATATATACAGAAATTCCACAACTATATTTTGATTGAAACCTGGAAGTGCACCTTATAATCCAGTGTGCCTTATATATGGACAAAGTTCAGAAATTTGCTGCCAACCTGGAAGTGCGATCCTTGAGCCGCGCCGAGCCGCGCCAAACAGCGAGCCACACTGAGCTGCGAGCCGTGAGCAGACTGGCACTGGGGCGGGCCGGAGCAGGGCTTGTGGGACTCAACCGCTCGCCAGGAAACTTTTCCGCCTGCAGCCCCCGCTGCCTCCCCCAGCCCGAGGCAGCAGGCCCTTGGCCCACCTGGCCCTGCTGCCCTTGCCCCCCTAGGCTGCACCCTCCCCTCACTGGGCAAGAGCAGAGCCGGCAGGTTTAATAAAAGTGAATGATTTTTCTCTGTATTTTTTTTAATGTTTTCATTGTTTTTAGGCTGCATTTAAAGGCTACGCCGATCTGTGAAAAATGTTTACAAATTGAGCACCTGCCAGTAAAGCCCGTGATTCCATTAGTAATTTGTTACTTTGTTGCAGGTGGATCGTTGCTGCAAAAAGTGCCCCTTGTAGTCCAATGCACATTATATATGGACAAAGTTTGTAAATTTGCCGACAACCCAGAAGTGCGCCTTATAATCCAGTGCACCTTATAGTCGTGAAATTGCCGTGTTGTTAGGCTACACAATAACACATATTCTCCAACAATAAGAAACAACAATGATGTCACAGATGGAAATAAATTAACTCCTTGGCTTCTTCTATATATCCGATTGCAAATTCAGCATCAATGGTTTATAAGGGAATGTTGTTTTTCAAAGCAATTACATCTGATTATGTTGGTGGTTAGCTACACACATTTTCCCATGTCTCTTCCATGGGACTTGTCTACTTAATAAGATTAGCTTGCCCACTTAATTCATGATTATAATTTTTCATGGAATAGCCATCTGGGACACAGGACTTAAAGTTTTTTTAAAAAGCAAGAGGATCAAGACTGTGAAAAATCTCTTGAAAGTAAATATTTTCTTCAGCAATATAAGAAAAAAAAAGATTTGGGAGAGAGTCTAAAGTATAAAATGTACTAAACATATGACTTCTAAGTGCCAATAAATGACATTTGAATGTGAATTAAAATTTTATGACTAGCAGGTCAAGTCATTAATGTCCTCCTCCTCCTGGTGAATCATCATTCTTATTAAGAGCCATTCTATTCTTACTTTATTTAAAAGAGCTTTACACAATTTTTTTCTACAAAGCAAAAATCTTCTCAAGTGTTTAAAGTAATGTTGTATTTGTATCACTGGACAAGCTGGAATATTTAAACTATGTCACAAACAGAGAATAAAACTAAATTTTGGTCTTATCAGGAAGCTTTACTCCTCTCTCTCAGTGCTCCATACTGCAGTTGATGAAAAAAATTAACAAGACATAGTATTCAATATTACAGATAAGATGCAACTTATTTATATGATGAAACCAGGGATAGATAATTTCCAGTTAAAAATGTAAGATGTAACTTTTGAAAAAAGGGATGAAAAATCAGAAAAGCTTCATAGATCATGGCAACAATTTAGCTAAAAATGACACTGAGAAAATTCTTTGAATTCTATTTGCTCAGTCACCATTTTTAAGCATGACTAATTGTTTCTGTGTTCTGACAATGTTTCGGAATCTACTTATGAGAACATTATTACTGAAATTAAAATGATAAGCATAACTTATGTCAGAATGCAATGTTTAAAATGAGAAAATACTATTAAAATATTTACCTAAATTACTTTCTGGAGTAAAGGTGAAGGTTTTATTCTTACTATTAATTTCCAAGGACATTTCAATTAACTAATCTGTAACTACAATGTACACTACAAATGGAAATCGAGCCATAGTTATCTGTGCAAATGTGTTCTCTCATAGATATTTGTAATAAAAAAGCACATTAGCAATTCTGAAGCAGGTCTGTGATTAAGGAGTCAATAAATATAACTACCTGACATTGCTGAGCATTTGAGCATTATGTTGGAAAACAAAATTCAATTGATAATTTCTTCAACTGATAATTATTAAACTTAATTAAGATATGATAAGGAACATAAAAATACAAGGTTCAAGTGTATAAAAATGTTCTGAGGTCTTAATTTCCTTTAGTTTGATAAATCCTAATTCCAGTGAGACAATGACATGGCATATAATTAACAAAATTTGCTAGATTTTCACTCAAAATGAACACATTTTAACCAACCTACATCAGAAGAGTGGACATCAGTCATATTTCTAACTGTTTTATTTATATTTATTCTCTTTTAACTATTTTTTGTTCTTGTTGAAGCCACAGCTCTTGAGTAAGACCTGTTACACCGTCTATGATGTAGCAGAAGGACTCATGGAAGAGTTTTGTTTTAAAAAAGAATGTTTAAAAGTTTGACATACCTTACATAGTGTAATACACCCCCTGGGAATCAAACATCTTGAATATGACAACCAGTAGCTGTCTGGATGGTTACCAGTGTCTGTTGCCTGATTCAATTGACAGATCTCAAACTTTTGCCAAATCTTATAATCCAGTTGGTCTATGATCCTGCATGGCCACTTCAGACTATGAATGACCAATTTCTATCATCTTACACTGCGTAAAAAATCTGGGAACTTATCTAAATTTAAAAAAGAAATAAAAATACAGTCCTACATGACCACTCTTGCATTTGAAGAACCACTTTTACAGGCCTTTTAAAACTATCTGCATGTAGTTTAGTAGATTCTACATCAGGAATTGACTTGTAAATTCTTGAGGTGATCAGATTCAACATCCAGCATGTTAGTTAGCATTTCTCTAATACCTAAGGACAGAAATTTTGTCTCCATTTGGAGTAAGCACAGCAGGAACCACCTAAGAGCATCTGCAGAACTATCTGAAATAGTCACCTGGAAACAATAGACAAGTGATTTTTAATGACAATTTTAAAGCTGGTAGAGATAGCACTAAGAACAAATCCTCTTGTTTGAAATTGGTGCATTATTTCAAATCCGTCCATTGTCTCACCTATGCAGAGAGTAGCTGTACAGCTGCTTAGGAATACCTGAGGAATTGGTTTAAATGCATTTGGGTTGCACACAGACAAACAGCTACAGGATTATTGCAATATTATGACAAATATTATTTTCATCTTCATAGCATGATTAAACTTAAATTTCATAGACTTTGGCATAATGTTTTCCATGTAATTTTAGACATATGAAAAAAACTTGCTAGGGAGAACTGTGAGAGTGAACAGAAATCTTACACTGGTATTGATAACAAAGCAGAAGCCAGCTTTTAATAAAACTAAAAAATTGTGAAGTGAATAAAAAAGATAGTACTGGCACTGAATACCTCTAATCCCTACATTCTTAATTGTTATTCTGACAGAATTTAAGAAATATGTCTTACCTCTTGACTTCTTTGAATCTAGTATATTTTGAAGCTCTCTGGAAAACAGTCATTGATTATTTAGGATAGATGAATATCTTAAATATTATTTATAGTAGATTCATAATGTGATGATGGCACTCAAATGCTATTATTTTTCTAGAGTTAGGCGGAAAAAAAATCATGCATGAATGTAGAAACATTACAAATTTAAATATGTTGAAAGATCTTTAGTTTTTCACAGAGTATCTCTTCCAAGGGCTTAATAGAGGTTTGAACATACATAGGTTAAATGGAGATGTCAGAATATCCTTTGCATACTAGTAAAATGCAAACTATATGGACTGCTTTGCAGTAAATATTTCAAGATTCTTTGACAACCAAGTCATTTCTACTGTCACATTAATGGGCAAGTGATTAGGTGGGAAACAGAGAAGAGACTTCTTTCAGCTTTGTGTCAGTTTTATAGGAAACAAATTGTCAAATATTAGAAATATGGTGTTGTTCTTTATATATGTATGAAATATTTTGAATGTTGCCAAGTTCGTATAATACACAGCTTATCTGCAAGTTAGATACAACAGATTCCATTGCATCTAAAATTTTCTTTGCTTTTGAAATATTTAGCAAAAAAATTCAAATTATTGGTAGGACAAAATGCAACTGATTTTAGCTTAAAAAAAGCAGAGTTGAGAAGTAAATTTTTGATAATTAAGTCACTTCCCTGCAACAGCAACCATTATTTGCATACTTCATACTGAGTCCATATTGTTTGGTTTTTCTCCTTCTTGACTTTACTATAACATTTCTCCAAAACCTTACATCTCCAAAGATCCTAATTTCAAATATGAACTTAGAGATTTTGTATCGGTTTCTCCTTTGGTCACCATCGTTTTTTAATAAAAAGAGCTTTACTCCCAGTGTGTTTCCCAAGATGAATGTTTATTAAGGACAATCATACCCATCTCAGTCTTTGCTCTGTTCTAGTGGCTTATTATATTCTCTCATAAAATTGACTCACTTACTAGTTTTCTTTACTTCTAGCCTCAGTTTGTTTTAATTTTCAGCAGATGATCAATCAGTGTAACTTATTCTGACTTAGTCTCAACAGTAAATTGTGAAATGACTTGAGTATTCCCTGCTGTTACTGGAAGAATCACTGTGATTTATCCTGGTTGGTTTTTTTTGAATAGTTACATCATGTACAGGGTGGATCGTCATACTGTGATCGCTTAAGGTGACTGCCATTGTTTACTTTCCAGTTGTCTCCAGCTGAGGTTTTACTGCCTAGCAACAAAAGTCCCTGAGACATTGCATATTGTGCTGCTTTCACATGATTTCTATTATCCAAGGGTTTAGGGTTATAAAGTTCCTTCTGTATGAAATCCTACATGTTGCCTCACGAATTTTAAAAGCAAATCTATTAGTGCTAGGAGCCTGACGATATGAAATTTTGGTAAGAAAAAAGAATATACTCAAATCCAAGGGTTTAGCATTAGTCTAACTAAAACTTCAACAGTCTAATCAAGGAATTATTAACCTAATTAGAAGGATGATAATTCTTCTATTCCAAGTTATCCACTTATTTAGTTAGATCTAATTTTCAGTAATGCCAAGAGACTTTCTAGAACTTACACTTCTCATTCTTGTTATTCTGACCTTTACACTGTCCTTGTGTGCTCTAATTCTTTAGAGAGAAAACAAGGGAGGTTACACAGCCTTGTGTCCCATGTTCCTCTCTGAGAGTAGTGTATTATTCACCTTAATGGCTTTTCTCTCCTCATACAAGGTCTATCTGAATTTTCTTCTGCTTGTTAACATTGATGCTTACTTGCTCTTTCTACACAGTTTTAAACTTTCCTGTTATATCCAAACTTTCTGTATTTTATATATGTTGAAGGGTTGTTATGTGCTTTCTTTATTATTAGTAAAACTAATTTTACCCAGCTCAAAGGGCTCTGTTCCTTCATTGTCCAGTAATTGCTCAACTGCTTATACAGTTGGTGCCTTTGTTCTTTTCTCACATAGTTTTGAGGGACCTATGGATTTCACAAATCTCCTTGGCATTGGACCATCATTTGCAGCTTTAGTCTTACAAGGCATTAAATATATTTGGTTAAAAAGTATGTGGGGATTTATGTTCCATTGGTTTTGTTTGTTTGTTTGCTTTTGTTTTATCATGATGCAAATTGCCTTCTGGACAGTGTTGAAGAGTAAGGCGACATCTCAGAAGAAAACAAAAACCAAAGCAAAAAATTCCAACCAACTGATTGAGAAAAATAATTTTGTCATTCACAAAGATTCCTCTTCTTAGTTAAGAAAGGATAAAAAGAGAAATATGATTGCTGGTCTAATCTCAGATGATTGATTTTTATATATTCTTTCTTTTTCATTTACATCCCTTTTGGCAAAAAGTGTGTGTCATCAGTGACTATTGACTCCTTTTTGCACTATCTGACTCTCATATATGGTCACAGAAAAATCAGTGGAAATTCATGTTGTGCGGAAGAATAGATGCTTCCTGCAAATTCTATTCGAGGTCTTGAGGATTAAAACAGTATACATTATGGTGCTTAGTAGCATCTTCTATGTGGCTCTGCACCAATGAGGTATGTTTTACTCCTACTTTCAATTTTGGTTCCTTTCTATCAGTTGAATCATGAGTTTTCATGGTCTTTGAATCATTTGAACTAGGTATCTAGTCTGTATCTTGATTTTATTGCTTGCTTACCACTATTCTGGATTCATACATAGGAAATGAAATCAGTAAAGCAATCTTTCTCAGAAGTACCCGATTACATTAAAGCAAATTAGATTAAAATAGACATTTCATACATTTCTTGTCACTAAAAATTCTTTATTAGAATTAGAGGAGTCTACTGATTACATGGAAACTCTTACAGCGATCTTAAAAAATACATGGCAGTTCATCACTCAATAATTTTCAAAAATTATGTAATTGATTATAAGAGTGACAAATTTTATTGACATGACTAGGCAGTAAGATAGGGGAAAAAAGCAACCACCACTTGCAGCTTTTATAAGACGTAAAGACCTGACAGATGCCCAATTCCTATTGAAAGCAGATGGGAATTGTAAGCTAAAAATTGTTTATACCTCTGAAAAAGTCTTTCATAAAGAAGTTTGCCTCCAGTGATCAATCTTCACAAGTGTTTAGTCTAAAGGAACTATTTTTATCTTAATGAAATATGGATATAATACCTTGCTTTGGTGATTCCTTGCATGTTGACAATATTGACTAATGTTTCTTGAGTCTTCTCATCCATTATTACAAGATCTAATACAAATTCTTGAGAGATACTACAAAACCAGATTGAGGGAACATAATCTTCTCTTTGTCTTCAGTAGTTTTTCATTCCTAAGCAAAGTACGAGTATACACTAGCACATGAAGATAAGACAATGCTTCTTCCACTGTGTACTAATTTTATGCAGATGCAAATAATCACAGTATGTTAGACACTGAAGAATTATGAACATTAAGTTACAAGATTATATTTAATATATGAAAAAAGATTTTAAATGTTTGATGTGTTGTTTTAAAATCAGTTTATATTTTGCCAATATCTTCAGACAAAATAATATGTTGAATAAATTTCTGATTATAAGTCTGGAGACTCACAAAGGAAATTTCATATGAAAGGTTTTTCCCCTTATATTGTATAAAATAAAAATATGATAGCAGAAAAAAGTATCGACAGAAATATCATTCATTACTGATACAACTTGCTGATTCCTAATACACAAAGTAAGTTGTTCAAGAGCAGTCTATCCCTTGAAACCTCATTATTTTCTATATATTTTCTTATTGTAGCAAACTTATTGTGGAGAGGGAAATATATTTGCACAAACTAGTAATGCCTAAGACAGTTTCAACCACCTAGTATGGGTCAAATACTGATCCTATTCCTTGTTTGTCTTTAAAAAGCATGGTAGTAGTCATATCACCTTTTCATTCATCAGCTTCATAATGATGTGGATCATGGAGAACATGACAGACATAGACTTGCTTTTTTATTGAATTCAAGAACCTGCTACTCCATTTCCATTGAGACTAACTAATTTTTAGTCTGAAGATTATCCAGGAGAGAGATATTCTCTCAATTCTGTGTCTCAAAATGCTCCACTATACATAAGATGATCAAATATTAACTAGGCATATGAAAGCCTGATTTTATGACTTGGTGGTTAGAGTATTCTTCCAAAATGGAAGAGATGGATAACCTTCTGTAATTCTGATCAGCTTAGTGTTATCATTAAGTATTGCGGGGGGGGTGGGGGAGTGGGGGGGTGGGAAGAAAATAGAAACAAACACAAAACCAGAGGAGAAATATATCTCTTTTAATTTCAAGGCACCAACAGTATTCAAATCTTCCAGAGATAGTAGAATTCCTCCACTGTTTGTTATCAAATACAATGGTTCTGTACATTCTCTACAATATCTGGCAACTATCTTGTGACAGTTTGGGTTTCCCCATAGTATCTAAAATAGCACTAGTCTCCAAAGTTAAGGCAATTAAACTAAGCTTCTAATCAACAACTAAGCCAGTTGATGTTCCTCTGTTATTTGTCTCAGCATAAAATATACTTGGCCAGCTGAAGAGTTTTCATGTTGCATATAGGCTTTGTATGACTGCCCTACTGCAAGTGTCAAGTACTAATTGAAATGATCTGGAGTATCTGAGACATCTGCTTGGCACTGGCAGATATGATGCAGATTGTGTGGAACTTTTGCTCCTTGTATCCAGCTTACATGGCAAGGTCGTGGTAGTGAGAAGGATGCAAAAGTGACTTCTGTGAGAATCTTGCTCTTCCATGTTTGACAGAGAGAGTTGCAGCCAGCTCCAAGAGCTAGCTGAGACTATCAGTAACATTAATAGTGGTTCTGTAATAACTTATATAAGAAGGGATATAAAGCACTACACAGCAGCAAACTGTGAGAGAAGAGTGAGCGAACATGAGGGAAACAGCTCTGCAGACACTAAGATCAGTTAAGAAGAGGGAGGGAAGCATAGAATTTCCCCTGCAGCCCCTGGCAAAGCTCATGACTTTGCAAGTTTTTTCCTTGCAGCCTATGGATGTCCATGGTGGAGCAGATATTCATCTGCAAACCAAGGAGGGCCCCATGACAGAATGGGTGGAAGCACCCTGAAGAGAGCTGCAGCCTGTGCAGAGAAGCACATGCAGGAGCAGTTTTCCTAGCATGACTTGTGAGCTCCTGGTGTAGGATTGCATTCTGGAGCAGGGACCCCATGCTGAAGCAGAAGAGTGTGAGGAGTAAGGAACAGGAGAGACAACCTGTGATGAACTCTCCACAATTCCCATTCCTCATCTCCCTGAACAGCCCAAAGGGGAAGAAGTAGAAGATTCCAGACTGAAGTTGAGAATAGAAAACAGTGAGGAGTTGGGAGGATCTGTGTTTTTGGATTTGTTCTTCTTTTCCTATTATATTGTTCTGTTGACAGGAAAATAATATTCCCCTAGTCGTGTCTGTTTTGCCTGTGACAATAATTGCAGAGTGATCTCACTGTCCTTATCTATATCATGAGCTTTTTGCTGTATTTTCTCTGCTGCCCTGGTGAGAATCGGGAGAACTGGTGGGCATCTCCTGGCCAGCCAAGGTCAGCTCACCATACTGCTATATATACACTGACAGGCAGGAAACAAGATTCATAACCCAGGATATCTCAAATGATACTAAATGGTACTAAGCACTTCGTAGCTACCACAGAACATATCAGAAACTGCTCAGTTCCTGAAGTAATGAGGAAACAGGTATTCCCCTGTTCATGGACATGTTAGATACTGCTAGACACTGACAAGACCACTGAACCCCCCAGCAACCCCTAAATGGAGGTGACTTTATTTCAGGTTGTGGAGTCATATAGATATGTAGTACAATACTGACACAAGTAATACACTACAGTCTCTGTATGGCTTCTGGAAGGCCTTGGGAATGAGACTTGTCAGACACTCTGCCTCAAATTCTTTTAAAAACCAAAAACTTCAGTTTTGCACAGCTCATTTGTTGCTTTGTAGTTATGGTTAATCAGCTTGGGATTGTTTTGGTTTGGTTTGGTTTGTTTTTGTGTTGTTTTTTTTAATTTTATTTTTTTAAATCTATTTTTATTTGGTTAGGGATTGCTGCTTTTTTAATTGTAAAGTTTTTTGCTTATTTTTTATGACAGAAACATATGTAGTTTTACATTTAACAGAAGAAACAATAACTCTTTTTTTTCAGAATTATACACTTATAACTCTAATGTGGTGGTGTAGTACTGAGAAATACAGGTCTATTAGGACAGCAGAAACCTTGAAAAACAGGAACAGGGAATACTTTAAAGGGGAGTAGATGCAAGATATGGCAATGCACAGACTAGGCGGGGAGATATTATGTCTTTAAACAGCTCACAAAGAGTTAACTGATCTCATATGAAATACATTTCAGGGACAATCAGGAGAATGAAAAACTGCTGCCTACTACAAAACTTCTTTCCCCCTAAAACAGTACTAATTTAATATTTTCTGTTTATTTTGTTGTTGTTATTGCTCTGTAACAATTGAATCTGAAGTAATAATAAGTTTTTGGATGAACTATAAGGATTTCAGTCATACAAAAAATATGTTCTTGGCATGTTTTCCCTGCTTGTCCACAAGATTTTCAGTGTAAGTAGATGATAGGTCAAACAAAACCAGTGATCACTCATGGATATTAATGCAATACACTGACCTGATGTATCTGACTGGACACATCTCCCCTAGATCTATTCTGTAGAAGCTAGCATTTTATTGACTTTTTACAAATGGAAATTACTATAAGTAATAAGCTCTTTCAAAATGAGGTTCTTTGTTCTTTCAGGACTGCCTAATTCCCAGGATCTACCAAAAACAAAACAAACAAACAATAAAACCTTAATACTTTAAGAAAATCTCAGAGTACTACAGTTTCAAAGTTTGAAAAAGAAAGTGTACTCAAGTATTCTTCCTCAAGAATGTTGCATACATTTTCTTTTAAAATTGCTATGATTTTGCTTTCACAAAAATAACCTCCCAAATTACAACAAAAAAGTCCCACTAACTCACAAAAAATCCCAAACCATCCTGAAAAGACATTGAAGCCCAGGGAAATTGAAAACCGAAGTGTAAATTCAGTGCTCTGTATGTAAATATTTCATTCAAACCTTATTATGAATATCTTCCACCTAATGTGCACACTTTTTAGTTTTTGGTTTAGGTGTAGGTTTGGGGCTTTTTTAAGAAGAAGGTTGCTAGAAAACACCCTTCTCATCTCAATATTTTTATGTGATATAAAAATTCTAAGTACTTCTATTAATCTTGCCAGGGCAAGAATCTATCAAGGCTATATAAAGTACCTGTTTTCTATTCAGTCCAAAGAAACATGCTTATTTTTATTAATTTGTTTGTCATTTATGGGATGATAAACCCAACACAATAATAATTGTTAATTTATAACTGGCAGAATAAAAAAAAGTGATGCTAATCAAGATGTAAAAGCACTGGAATCTATGTACTTGATTTGAAAATGTCTTTATCATGAAACTGGACCTGTTAATTTTTGTGGAGTATTTTAATGCAGGAAATTTATTTTTTACTTCAAAATGAAAATGAAGAACAATTGAAGAATATAAATTCATTTTGAGTGTTAAATAATTCAATGAAATGTGAAACAAAATTTATAGAATTTCCATGGTGCATAAATATGGTGTATGAAATACTTCTTGTTTTGTTTTATGAGCATAATACTGTCCTTCAAAGTAATTTAGTGCACGTTCTTCTGTCCAAATTGTTTTTTCTGGTTTGTTTTTAAAAAAACATTCAAGGAAATGGTTCTAGACTACTTTTTAATTATTTTGATGATATTAACATTGATGAATAGATAACATTACAAAATAATTTAACTTTACAAAAGGATGCATTCATTTTGCAGTGCTTCCTAATATTCTAATTTGCGGGCATAATAATTTTGGAAATTTCAGGTCAGGTACTCCACTAAGGAGTTAATTTTCCCCTCATTAACATTTTGGTTGCCATATCTCCAGTACTTCAAAGGACTTTCAGTAACAGAAAATTAGGGTGACGAGCCCTCACATGGAGAAAGCAAAAGTTTATCTTTAAAAACCATTGCTATGCTGTTTAAACTTCAAGATGTTTTACATACAGGCTATCATGGCTTAACAAGGCTTCCCTTTTCATGTTAAATAAGCTTAATTATGATGAATAAAGTCAATTCACTTAGACTCTGAAGTCTACTGTGAAACATACTGACTTACACACTCCTATTGAAGGGCTCCATTTGCCATATGAATATCTGTCACTACTCTGCCCCATGACTCAGTGCATCCATTCCTGACACCTACTCCCACTGTCAGGTTATTTATGAGCCTAACACAAAGTTTAAAGATTATTATGTGCACTTAATTGTACATTAAACCTAATTCCAACAAGAAGGGTTTGGAAAAGAAATTTTTCATTGTCCAAATGGGACAGACTCAGAATTTAATTCTGTCCTAGGAAGATTCTAAGGGTAAAGTATGACATTTTTATGCCTAGGAAAGAGCTATGTAAGGTTATTTTTAGTTCTTTTTATGACTCCCTCTGAGTCTTGTATGGCTTGACTGAAGATAACTAAGAGATCCTTGATTTTCAAGTGGAAGGGTACAAAATTAATCCCAATACTGTTTTTTAATTCTCTAACATAATTATTATGATTCAACATTTGAATTGTGGTAATCTGTAGAGTCCCCAGTCAGGGATTAGGGCTGAACACATTTTTAAGAAAAGATAGTCTTTCTTCCCCCAGTGGCTAAAAAATACTTTGCTCGCATTTAAGATGACCAATATAAATAAATTTTAATTGTGTGTTAATAGCATTACCACTCAGATTCATATAGATCCTTTTATGGTATCTAATTGAAAAACACAGCTTGCAGCTAAAGATGGGAAGCTGTATTTGGTTACTTTTTGTTTTCTCTGTGGTCTATCTTCTTTGCTGTGATGCATTTCATCACATTATGGACAAAGGACTAGAAAATCAAGCTTAAAATTTCATGTTCCTTCCCCGAATTGGTCATTATGCACTAACTGTATGTCGTGGTTTGACATTGTGCCCTGTAGTGGATCTGTTGGAGAATTGGCTCTGCTCAGTACCAGACAGTGCCATACTCTCCTCACAGCAGCCAAACCTTTGTCATTTATACTCAATGCAGATAACATACTGTTGATTTCTTCCTGTAAATTATCCAAAACCATAAAAACTACCCATATACCATTGGCTTCTTGAAGTATTATTTTGTTGGTCCAAACATTTTTCCCCTCAGCTAGCAATGCTGTCTACTTGGTTTTGGTCTCTGACTTTTCATCCTACTTCCCTTTCCCTTGAAAATATCTTCAGTACATCTTTGCCTTCAGAAAAGAGAAAAAACCAATGGATATTATCAACAAGGACAGGGAAGCCATGCACATTATTAAATAATGAAACATGATATTAGACTTCCTTGAGCACTGAATTTGGATATTCTGTTGTATTGGTTGCAGCAGCAAGCTGTATAAGTATATGGGTAAATATATTTAAGAGGGAGCAAAGTGTGTACAGCAGTGTGTTTCTTGAGGGAGGAAAAAATAAAAAAGGATGAGAAATTACCCCGCAAACCTCAAGGTGAGGGACGGGTTACAACAGGCACAGAAGCAGAGATTCCCCTGTAGCACACGGAGGAGAACAAAGAATCACTAAAGTTGGAAAAGACCTCTAAGATGATCAGCTATTAGCCCAACACTGTCTGGTCCGCCATTAAACCATGTCCACAAGCACCACTTCTATAAATGTTTAATCAATTCCACAGGCAGCAATTGAGTATTTCCCTGTGTAGATTATTTCAATACTTGACCATCCTTTCTGTGAAGAAACTTTTCCTTAATGTCCAGTCTAAATCCCAATGGGCACAACTTGGCTTCTTTAGTCTCACAGAATCACAGAATCATTCAGGTTAGAAAAGACCTCCAGGATCACTGAGTCCGAACTTTGACCAAACACCACCTCATCAACTCAACCATGGCACTAAGTGCCACTTCCAGGCATTTCTTGAATACCTTGGGGGATGGTGTTTCCATTGCCTCTGGGCAACCCCTTCCAATGTTTGACTATGCCTTAGTGAAGAAATTTTTCCTGATGGCCAACATGAATCTCCACAGCACATCTTGAGACTATGGTAAGGTCACTCCTGAGCCTCCTTTTCTCCAGGCTAAATTCATAGGACTTGTGCTTCAGACGCTTCACTAGCTTCATTGTCCTTCTCTGGACATGCTCCAGTGCCACAATGTTCTTCTTGCAGTGAGTGACTCAGAAATGGACACAAGATTGGTGGTCCGGTCTCACCAGTGCTGAGTACAGAGTAATTAAAGGACGAAAGTTCCAACTCTAAAAAAATGCCTTTGGACAAGAACCTTCTAATTGAAGTTTATTCAGAATTTCTTATTTTTATTGAAATGTAGTACCATGAACATCTTCTGCCTTATTTAAAATGTGGTAATTAAACATTATGGAAATATGCCTACTGCTATGCACAACTACCAACTATATTTGTCTTTTTAAAAATGTTTTTACCTTTACTTCCTTTTCAGCTTTTGTATTTAAAGTCTATTTACTTCCTTTCTATTTGATATGTTACTTGATTTCACTTATTCTTTTTAAAGATTTTTTTATCTCTTTCTACACACCTCCTTGTCCTCTCACTCTAGTTCAACTTGTAACACTGTAGATTTTGCATCTTCATTCCATTATTCATCCCTTTCCTTTGCTTTTTTTCCCCCCAATTCCCACCAGCATTTCTCACCTTCTTCTCAACATTTTGTACTTATCCTTTGATCCTTTTACTTCAAACATCTTGACTGTCTTTCTATTTATCTACTTCTTTCTTCTTTCTCACCTCTGTTTGCAGTTGTATCACACCTCTTTTCACTTGTCCCATCTCATAATTTCGTCTTCTCATTTTCTTTCTTTTTTTTGGATCATTCATTTGGTATAGGCAAGAATTGATGACATGAAAGGATTAAAGCTGAAGTGTGTTGGATTTTAAGAGGCTTTTTGCAACCATCTGCTTTTCTGATAATTAATATGAAACTCTTTCCATCAGCTTTCCCGGTTCTATTTCACACTGAATTTAGTCTTTCTCTGGACTGGCTGAAAAGTAATTTAGACCTCTCTCCTCCTTTTTCACAATTAAAAGGGAGGGAGGGAAAAAGGGATAGTGCTGGAAGGTTAATACCCTTATTTCAGTGTAAGGAACCAGATTATTAACCTGGCAGAATTTAGAAATCTATAATGAAAGCAAAGTAAATCTCTCTCCTCACAATATAAACACCCTTTTTTTAATAGATTTATACTTTTCAATAAAATCAAATTTGATAGACTGCCCTGTTCTTGTGTTCTTTTGTTCATTTTTAGCAGGTGCTAATTAATGTTTTTTGTGGATGTAAAATAAACAGGAGTTGCTTAGGGAGCAGTTCTGGAGAGTGAACACTTTTTTTCTACATGTATGTGTGTATGCCTTTAAGAGTATCAAATGAAGAGAAACACATAGGGAGAGTAGAAAGAGAGAAGAGCGTGGCTTATATGAAACTGCTTCCCTGATACAGGTTGTAACATGTGCTATACTGTTTTATAAAATTTGATTATCTCTAATGTGCTCCAATCCCTCATGTCAACTATAATCAAGTATATATAATCCAAACTGATCATAGGAATGGAATTAGACAACTTGAAGTGGTTGATGATCTGCCTTATGGATTGTGCTTTAGTAGCTATGGAAAACTGTAGAGGATACTATAATATGTGTAGAATTGCACAGCCAAAATAAAAATACCTAATTTCAAATAGTAATTAAACAGACCTTTTATTGGAACTTGCTTATGATTACTTAAAAGTTCCGTGTTTTCTTGTTATAGCTTTAACTTCTAGCTATTTAATTGTTAATAATAGCACCCAAGAACAAGGTGGTTTGAAATATCAAAACAGACTGAAGGGAACATCTCAGGCATGTCCAGGAAAGCATCTTCTAGATGGATATCCAACTCTGAGAAACAGAGCACATTTTCTTTGTTGCCTTGATGTTTCTGTAGCTGTTTCTTCCCAAGAATGCGAAAGTTATAAAAAACATTTCAAAGCTCTATGGCTTTCTGGGCATCACTTTTATGTGAATGTATATAAATTGCATATAGGAAAGATGTTAAAAAAATCACAGATGTATAAATAAAATAAATATATTATAATAATTAAATAGATAAATAGAAAATAAATAAAATAATTTAAACTGATTACACAGGATATAACCCTACAAAGCTAACCTAAAACTCCTAAAAAGGTAGGAGCTTTACTATTTTCTGTATTTTAATCTGAGCACGTCTATATCAGTGCTAAGAAAGAGCAAAAACATAATAAATCTAAAAAAGCAGCATTCTGAATGAACTTTACACCCTCTTTGCCGAAATTAAAATGAATTAAGCTGTGAGCAGTGATGGAAAAGACTTTATTACTTTGGTCCTTTTCATATTTTTAATAGAGAAGAAACAATGAACTCATAAGTTACATAACCATGTACAGAAACTATAAGTGACCAAATAAGCTGATGGTTAAGTAAATGTGGTAGATCCCCCATATTACTGCTTCATAAAAATCAAGGCAATAGCAATAATAATGTAATGTGATATCAAAAAGTAGCGGGGATTAGTTCCCTTAGATTTCTCCTGTGTTCTGGTGCACTTGACCTTTCATTTTCTTGTGCATTACTGCGGGGCTATTATTCCTTGAAAGTATTCTTTCTGTATATAAAGGAAGCTATTGTCCTTATCTAATCAACACTAGACTTTGGATATTTTTCAAAATGGTGTTTCTTGCATCACACTTCAGAATAAATTTCCTTACTAAACTATTTTGACTTTGGTTTATTCCTGGTAGTGTTGCTGCAGAAAACTGGTTTATAGACTACACAGAACATCCTAAATGTGGCAGTCTTACAAACTCCTCTACTAAAACCTAATGACTAGATTCAACAATACTTCCTTCTGGAATTGTCCTAACAGATATTCACATCACTGTGCATTGTAATTCAGTTTATCACAATTACTCTTTCTGGCTATACTTCAGTTGTTACTTTCCCAGGTCACTTTACTACCCAATACCTGAAGCCAGAACAGTCGAGTATAATCTGTGAATAAGCAGTAATGCTGCTGGAACTGATAGTCTCATTGATACATCTGGGCCAAAGTCTAATACCAATGTGTTTTACAAACCCAGGAAGCATTTCTGAAGCTATAAATTCCATGCAACTGTGGGATTAATTTTTTGGTCCCTGTACTGCAGTGCTAGCACACTCCGTGGGGAAGTGAATCACTGCCAGATTCGTGTGGGTCATTCATAAGTCCATTGCTTCCAGTCTCTGTGCACTGACCAACCTCTTCTCTGACAACACATTAGCAAAAGTAGTTCCTAGCACTCAAGGTATTGGTGCCATGTTGGGATTGTGCTGTGTTCCCTTGCAGAACCGTGTTCAACCCTTCCTGCTCTTTCTGATCCATTTCTCAAATCATCATCTCCAACCTCACCCCAGCTGTGCCTGAACACTACTAACAAATACAGGCACGGTGTAGACTTGATATTTCGCAACAACCTGTCGTTTATTACTTTTCCTTACATAAACAACTTCTTTTTTGTAAACCAGAACTACTTTTTAGGCACTTACAATCTGCAATTAGCAAGTAAGCATTTCCCTGAAGGTTGCAAGGGGGAGAAAATTATGAGGAAACTGCCTAACTTGTAACTATATTGCTACCTACACTTCTACCCACTTCTCTCTCCTTGAGCGGCAAGCCTCTTCAAGACCAAAAGAGAAAAGACTGATAGCCCAAATATTAAAATCCTTACTTGTAACTGCTTAGGTATAACCCCAGAGAGCAATTCTGCATCACATAGCTACTCACTCACTCACTCCACCCATGGTTGAGAAGGAGAAGACAATCAGAAAAATTAGAAAGCTTGTGGGTTGAGATAGGAACAATTTGATAATTCAAGTAAAGTATAATAACATTTGTGATTATAGTAAAAATTGTAATTAAAAGGAAAATAACAAAAATAGAGAGAAATAAAAGTCAAGATAAAAAAAACAATGCAAATAGAAAACAATTACTCACCACCATAATAAATTGATGCCCAGACTTTTGTGGAACAGCAGTCCCACAACAAGTTTGTATGCTGAGCATGCCATATTTTTTATGGAATATTCCTTTGGCCGGTTTTGTTCAGCTGTCCTGGCTGTGTGCCCTTTTAGTTTCTTGTGCATCACCAGCCCTTCTGCTGGCAGGGCAAAGCGAGAAGCTGTAATGTCCTTGGCTTAGGGCAAGCTCTACCCAACCACAGCTAAAACATCAATGTGTTATCAACATTATTCTCACTCTAAATACGAAACACAGTGCACTATCATCTCCTAAGAAGAAAATTAACTATCCCAGAAATAACCAGGGCAGTAATATAGGTGCCATGCATGAGGATGACTCATAAAATGTTGTATTCCAGGCAAATTCCCTCCAGATGTTTGCCTTGTTAAGGCAGTCCCCCACTGTGATCTGACAAATCAGAGTCACAGGAAATGGTGACAGAAGTGGTTTTGGGAATAAGTAACTTTTTTTTTTAATAGGTAGAGAAGTTCTTATTTCAGTAAGTCTTTTACAGGCTGTTTCTTGAAATAATTCTACATTTTTTTCTTCTTCATGTTTAGAAATACTTGCTTTCAACTTTCATTGCTGTTTTTGAAAGAAAAATTCAGCCTATTCAAAGAAATTGATATTTTCTGGGAAAAAAAGAATTGGTATAGTAATTTGATTTCATTCAGAAACATAAGTGAGAAATTCTTTCTGTTGAAGATTAATTCAAAAGTTTTAATTATATTCTTACAGAATGCTGTTTTTAGATGTATTACTAATTTATCTCCAATGAAATACCTAATCACCTTAATATCCTGACATGTCTCCATAGACATTGTGAAATTACTACTCATTTTAATGGTTTATTTTGAATGTTATCGTGGAAATATCTGCATTGTTCCAGAAATGCGTAGTGTTTTTTTAACTCTATACCCACAGCATTTTTCTTTTGTTCTTAGTATGCAGGAGCAAAATCAAAATGTATGATGTTTCCTAGCTTTACACATTTCCTAGGTATTTTGGAGAGAGAACTAAACATACTGAATGCTAGTCTTACTGATTGTGGGAGAAAAAACCTATAATATATTCTTTCCACAGCAATTTTTCAATAACTCCAGTCAACATTTTCTAAAATTTAATCTGGAGACACAGCTATGCTCAAAATATTGCTACAGGTCAAAGTGAAAATGCAGCTTAAATAGAACCATGAATTTTTTTAGCCTGCTTTAGTGTTTTAGAAGTATAGTATTCCAAACTGTCTCAATAATACAGAAAGTTCCTTAATCATAGATTATTATACAAAATAATTTTTTATAGTGATTATCCTTTTTCCTGTGTTATGTCTATCCTTTCTGTGGATCCTAAAGCTGGCTCTCTAGCCTGCCTCAAGCAGAATGTGGTTGCTGACATATTTATCACACTTTGAGGTCTCCCCTCAAATATGATACAATGTTTTCTAGGTTGGATAAGGTTTTTTTCCATCCTTGTCAGTGGTAGCATTATCTTGGATTTATTTTCACACTTAATTTTTTATCACTCTCATTCCTTCTCATCCATTCCTAACTGAAGCATAGAAGCTGTTCAACAGCGTCTTCCGGCCTCACTTGTCACAAAAGTCTTTTGGGTTTTCCACAATGAAAAGTTATCTGTGACACCTCTATCAATTGTGTTCCAAGGGCTGTTCTGACAGACCTTCACTGACACAAACTTGAAAGTTGAAAATGCACAAAAACTTGCAGAACATATTTATTTTGGCAATGGAAATTGATTCTAATACTCAGATATCAGCAGACATATAGCATGCACTTCCAGGTGCCAGACTGCATAAAAACCATTAGAAAACTTATATGGAGCTCTTTATGCTATCAGTAATGGGGTTTACTTCTAATTTTGGAATTAAAAAAAAAGTATTGATATAGAAATGACTTCGAGTTCAAGCAACCAAGGTTTTTAGTTTTTCAACACAAAATGTTCATTGCCCAGCATCAAGAGGGAATGTTGGATGGAAGCCATTCGTTTCTTCTAATGAGCATGAGTCAGCAATAAGGCTGATCCTTTCTCCATCATCCACGTTACATTACGCCATGGTTTCCAAGAGATCTTTCCCAGCTTCTGGGAACTGCTAAGATTGTTCTAAACCTTTTTCACGATTGCTCTTCATATAGGATAGGCTATGTGGTGACAGCAGGAAGACTGAAAGCATGTCCTGAGTGTGTAATTTTTTAAGAGTAGAGTTTTAGGCTTCTCAGATGCATGAAAAGTTAATCAAAACTGTAGATTTCAGATTCTTTGTCTTAAAATTCAAAGAAAAAGGCAAATGCCTGAGTGATTGTCAAGTGGTTTTCCTCTCATAAAATATGTTATTGTGTTCCACGTTAACCACCCTGACACAATGATACATGACTGTAGACTGTCTGAATTTGTTTATGAATTGCCTTCAGCCACTATCCAGAATTCTGAGTGATAGAATGTGTTCTGTTTATGGTGTCAATGTTCATATTCAGCTAAAGAGGTCTTTGCTGATATGATCTGCAGTTACCTTTGGAAATTTTGGTAACAAATGATCTTGCCTATGCTGCTATCCCAGTACATGTTCTGGCTGCTCCAGCTTGGTTGCAAGATTTAGTTTTAAACAAGAAGTAAGAGTCTCTTTAGTAATTTGCTACACTCCATAACACATTGTTTGGCATCTGTTACCTTCCCGCATTATTAAAGCAGGTTGTTGTACATTACCCCAGCTTAAATAAATATGTCACATTACAAAGAAAAATCTGTACTTAGATTGAAAAAGTAAAGCTATGTTTGCCATAGAATTACAAGATATAGTCCTAAAGTGTTGTGGGAAAAAAGCGTATGCATAGTGGGGCCACTCCTGGGATGAATACAAGTCTTTCCTTGCATTATCATCATCATGTGAAAGTAATGAAGGCACTCTTGAGGGACCTAGTTAGAAGTGATATTTTTTCTCTCAGTGTTAGTGTAAGGAACTTGAAAACTACAGTATGAAACAGAGACTGAACCCTTTCATATACGTTTTGGTTTAAAGCAATCCAGTAAGTGGGAACAGCTGTGACTTTAATCACATAAGAAATCAACCCTTCCATTATACCCTGCTGAATGCAGAGGCAGAATGCAATAACTAATCACCAAAGGCAAAAGACAATCAGTGGGATATTTATTCCCTTTTATTGTTACATGATATGCTGATTTCTGTTAAATCTCATTTTTAAAAAATCATTATTGACTTAGATACAGACGAGATTCATCAACAAAACTCAGGGAGTATTTTAAGGCATTTAATGGTTAATGTCTCATTCTTCCACAGATTTTTGAAACCTATATTGTCTTTTAACACTTCACACATTAATTTAATAATTTTCCATACAAGAATTTGCATTTCATCAGTTACAATACATGAGCAGAAAAATCACTTGAGTCTATAATATGTTCCGTGAATTTCCTAATCTCCACAAACCTTTCCTTCTAAAGTTATCCAAAGGAAGGTGAAGTATTTACCCAAGCAAAGACCCCCCCCAAAAAAAAAACCATTAAAATTTTTGCAGATATGAAAGAATTGCTACCTTTAGTGATCATTTTTACATAAGTAAAAATTCTAATTTGAGTGCCATAGACATAAGTGAAAAATTTCTATGTCTAAAACAGAAAAATAATTAAAATATATTTGAAAAAATACAGCATGATGGAAGCTGAGTTTGTGGGGATGATAGAAAATGAAAAAAGAAATAGTAGTGCTAGAAGGAAGCTATATTTTATAATTAACCACAACATTTACCAACTTGTATTGCTTTCTAGTGCAGACTTCTAAAATATTTTTCTTCTGTAACTGTACATATGTCAAGCCTTAAAAATTAGGAGAGGAAGGGATAGAGACATAGGCAGAGGCATTCATCCCAACCAGCTCTAGATTGCTGTATCTGAGTTAGTTATCTTGGGGGTTTGATACAGATATGTTTTCTTCATAAATCTCTCTTCAATGCAACAGTAATATTAAAGTTCGGTTCCTCAGGTTTGATCTCATTCTAAAGCATTTGAAGATGTCTTAAGTAGGTGACCCAAACTGAATACTAAAGCAGTTACTGCTTTCCATTTATGGTAACTGAGTCTATGAAATCTGATTTCAGTAAATCTGTGATTTTTTATCAGCATCAGAAAGCAAATCTCTGGCAATGCTAGGAAGATATTTTCTTATGTAGTCCTTTATGTCTCAATGCAAATTTCAAAGTAGACATTGTACAGGAGTGAGATAAGACTGATAAGAAATCACAAAGGTGGATAAAATTTATTTGACCTCAAAATACAAGTAAATACCATCTCAGAACTTTTCATGAATTAAGCCTGCTCTGTTACTCAGCATAATTTAAATTTTAAGTCAGATGATGGACAAAATGATTTCCTGATGTTTCATCTGCCTGAGAAAGTTTCATTGTTTGCAAACTATTACATGTTTTTAATGAGTTTTATACCTTGCAGAATAACTGATGATCCCTATTTCAAATATATGAATTAACAATAAAAACTCAAAGTCACTTAAGTATTTACATATAGCAATGGCTTAGAAATAATCATAAGATCCATCAGCTAAAAAAGGTTCATGACATTTTCTCAAGCTTGACAGAATTTTTCCAAAGCTGATGAAGGTTTCTGATCCATAATGAGTCTGCAAGACAAACTCTGGGCAGTGATGCCAGGAGAAACAAATCAACAGAGTTTAAATTGTGAAAGGTCTGGGAAGACTGTTTCTGACAAGGGTGGGCTGAGTAATAGATTTCAAGAAACAGAAGCCAATAATGTCTAACAAAAGGGAGAGTATAGTAGAGCATATAATGGGAATACACGTTTGGGTGGATGTCAATGAATATGGTTTCAGACAGCTGAAGCATCCATATCTGTAAGTGAACATTTCTTCCAGTGTGCTGATGAACAACAAATATTTTTAGGGAATATTTTACCTGATTTACCTTAGAATGAAATTAATTGCTCCCTGCACTTAACTCTAAAGGAGGTCTTGCATGAGTAATTTGTGTATGCATGTCTTTCTTATACTTGTTTAATTTTGGCAACATTTTAGTCCAAGCCATCAGTTTCCTTCTTTACTAAATTAAGAAGAATTTCCATCAGCATCACAAGACCAAGAAGTCATATTTGAAGTATGCTTTACCCATATATGATTTAGCAAGTCTTGTACATCAAAGACCATGACATCCTCAGAAGATGTCCTTCAAAAATATGTATAGTGTACATAAATTTCACATATCAGCATGGCTGATGTCCAGACAGTTTTCTATATCTCTTTTCAAAAATTGGTGTGTACAGACTTTATTTTCCTCCAGATCTCGTTTCTTTCGCTAACTTCTACCTCTTGAAGTAACATAAATAGTTGTTCTTTGTCCAATTCCTTGGATACTTGGCCTGATTGAAGATTTGTATCTCTTTGCATTCATCTCTTCATGTCCTTCTGGATTTGTTCTTACAGATGAATTAGTTGCTTCAGTATTTAATGAAATTGTGAACTATATCAATCATAATGTATAGTTCCCTTGTGTTCTTGGAGCTTTAGGTCATTCATGTACAGTAGCTATTTAATTGTCAATTTCCCATTAGTCTTAGCCCATCTCCAGACTACCTTCAATTTAACAGAGACGAGAGAGTTAAACACTAAGTATAGCACCACAAAAAAAAAATCAGATAAAATATTCTAAACTATTTTAATAAGTTTCTCAGTAGGACTGGCTATTTTTAGTCATTTTGTCATTGTTCAAGAAGTACTTTGTTAAGCATATGAAAATAAGGAAACATCTAGGATTTCTAGAGTAAAATTTTAGAAAGGGTTGAAAATGGATTGAGGAAAGGCTTTGGGGTATTGGTGGATGAGAGGCTCCACATGAGACAGCAGTGTGTGTTTGTAGCCCAGAAAGCCAAACATGTCCTGGGCTACATAAAAAGAAATGCAGTCAGCAGGGCGAGGGAGGTGATTATCCTTATCTTGTGGAACCAAACTATGTCCAACTCAAATTCTCAGCCCAAAAAAGACATAGACCTGTTGAGGCAGGTAATGAGGAGATCAATTAATATTTTCAGAGGGCTGGAATACCTCTTTTATGAAGACAGAGGGAGAAAATTTGGGTTATTTACCCTGGAAAGGAGAAGGCTCCAGGGAGACCTTATAGCAGTTTTCTAGTACCTGAAGGGAGCCAATAAAAGAGCTGGAGAGATTTCTAAGGGATGTCTCATAGAGCAAGAGACAGCATCAAAGCAGTACAGGTGGAATGTCCTCTTTCTTGAAAATTTCTTCAGTAAATTTGAAGCAACATAAAACTTTTTAGTAAGCACCACACTCTGAAGTAGATTGAGTCAAACAGAAAAAAAAAAGAATGATGAATGCGTTTTTATTGAAGGTATTTGAAATGGGAAAACCTCTGACCTTTCTACTCTCCAATCTCCAAAAGTCTGTTTTAGCATCACAGGAGCCTCATGCTAGAAACGGCTGTCCTCCAAAATATGTGACCAAACCAGCACAGATTTACTAAAGATGAGGTTTTTCAGATGTTAAACATTTCACTCAGGAAATGGTGAAAACTCAAGGAAACTGTAGTACACATGACAACTGCTCAGAATATTATTTTTTCTATGAATGTCTACGTAGAAGTTTAGTCAAACATTTAGTTTTGCAATGATTTTCCTCTTCAAGCCTCTGTATGAAAAGCATGAAATAAACTGCTAATGTCACATCTGTGACTGGATCTTAAGGCTCTTGGCCAGACTCCCTAATTCAACTGACAAAATTGCTCTTCCTTCTATGTATACAGTATTGGGAACTATGAAGGATCAGATGAGAGTCTGCTGCATATTGAAAATCAGCCATATTTTTTCCCTTATAGAAAAAATTATGTATCAGGTTCAAGAGTATATTTAACATATAGAGAAGAGACTGATTCAGTTAGGTAACAAGAATGAATCAAAATGAATGAAACAAAAATGAATCTATTGATACTTTCAAGCTAGTTTCCATGATGGAGGAAGGGAAACAGCTATACAGAGGCTGTTACTCACCATTCTGGCATATAGAAATAGTGGAATACTTTAGATGTAAATAATCTTGCTCAACTCAGGTATTTACAACATAGACTAGACCCTTTAAGGGGATATCTTCAAGATTAATGGAGAGAAATAGGCACCCACTATGGGCAGTTCATATATCCTAATTTAGAACACTGCACAGGCTGAACACTGCTCCAAAAATGTCTAATTTTTCTCCACTAATTGCAAAAAGAAATAACTCCTAGAAATATGTACTAAGACTGGGTTATTTTTTAAAAAGACAGAATGTTCCCAATCTTGAGTTAAATTTTTTTGTTCTGGATAAAAAAATCTATAGTCCACAAATGAGGTTTCCACTTTACTCTCAGTAACTAAGGGGTGAAAGAAATTGCAAACCGTCATTAAAACTCATTGGTTAGAAACAAATTCAATACATTTAATTTTAGATAGCAATTAAAGCAAAGTAACTATTACTGATTAAAGTATTCACAAAATGAATCACATACTAAACTTTACAGTGACTCTATTCAGATTACATTTCAATCTGTTAATCCTAAACAGTGGTGTTTTTCAGAATAATTAAATCACAACATCAGAATTGCTCTTCAGCTAGTATAGATTTTATTATGACAGTCTAGGAAGTTAGCTAGAAAAGTCTAGCTAATTCTATTGATATTCATAGTTTACATTCTTGATTTCTCATATCATTTATAATATTTTATTTTTTTTAATTCCTGGTTCTCCTGATACTCTTACGATAGCCAATAGTTAATCTCTGTAGTTTAGTGAGCAAATACTTCTCAGTTTCAGCTCAGGTATTTCTTTAATTTTGTTATGACTGCATAGAAATTTTGGCATACATGTAATTTCATTGGAGCAAGCAAATGCTATTTCTGTCCATTTTTGGTATTTGACATGTCAGAGGCTTACCGTAAAAATTAAAAAATGCCTATCTAGCATCAGTCTTGTCTCTGAGCTACTTATTAGGTTTCTTCTAAGGGCAATTCTGCCATGGAAATACCTTGTTAGTGTTCAGACGCTGGCTTCGAAATAAACAGTTTTTCTTTGATTTTACAGTTCATGTAGAGCAAAGCTAAAATATTCCTGTGGAGAGGAACTGATAGGCTTGCCTCTGAAAAATAGCATGCATCTAGCAGCATCTCTCTGTCTGTTAGCCAGTTTAACTGTGTATGTTTAACTGTATATGTTTAAAACATCCTTCTGGGTGACTTTCCATAAATATTCTAGCTTTCCTATGCCTAGATTTGACTCATCCTAGACAGCATCATCTGAACAGACTTATATACCAGAAGAAGATTTCATCCAAAGTGCCTAATACCCTCAAAAGTTGTTCCTGAACATCCAAATCCTTTATAAATGTGAACAGGATTTCTTCTCTTGTTAGGTACAGTGTCAGAATCCATCATCTGAGTCACTGGAATTTTATTTGGATGATGATTCTTGGCATTGCATTAAAAAATTTCTAGCTTTGCTTGGAAAATTAAGATCCCAAATATCTGATATTTTGGAGAAAAGTGAGGTTTCTTTCTTTTGTGAAATAACCCTTGTTGTGAAATAACCTTGCTGGAATTAATAAAAATTTTTATTAAGTTCCAGACATACGGCATAGATTAGAAAACTACTAGGAGAGAGCTCCAATTGGTAGGTTAATATTCTAACATGATAGATTAATCAATGTAAACCACATAGCTCAGTTGAAACCGCTGTTTCAAATTGCCAATTTCTTCTTCATCCAGCAGAGAAAATGCCAACCTTTCTCTCTGCAGTAAAATCTTCTTGTTGTAACAATGAAGCAACTCCAGGGTTACTGTTATTGTGAAACATCTGGTAATACAAGATGTAGCTCCTGTGAGATAATCACATACCTGTAAAATTAGAAGAACTTACTGAACTTTGTTGTATTTCATGTTTTGTATTACTCCTGAGTGTGGTAGGCTCATAATTCCGTAATCACTTTACCTCTGCACCAGAAATCAAACCACAGATGTTACACTTTGCTATAATGGCCACCACTTAACATAAATAAATTATTGGAATAACAGTACTGTTAGTATATTGAATATGTACACCATAATAAATATCGTGGGACTAAAAGTTGCTGGGAACACACTAAAATAAGTGCAGAAGGCCTCCTTATGACATCATTAAAAATAGATCACGAGATAGAAAAGCAATTGTGAAATTTGTTCATTTTTAATATCATTATTTTTTTTCCTTTAGAAAGTTTTCTTCTCAAAACAATAATGTGGTTTGTAACAACTTTATATCTGTTGGAAGAGTCTTTCAGATCTTTAGGAAGAGACTTTTTCTTCAGCAACTTAGAAAAAAATAAAAAATAAAATAAAAAAGATTGTGTTTCGATAACACAGCTAAAAGAAATGCAGGTCTCTAAGTAAGTAAAACAGATTTACCTAAATGAATTGGAAACAAAAAATAGAGGAAAATAAATTATCTGCCTTTTTCTTTTCTTATTTTTTTTCTCGTTACTTTTAAAACTACAGTAATTTCATATTGCTAAGCGCACCTATTTCACTGAAGAATAGACCCGATCCTGGAAGTGCATCTAATCACCAGGTGCGGCTCATTCCGGAGAATTGCCAACCTGGAAGTACGAGATGCAGGGGGAGCAGGCATTCCCTGCCCCTCAGCAGCCACGCAGAGCGAGCGGGGAAGACAGGAGCAAGCGTTCCCTGCCCCTCAGCTCCCGGTGAGCAGCCAGGCCCCGGCCGCTCCCCTGATGCTGCCCACCTCCCGCTGCTGCCCCGGTGCTTCCCAAGCCCTCAGCAGCAGCCCTACCCTGCTGCATGGAAAAAAAAGTAAGTGCAGCTTTTCACCCAGTGCGGCTTATTTACGGACAAATTCCGCGGGCTCCCCTGCAACCCGATATGCAGCTAATCACCCGGTGCAGCTTATGAGTGTGAAATTACTGTAACTAAAAAGGAAAATGGATTTTTTTTTTATGGAACCAGCTCATCAGATTTTAAAAATCCCAAAAGGATTAAAATAGCCACTGTTGATCACTGACCACTATGTACCTTCTCATCTAAAAAACTGGTAGAGAAGTTACTGAGTCATGGAATATCAGGTTTTACAAAGAAATAAACTGGTGCTGCAAACATATATAATTACTCACCCATTTGGAAAAAATGCATTTTTAGACACTTATCACTTTACAGTAACAACAAGAAATTTGGATTTATTTTTTTTTTCTTAAAAAAGAAGCATGATTGCAAATTAAGAATAAATGAAAATTTTGGACATGACTGTAAAGGAATGACTGGCAATACTAAGGTTGAGCAGAGGTATTCTTGGCAGGCAATGTTAAATATTTCAAGAGCAGTTTCTCCAGGGATAGTTCTTTCATCATTTACCACTTCTAATGCATATTTCAGAAAACACAAAATATATCAAAAGGACTTATTCCTCATTGTTAAAAAATCCATCATACTGAATCATATGATAATAGAATCAGGTATTTTTAAGCAATGTGGGCAAAAATGGCCCATTCTTATGTTAGAAAAAACAGCTAATATGGGTCTCTTGTAATATCATGCCTGTGCTTCTTTTCTTAATCCTGAGATTTGCAGAGACACTTCCCTTGTTCTAATGCTATAATTTTGATTTTATAGCATTTAACAATCATTTCATACTTACTAACAAAAAGATAACCTATGGTGACTCAGGCCTCTTAGTGCAATGATGTTCAGTCTCTGTTGTACAGCCAATCAAACATTAGCAGCAGTGATTTATTTGTATTATCAAATAAAGTGGTTTATTGGCAGCAGTTGTGCGCATGCCAGCAAGAAGCCTGGCACCACAGCACATGTGAATCGTAAATATACTTCAGGAACAAAATTAACTGTGTCTCTATGGTAGTCCTCAGTGCAGGGGATATTTACACCAGCTAAAAAGCTTTGGAGATGAAATTTCAATGCATGACTTGAGCCCTCAATGAAAAAAAGAACAAACAATAATAAGCCCCCAACAACATCCTTCCCTCCCACAGCCACACAAAAGCCCAAACCAAAACAAATTGACAAAGCTCCAAAAGAAAACCAAAACAACAGCAACAATCCCCACTCCATTAACTTTCTGTGGTTTTTTGGTAGGGACATTTCTAAAACTCATTGCATTTATAGTTCCCTTTAGTGGCACATACAGCACACAGAAGAATGACAACTATAATTTCTACCTCCCTTTCCTTCCTTCTATACACAACTTGGAAGCAAGCGTCTATTTGTACTGATGTGAAGGGAAGGCTACCACTAGCATGAATTTTAGAAGGTCAAAACTTACTCTGTGTTTGTAAAGCCTGTTACTGTGCAGTACTGAACCCAACAGAAGAAAACTTCATAAAGTAGGAACTTTACACTTCTTGTGGAAATGCAGTTTTTTTTTTTTTGTTTGTTTGTCTGGCACAGTGTGAGAATGATGTATATATGGAAGTAATGGAGATTCATCTGGTGAGCTTAATGGGCAATCTGTTACTTTTTGCAATAGTACTTTTATACCATATGGCACACTCAAGCACTGCAGTCTCTTCAGGTAGAGGGTTTTGATAGTCCCATGTATCAGAAGTGTCAGGAACTCTCAAGTGTTTGTTGATCAATGACACTGGTCTACTATTTTTTATTAAGCTGTTAAAGTGTTAATGAGATATAACCTTACCCTGCAGGAGTCTGGAGTAAATGTCTTCAGAAAACTCAGAGGATGAGAGTATACATTTCTGATGGGCAGGCACATGGCTGCATGGCGAGAACACAGCAAAATACAGTGTCCTCTGCTTTTACTGAGTTGCTCACTCTTGGTAGAACCAATCCTGCCACAGAGAGCAAGCTCCTGTTCAACTATACAACTACATAGGTTTCCAGCTGTGGGCTGTGTGAGGAGATATTGCTAGACATGGAGAGTGACTGCAAGCAAGTCTGTGGGAGGTGTGATCAGGTTCATGATCTGCTCTCCTTGATGTCTGAGGGGCAGGATAAGATAAGAGTCTGAGAATACATTGGAGCCGTGCCCTGATATCTATGATGCACAGAAGCCAACTCATTGTGGTCACTACAGAGGCAGTTCTTGAACCTGGTTTGTGCCAGGAGCAAGGCAACACCACAGGGGATAAGGACGAGTGGTAAAAGATTGTAGAATACAGCAGTAAGAAATACCCCTCCTCACTCTCTAATTAACCCTCTGAGATGCCTTTACAAATATGTACAATTTTTCAAACACATAATGAGGAACCTGAGCAAACAATCTCAGAGGATGGAGAGAACAAACCTTCAAAAACTCTAAAATAAGATCAACAAACAATGACAAGTTATGATCATCGGTGATTCCCTCCTGTGTGGAAAGGAAGTCAAGACAACATTTTGTAACACTCGGTTGTTTTTTTTATTTTTTGTTTTTTTTATGTGTGGAGGGGTTGGTATTTATTTTCTCATTTTCCATTTGCCCTTCAAATTTCTTGATACTCCTTCCTAGTGTAGCTTTAGACATAACTTTTATGGCTATTGTGATGTACAGTGACTTTAAAATTAAATGTAGTTGAGAGAAAATAATGATTTAGTATATTTTTCCCTTTTTGATTTTTAGTTTCATAACTAAAACCTATCAATCGAAGAACTAAAAACCAAAAAAAACTCAAACCACATCAACTTGCTAGGTTTAAGTCTGCTAGGTACATTTTCCAGCACAACCACATTATAATGTTACTGATTTTTCTGTCACTGTTACTTTTTTTTTCCTCACATACAATTACCTATTTTAGCGTGACTTATTAAAAAACTCTATTAAAAAATAGAATTAAACATATAATTCAAACAGATATTTTCCTTACTTCAGTATATTCTACCTTAACCCAATGGTTAGATAGGTTTTTAATTCTGAGCATTTTCTAGCTATAGTATTCATTTTTATTGTAGTGAATAATATCTTATAGTAAATATGCAATAATTATCATTAAGGTTTTCTGTATACCTTGACTGTGACAGTAACTCTTGTGTAATCTTGGGCAAAAGAGTTGAAGTTCTTATTTCAGGTACTCGAGATGCTGTAGTTAAGACCCAAGAACCATGACTACAGGAAAAAAATGCTGATAATGCCCAAGGGCATTGTAATTATTGTATGTGAATAGGCTTCTATTTCACATTCTGACTTCATGAAGTCATTAAAATTCAGATGTGGATGACCAAATTTCAGAGCCACTAAGAGGTTTATTTCAAAGGCAAGTTCCAACAACAGACTCTTTTGTAGGAAATACTGTGAATTTACACTTTACAGATTTGACATTGGGCCTGTCCAGCCTAGTGTTCATCTGTTGCATTATTTGGCCTATTGATTCACTCAAAGAACACAGAACTCAGAAGTCAGGAGTAAGACCTCTGATTTGGTTACTTTAAGTGCGTATATTAAGTTTTTGATGATCAGCACTCTTTTCCAGCTGGACATAAAATGGTCATGATTTCCTAGTGTCTTATATTGATCCAGATTTCACTATCTGTAGGTTAATATTGAAGAAAAAACATTTTGTAAGCAAGCAATGACCCATTACTTGCTATCTGCAGGAAAATGCCTTAGAAGGTTACACTGAAACAAAACCATAAAGGTCCAAAAGATCACTACAAATATATTCTGGAGTGAAAAACTAAATTAATTAATTTCTAAGTGTTATTTTTCTTTAAAATCATTATGAACAGAGAGAGGGTGGATTCCACAGTGAATATAGATAAAGAGATCAGAAATAATTTCAAGGTATCTATATGGAAGATTTTATAAATTTTTTCCTAATTTCGGCATTTTTCTATCAGTGTGACAAAATCTCATCACATTCAATGAGGCTTAATTTTATCCAATACTTAAAAAATATAATTGTATGAGCAACTCTTATAACACATTAATGAAGAGAATTTCTGAGTACCTTCTGCTCCTCCTACTTGGTGTGCAATAACATTCTTCATCAAAGCAGAAGGTACAGGAAGGACCTCAAAGTCCTGAATCATTATTGACAATACTTTCATACACAGGTTACTTAAATTACCAGTAAAAAGAAAGTAAGTTTAGGGGAATGCAATTAATAAAGTGAAGGAGAAAAGGTAAAATGGAGGGCAACATGAAAATGTAATTTAATGAAGACTGAGAAGCAACATACCAGAGCAGAGTAGGAATGGTGATATAGGCAAAAGAAAAGAAATTGAAAAATAGGAAAAAAATCCTGGAAACAACCCAACCTAGAAACATCAAGTACACAAGTAGGGGCTGACTTGAGAAATGTTTTTATTGTTTCTATGACTCAAGTGAGATGGTTGAACTTTTAGAATGATTTAGCATAATAATTTGACAATTTTTTCTTCATTACATTTCCACTTCAGTAAGTGGAAATTCAAGTATTTTAAATACTTTTATCTTATTTTAAGGTTCAGATATGAAAAGTTGTTCTATTTTCAGATCTGTTTTTACAGATTAGAATACAATTAGCTTGTTTTTCCCCTAGTACTTCTGTTAATTAAATGTACTACACTGTTAACTTTTCCTTCTAATTTTCCTCTTGTTCTGTTTCATTCACAAATGACCAAATTGAAAAATCTCTGAACTTTACTTCTCATTCTCATTCTCATGAGAATTGGTCCAGAACGTCTTAATTTCCTTACTTCAAGGTTTTATACTGAAATTTTAGCCATACGTTAACAATGATTTTAGTTTAAAAGAAGAATCTTTCACAGATTAGGGCAGAGAGAGCTACAATATTTATTGTTTTAAAGAGCAGAGTGAGAAAAACCAATATAATGTTACTGACTGTCTTTTAAGGTGGATGCACAACACAGATAAGAAAAATTGCTTTCAGGAAGTTTTCCTATCTTTCCTTTCAAAGGGATCTTAAATAAATATGTGAATATAATAATTGTGAAGATTTAGGGGCATTTTTGATGTCCCACAATATCCCAAATATTTTCACAGACCTGACAAATACAAAACAAGTTTAAGGAAATCACACACACTTCTGAAGGAATAACTGCATAGTAGCTGGGGTACATTAGAGCACCTATCAATACATATGTATCTGTGGGAACTGAAGTGAATCCAAGGAATCTAGATAATTACTTCAGATTGGATGATTAACTCTTCAGAAATTAAGGAAATCAGACTTATGTTCTTTTGGTTTTCTGTAATGATACCTTGACATATGAACGAAATCTAAGTTACCATTATAGCAAATCAAAATCTAAGACTTATTTCACTGATGCCATTTAGGACCTTTAGAATTTCTCAACTGACTTCAAGCTGCATGTCCTGGTTTGGAGGACAGGTATCTGCTAAGAAAGGCAGGAGCCTCTCTTTGAAATGGAGAATGTAAACCGTCTTCCTCCAAATTATTATAATTTTGAAATTAAGGGGCTCTCAGGCAAATATTTGGGAATTAGGAATAACAGTTTTTTACTAGGGAAATTAAAATAAAAATACAGTACTACAAAGAAGAAAACCCCAAACCCCCAAAAGTCAGAGTACAATCTGACACCCCATCAGTCAGGGTGATGGTAGCAGTCCCTTTAAATGGTGGCTGCAGTCTTCTTGCAGTGACAGATGTGGTTTAGTTGAAGCACTGGTCTTGTAGAAGGGAGCAGTTTCCCTCCAAAGGTCTAGTGGTGATGTGGAGAAGTCCAGTTTTTTTCCTCTGGAAGTTGAGTGGAGAAAGGGCTCCCTTAGTGTCCCAAAATCTCTGGTTTTATCTTGGTAAGAAATGTTGGGCTCTTCCCCCTGGCTTGAGCAACTTCCAACTGGATGAAGTAATTTTATCAGTCCCACAATGGGACTCAATGGGCCATTAGCAGAAGATAACACCCTAGAGGAAGGATGGGTTATGAAAAGATAAAGATCAGTGCCAGACCTGGTTTCAATGGATGGCCCATTATCAGAGTATCTCCCATAGAGATAAGGATCACAGCTCCTACCTGGTCTCAACAGACAGTGATAGAATAGATACCTTTGCTCACACCCTGTATTGTAATCCAAGACACTGAGACAGCAGTAAAATTGAGATCTCTCATAGATTTTGTGTCATCTTAGCCACTTATAGATATGTCCCACAACTACTACAACACATTCACACATTCCATGTTTCAGGCACTTTCAGGCCACAAAATATATTTCATATCCCAAGATTATGTCATGACTTTTCTCAAACAACTTTTTGTGAAGCAACTTTATCAACCACCCTGACAGCCTTTGATGACCCATTTTTTGAATAGATTTCATCAGTGTTCTTTTTTTGCCTTATTTTCCATAATTGCCTGCAGCCCAGTGATAAATATAACAATAAATGCATATCTACAAAGATTGTAATGTTTTATTATAAGCACTACAATGTGAATTACATGCATTCCGATAAGTTCTCTATTATTTACATAAAATGTTTAAATCCTTACCTTACTGGTAAGTAATATGATGTTAAAGAATGCAAAAAACTTATCCTGCACATATGCATGCTGGTTTTGGTCATTTCAGCCACTTAACGAATACAATACCTCACTGATGTGTTAGGCAGGAAAAGTGAGGCAGGCAGGGCAGTTGCCTCATGGATTCACCTGTAGCACCCAAGTAAGAAGACCAGAGCAGGGCTGGTGATAATGACCAAGGTCAGCTGAGAATCCTGTCATCACTGGGCATTGTGATGGTGAAAAGGCAGGTCAGGCCCAACAAGGTGCTGGGTCTGGCAACGTGTATCTACAGGACAGGACTCCCAGGCAAGGAGTCGGTTTGTAGTTCTGATCTTAAGGGGTCAGTGGGTAAAAGCCACTGTGTGTTTTCTCATGGCTTTTCTCCCACCAGTGTGGTTTAGTTGGATCATATCAGAGATGACCTTGAACACCATTACGGAACATATGGACAGCAGCTCTACAGAGAAGAACCAGCAGTGTGTTCTTGTAGCCAAGAAAGAAAATGATATCCTGGGGGGCATTGTGGAGAATATTGCCAGCAGGTCAAGGGAAGTGATCCTGCCCCTCTCTTCAGAGGGTGACCGGGTGAGGTCACATCCGGAGTGCTGCGTCCAGTTCTGGGCACCTTGGTATAGACATTGAGCTCCCAGAGCAGGTCCAGTGGAGGGCAACAAAGTTGATTAAGTGCCTGGACCATCTCTCTAATGAGGAAAGGATGAGAGACTTGGGCCTGTTCAGCCTCAAGAAGAGATGACTGAGAGGGGACCTCATCATTGTCTCTTGGTATCTGAAATAAGGAAGTCCAGAGGATGGAGCCAGACTCTTCTCAGTGGTGCCAAACAATAGGACAAGAGGCAATGGGTAGAAACTGATGCCCAGGAATAGGGAGGAAGAACTTTACTGCACAGGTGACCACACAGTGGAACAGATTTTCCAGAGATTTTGTGGAGTCTGCCTTGCATGGATGGCAATTAAGAGCCATCTGGACACTATCTTGTGCAATGTGTTCTAAGATGACCCTGCTTGAGCAGGGAGTTGGACCAGATGATCTGCTGTGCTTCCTTCTAACCTGATTTTGTCATGTAAGCAAGATGAGATCAGAAGATTTTTTATTCTAATATTGACACAGAAAGATCAGAATTACCATATCTGAAAATTATAAGTTTTAAATCCCATCCTTTTTGCCACTGATTGCATTAATGGTACAAACAGATAACATTTTTCTCTATGGTCACAATGGGTGGATCAAACTGAGCCACAATGGCTACGGAGGAGAGACAAAAGACTATAGATTCCCTATTTTGGGATTTTTTTTTGTTTATACAGGTCAGAAACCTGGCAGAGTATGTTGCAATACCTCCATATCTTGTATACAAAATAATCTCTTTCTGAAATAAAAGTCTAGGAAACAAAAGGAGAAGATAGGAATGAAGGCTTGACATGTGCATGATTTAGGAACAGTTTTCATGTATATGCACACTGAAGTAAAGGTCACATATAACCAATTAATAATTGCATTCAAGCTAGGCTTATACTCCATAGTGATTGACAGTTTTGGCTGCAGTTACTTGCCATCTGTTTTGTTTCTTACTCCCCCCTCAATATTTTTCCTACTTTTTTATTGCCCTTTGTTTCCTAAACCATTCCAGATGTTCCTTCATCTTCAGGGTATTTTCTCATTCTCCTCCAGTTCTTGAAACACTTTTTTGTAAGATGGTGACCACTCAGTCTCCCTGACTTGTTTCAAATATATTATCCAATAGTCATTTGAGATGATACCCTAAGTAAAAAAAAATATTCAAGACTATTATATTGTCCTCAGGATAAGTAGATTAATATCTTTATATGATCTTTTCCTTATGAGGAAAAGCACCGTGCCTTACTCTGGCATTGAATGTTATTTTTGTAGTTTTAGTACAGAAGTAGCTCTTTGATTTGAAACTTTAGTCTTCAGAGTACAGATAACCTATTGTGGAGGAGACGTTACTGTAATTGTTGTGAGGTACATAAGCAATGTAATTGCAGTAGTAGCAATAATTATTTGATGACTGTTTAGCTGTTACTGTGTGCATGTCATTAATAATGGATTATGTCTTAATAAGTTCTCAATATAACACATATATATATATGTATGTACACCAAATTCTATATGGCTTAGACTTGTGATGGTATAAAATATGGTATTCCCATACTAAACTCCTGATGGACACAGATAAATGTATTTCTGTTTAATTTATATTCTTAATTTCTGAGAAGGCATCTCCGTATTTTCTCATCAGTTCCTACTTATTACCATATCAGCTGCAGAAAACTGTGCCATGAAATATAATACTACACAAAAACAAGTTAAAATTGCAAAATTCAAGAAATTATTCCTTCAGGATAATCAAACATATACACAAATCAATTTTATTCAAAGAAGACAGAAAAATAATCTCTATCTGCCATGAAGCTTAAGTCCCTAGTAAGATATGCTTGTTTTTTCCCGTATGAGTGATCCTGGATATTTAAAGAAAGATACAATAGATTATACAAACTGTCTTACTGAAAACCTGTAAAATTGATATCACATAGAATCTCTCTTATAGCATGCTCCACTCTTCTCATGCACAATGTGAATGTTCTTTCACTTTTTAGAAGTGATACCTGGAAAGGCTGACCTGGAGCAGACACTAGACAGAGTAAAAGAAATGAAATAGGTATTAATTAAAAGGATACACCTTGGGCAGTGCAAGAGCCTAGCTGGGCATATACCCAAATCAAATTCAAGATGGTTTCCAGCCATGAGCTTTTATACTTTTATGAGTTTTGGTTCATTTACATATTGCGGTCAATTATCCAACCACAGTCTCAGGCCATGGAGTCTCAGCCCCCTAGCTTACCCCCCTTTCCTTTGTCGTTGTTTATGCTTTTGGGTACTGGCTGTCCTTGATTCTATAGCTAGGAAGGGATGGTTTTGTCTAACTACCCTGTGAAAAGAACTTGCTAACACCTAATATGAAATTTCAGTTATACGCTAAGCAACAGAGGATCTGAAAAATATAAAAACTAAAACCCAGGGCATCAGAAGTATCAATATTTTTCCAGGACTGTAGTTCTGCCTTAACTAAAGGGATTTTTTTTCACCTCTGTTCTAACATGGATTTAAGAAAACTTAAATTGTGTTCCTTTCTGGAGATGTTTACCTTCAGGGCTGCAGAGTAACTACCCTAATCTGGAACATCTGGCTATAACAGTAACACTGTTTCTTTAAACATTCACAAATAAAAGAAGAGAAAGTTTCACTTTAGTGTCAAATTGTTGATAGGGTTTTGATAGGTTTTTGGTTATTTCATTTTTGGTTTTATATTTTTTCCTTAGTAAAACATAACAGCAAAGCTACATTATAACAGAGAAGGAATTCATTCCATGACATGGAGCTGTTTCTTTTAATGGAAATAAATAAACACTCCAGCAGCAGAACATATCTACCAATAAGCTATCATATCATATAAAATCATAATATCACTATGGCATTTATTTTTTTATGCTTACATGCTCTCATATTCTTAATCCTACTTCAATATTACATAGGGCTAAAACATCCACTGACTTGGACAAAAACAATGTCAGGTTTCCACATACATGTTCTGTGGCTAAAATGCAAAACAGTGTGATGGAATTCTCTGGGAGTAATTATTTATATAGAGGTTATTCTTTTGATACTGCAGAGTCCTTCAAACATCAGTGTCGGGTAAGTTGAGCAGCATTCTCATTTCACCCAGATACAGAAATAAAGAATAATATTATAAAGAAGGTGACTAATAACAATTTACTGTACATCATTCCTAACACAATTCACAGTTTTAACCTTGAGATATGACACTTGATAGACTGTCAGATGCCACAGTGAGGAAAAGAATTTCTCACATCAATCCTCAGGCTACTTATTGATAATTGGTTTCATGAACTTTTACAAAGTGATGAAATTACTTTTCCTATTTATATTTGAAATGTCTATTTCAGAAATCACATTGATTTACTAGGCAGAATACAGTGATGTTAGGTGTTCCATTTATTTCAGGAAAAATCATCATCATCATCATCATATTCTAAACTCCTATGCACAAAATCTTACTCATGGACAAAGGAGAAGCTTACCTTATGTATGACGAAATGCAAAGAGGTAAGGTTAAAAATAGTGAAATCTGAAGAATCCCATAATAATTTGTTCAGTTAATATCTAATTCTTCATAAAATAATTACTTGTTACTGCTATGTATGTAAAACTATGGTTGTAGCATGTGAAGATTAAAATTACCTTTTCGGTACTTTTCTGAGGAACTATAATGGTTTTCTTTTCTTTCTTACTAGTACAATGACAAAGACACTGATGAGGTATTCTCTGTTAATTTGTTAGTCCTTTGAGTGATGCTCTTCAATTTGATTATATCAGTTCTCTAGTATGTTTATTTCTGTTATTACCATATTTCTTTTGGTACATATTTTGACAGTTTAATATTATTTCCTCTTTCTTCTTTTGAGATGAAATATAAAAGTAATATAGAAAAATCTTTTAGTAAAAAAAATATCCTTCAAGGGTATGAGGAATGGGCTCATTATCTACAATGAGGTACTTATGTACTCTTATATCTAGTCTGGGTACCCTCATCATTGTGCTTTGGACTATGGTCCAATGGACTATGCCTAGGATTCACCAATCAATTATCCTACGGCAGATATTGAAACTATTTCCCTAAAAGCCTTTCTGCACTACAACTTTATCCTTCTCCCAGATTTTTATTTTATTGTATTAGGTTAGTGTATTGAACAAGTAAACATAGTTTTAACCAGTATGTGGTGCACTAAAAGTTAGGTGAAATTGAAAACAAGACACATTAATAATCCAAGTTTAAATTTTTTACAAACTAGGAGCAGAAACTATTATGTTCAGGTTTTCTTGATGAAGAGGAAGAAGTGCATTAAAAGAACTTGGGATACCCTGGTGTACATATTAACCTTGTCAGCCTAATGAAGTTTATTTGCCTTATAGATCACACTCCTTATTCTTATTCATCTGCAAAAATAGCCATAATTTTCACTAACCTACGAAATTTAATTGTATAAGCTCTTCTTTCAGAAGAAAAAGCCTGACAATGCTACTACTTACACACAAAGAGATCTATTTGTTTACTCTCTAGACAATTAATGCACCTTTGTCTGTGCCTGGTACACTTTGAAAGCACTTTTATTTCTCTTTAGCAGGCAAAGTATAATTTCGAGCAAAGCAGAATATTTGACATTATCATTCCATTGTTTTTTTTTGAAATGTACTATTTTTAAAAGTTAAGAACCATCACTCAAAGCTTGAGAGCTAAAAAAATTATTTTCCAGTTGTTCTTTACATAACCCACATCATCATTTAGATGGTGATTGCTTTGCTGCATGGATTTTCTTTCTCAGAACATCACGAGACCCAGCTGGTTTTATAACTCTACAAGTGATAATGGTGCAGGTTTTCTATTTTAATCTTATCAATAAAACAGTGTTGTAAAGATAAAATATTCAAAATTCTATTTATATTTTTTCTATTTAGATCCAAAATAAGTGTAAAAAACTGTTAAATTTTAAATTATGTCATATATAAATTTATGAGACTATTAATAAATGAGAGGTTTTAAGAAGCTGTAATAAAGCCACATATTTTCACATGTATATTTAATGACCAGTTTTTATGCAAAAAATAGAACTAATCTGTTTTAACCAATAGAATTGAGTTGTGTTTTTTTTTTTTTCTTCTGCACAGACAATTGAGAAGAATTAGCAGTTCTATGATTTGACACAGATCTCAAGTAGACATAATTGTCTCTTCAAAGTCTTCCTCTTTTTCTCCATTGGCATCATACTAAGTCCCACCTTTTCTGATGCAGATACATTTGTATGCCTATTTTAAAGCAAAGATGGCAAGTAATACATTAAAAAGAGTTCTGCTCCTTTTAAGGCTATTATGAAGCCCAACTGTGACAGATCAGCAGATGACACAACACAGACAGATGGTCAGAACATGAAGCAGTAAGTATTCTTTGGTTAAATGTTTGTGTGTTTATTCCTATACTTTGGTGGAGATATTATCAAGACTCTAACTCTAGAAGACTTCAAACATCAAAGTTATGTCTGAGTTACAGTGAAAATAGACACATCATCCAGAATGCAAAAGCAAATGTAAAGCAATTCAAGAACGAAACTACAATTTATCAAGTTATTTAATAGTAGTCCATTCATGTAAAAAGTTTGCTACACCCTTTTTTTTAATATAAATACTTTCAGCTTTTGAATATGTCATCTATACGCTAACTGTGAATAGGCTTAAAATACATAGCAATTTAACTCGACCTTTACCAAATCAAAAGACATTCATAAGATAAAAGAACAGATAAAAAATACCAGAAAATATCATGGCTTTTTCTGCCATGAGTCTCATGATCTTGCTGAGAAGGCTAAATCAAGCACATGTGAGGCACAGATTGAATTATAAGGCTATAAAGGCTTTAGGACACATCTATTCTGCGACCTATAATACAGAGCAAGTTGTCTCCCTAGGAGATCCAGAAATGAAACAGGCTCTAAAACCTCTGTATTCAAAACTGAAAATGCTATGATGGAGTTATAAATTTTTTTTAAAAACCCTTCTAATCTATAACTCATCTATTTTTATGCTTAAGGCTATCTTGAACTGTTCTTAAATTACTTATTTTTAATTGATTAGAGTAGTTGATGTCATTTTCTAAATGGCAGGATCTAGGAACAAATAATGCTTTTGATTCTCTGTTTATATTCATGATAATGGGTAGACATCAATAAGAAAGACTATTACTTGTATTCAATGAATGTCTGATTTCATTTTTATTCCTTGCAGGAAGATAAATCCAACATTTAGACAGTTGTACTCTTATGGCTTTTATTTGCTCTGGGGACCAGAAGAGGAGTTTGTAATTTCCCATTGACTATTATCTGCCATTAAGGTCCTTCTGTTTTGCAGCATTTCCAGGTAGAAATGAAATTTGTCGTGTTTGTTTGGGTTTTGTGTTTGGTATTTTTTCCCTCTTGCAGCTTAGTATTTTGCAAAATATTTATAAAGCTTCCTGTGTTTTGAGTCTGTTCACATGACCTGTAAAAGTCAATAAAGTACTCTACAGGAAATTAAATCACAGATAATTCCATTAAAATAAGCATTGCATTTGAGACGAAATTCTGAAAAAGACTGTCTCATGGATACCATAATCTTGCTGAGAAAAACCCCACGAATTATCTACAGAAATTTAAAAGTCAAACGTGCAGATTTGATCCAGTCACTCTAGACTTTTTGGAGTAATGAGAAGAAGGAACCACTACTGATTTAAGAAATATGAGTCCATTGGCTATAAAGCTCTGAGGTACTATAAAGCAAAATTAGACCTATAACTTCTATACATCTAAAATTGATTCAAATTTTCTTTATTCTTGGTGTTAAATTATTCTCACAACTATAAAGCAAGACTAGAAAAGATGAAGCCAGGATTATGTCATCAGAGCATAGAATTTGAGACCTGGAACACAAGGCCTGTATTTTATTTCATATGGGAACTTCTATAGCATGAGTTAAGAGAGAAACATCTTGAGGATAAAGGTATATATTTTCAGGATGACAAGGTGCAGGGTTTGTTGAAACCTTGATATTTCAAGTGATTTTTCCTTTCTAAATCAGAAAACCACTGATCTGCTGCACAGCTTTTTAAGTTCAACAACTTTATTTCTTTAGCAAAACTTGTGTGTCTTCAGCAAGCAGAATCATAGTAAATCAGATCAGTGTTCATGAACAGATTTGTGACCTTAGAAAAAGGATATTTAGTTTATACTGGGATGAGCACCCATGCAGTTTCTACCATGTGTGCAAGAAGTCACTAAAACAGATTCCTGTATTGTAAAAAGACATAAATCACATAATCTACAAATGAGAATGAGCTTGGGAATGGCCCAAGTAGAGCGGTGAGTAGATGTAAACAGAAATATTATACTTAATGTTTGGGAGTTTTTCCTTGAAGTATGTTGTTTTTCATAAATCACACTCTTTGTACCATCATGGGTTTGATCAAAATTAGCTGAATTCCTGAGAGCACAAGAAAGACATGAAAAAAATACAAAAATTATGTGAGTGTGAAAACTCAGAAGTGCTGCACTTAAGTTTTTTATTAGTGCAAGCTAATACCTTTTTCTTCTTCCTTGGATATTGTTTTTTTAATTAAAAGCTAAAGTTTCACCCTACAGTAGACAGTTATTTTCTTACTATGAAATAGATGTACTGTTACCTCACTTGCACAAGGAATAACCCTGTAATGCAGCCCTAATTTGAAGACTTTCTTAAAAGCAGAAGTATTATTCCTCTTAATGTCTGATATCAGCCATAAACAGAGTTCAAGAGACTGGGTCTGATCAAGTAATCTCGCACTGAAATGAGATTTCTGAGAAAACAAGTGGCAAAGCAATTCTGTGAAAAGTAGTTTGTTAAAATTCAAAACCCATATTTTTTTGCCAATTCCCATTTTTTAGTGTTTCTTGTATAAACAAGATATAATGTGTGTTCATATATTATATATATTGCATATTTATTATTATTATTATTGTTATATGAAATAGAGGTAAGCTGGAATCCCTTTTACAGACTCTTCAAATTTATACAAATTTCTATTTCAAAACTATTTGAAATCCATCTATTTAAAAATATACAAATCATTAGAGTATCTATGAATGTTTTCCAACAGACCTGTTAAATTAAGAAAATGTTTACATGGCTGTCATAATGCAAACCTCAATGACATTTTTCAGATTACTTGTTTTAATTTCCACATCAGAAAATTGAACCAACAGAGGTCTGCTGCATTATTCCAGGAAGTTGTCATGTTGTGGGGGTTTTGGTTTTTTTTTGTTTTCTGGAAGACAAGTTAATTTCTAGGTCTTGTAATTCAAAAGGAAATATTCCAAGGAAAAGTTTAGCAGAAACCATTCTGTCTGAAACAGCTAACAACCTTAAGATAGCCTTGATTTAAAGGGAGCATTTAAAAAAAGAATTAACATATTTACTTTTCAACATTTATTTTAAATCACTGGTGCATAGAATTTTTTTCCAGTTAAACACAATAGCCATAGAAATAGAGCTAAGATTTTTTCCTCCGTTATTTTTCATTTGCAAAAGTGGATTCACTTAATTTCTCTGCAAGATACTTTGAGCTTTGTATTTCTTAAAATCAAGGGTAAGAAATAACTTCCTAACACAGTTTGCTATGAACCCGATTCAGTGGGTCTGCTTGCCATCGCACTTTTTGTTCCCCAGAACCTCTTTATTTAGCTACCTTTATTGCTGCCAGTAGATTCTTTGAATATCTGTAACAATCCTAAATATCTGCAGCCAATCTTTTATCGCTACAGAACTGACAGACTCAGAGACAGTTCTATTAAATCTGCCTTTTTTCTCAACTCTATCCACATGTTTATGTCAAAGGGTCATACGTATGTATGGGCAAGGGAAAAACAGTCCTGTGCTCCTGTGCTCCGCTGTGAGATCTGCTGAATGATACATGGAACAAGGTTCCCGGACTTTTCTTTGTAATACAAACCACAATGTTATAGATCACCGAATTCTTCATGCAAACATATTTCATTATAGGTATATATTGAGTTTGTGTGGCAAGGGTTTGTTTGGTTTTGATGCTTGTTTTTTGATTTGCGTTTTTTTTTTTGTTTGTTTGTTTGTTTGCTTGGTTTGGGTTTTTTTTTGGGTGGGGCTGGTTCACTACAAGATTGACTTCTGTTAGAAGCTGCTTGAAACTTACACCATGCCAGACAGAGTGAATGCCACCTGGCTCCAAGATGGACCTGCTGCTGGCAAAGCCAAGCCCATCAGCAGCAGTGGTAGCAATAATAGATTTAAGAAGGGGAAAAATTACTGTGTGAGAGCAATTGCAGCTGGAGAGAAGAGGGAGAATATGTGAGAGAAACAATTCTGCCTATGGTAAAGACCATGGTGAAGAGGGATGTCCCCCTGCCACAACTACTGAGCTATGCAGAATCCATGTCGCTTTGGACAGTGTCATATGAAATCAAATAAAAAATGCACATACACAGAAATTATGGCTTAGGATTCTAGGGTCACACAAGGGATATCTATATACACTATGTTGTGAGAATGTGGGCAGATTTTTTGAGAAAGGGACGGCACCATCAGTAGGAACTTGCCACCTGCCAATTCACCTAGCGTCCAGGAATGCCCAGGAATTAGATCTTCATCCTGGTTGTTTTGTTGGGTTTTTTTTTTTTGGGTTTTTTTTTTAAGAAGTCTTATAAAATGCTAGTAAGAAAACTTCCATTGCTCTCCCAGAATATTGGACACATAAATATTCCTGGGGTGGGTTTACTTTCATTAAAAAGATTATCACAAAATATTGTTCTGAATAAGAATTTTGAATACTAAAATACTATGTCAATATTAAGTAATTAACACAGTTTTTCACTCTTCAAAGAAAAGGACTATGTAATCTGAGATTGTAATTCAGTTTATTATAGGGCATCTTCACTGGTAGGTAGGAAGTGAACACCTGGAATACCCACAGTCTAAAAGTTAGACCCATGATCTAGCTCCTTAATAACTTCTTTTTCTGACATAGAAAATTTTGATTATAACAGTCATCCTTTTGATCAATAGTTTATTCTTCTAAAATATCTTTTATACTGTACAAAATTGATCCCGTCAGAAGAGGAACTTAACCTAGAGCCATTATCACACAGTTCCACGAACAATTGCTAGAGATTATATTGTTTGCCATAGGCATATAATATTGCTGTTTACTCTGTGGTTTTGCTGTTTAGGAAGTCAAAGCTGAATTACCAAATATTTTACCATGTTTTATGTGTATGCACAAAACCCTTATTTTCCTATAGAATTTCTTTTAAGTCTTAAAACCAGACAATTTCCCCAAGTCTGTCATGGCAGCTTCATTACGAAGCTGTTCCAGGACAATGTATTTTATTTCAAGCATCTTCTTAATAACTTCCCTCTCTGCATGCACTTATAGTATAACTTAATTACAATATATGTGCCATTTAAAGGTCTGGAAAAGAACCAATGCTTGGGAGTTATTTTGACTTGAAAAGATGTTATGTACTAAGAGCATGAGAGTACAATATATGAATACAATTGTTTAGATGTAATATCAATAGTCAGCTTACACCAAAAAATTGGTTTATAAAGAATAGCACAGAAATAGGCTACAATATATGTGTATTTATCGTATTAAACTCAAGTTTCTCCAAAGAGAATTGCACGTCTAAACAATAGCATAGTAACTGAAAACAATAATGTTTACACAATGGATTTGTCTAGCTCTCACCCTACTTGGTATATTGTACGTATGCTGCTACAGTGACAGAGGCTGACAGGCAGTTTTTAGGAGCTTACATCTTTCCTCTGTCCTCCATATCACTTCTCACCACCATAATTCTGCTAAGATTTCCACTTTAAATAAAATTATTATTTAATCTGGATAATTTACTATCATTTTATTTCCAGAGTTAAGATGATGATGAACTGAAGCAGTAAAATATAAAAATCTCTTTAACCTGTGTGGAGGCTTCGAATAGGCGTGCGGAAGATTTCGGCTGCTACGGTCAGAGAGGACCTTCCCCCTCTGCCCTGCATTCCAGGCTGGGGCCCCCTGCTTGGCTTATGGCCGCACCCAGCTGGACGTAAGCAGGAGGACTATCTGAGCTATAAAAACCTCTGTAACCCTTTAATAAACACCATTTGCCATCCACCACACTGGTGTCGGTGTGCAGGTGACCCGGCTACCCTGGGTGGGGTGGCCATGCTCTTACTTGAACCAGGTTGCCAGCCTCAGTGCAGGCAACAAACCTGGAATGTTAAAAATATCTCTTGATATTCAAGACAAAAACAGTAGTTCACACCCTAAGCCACAATTCAGTTTTCTGAATAATAAACACACCTGGGATAAGAGGCGATACTCAAGTCTGCCTAAAATTATCCCTGGTGCTTAGCTGTATTTGTGTGTAGACTGGAGAGGTGTCTATTATCTGTTACACATTTTATCCAGTGATCCCTAATAGAAAAAAATAGTAGCAAAAATGTACTTACATTTCAAGGAAATAACTATAAAATCACAGTTTGGTCATCACAATAAAACCTCTAAATTGTTGGGTTGAAATGATGTTTTGAGATTGGGGTGTTTTAGCTAGTTAGTTAAATGTGTATGTTCATATATTCATGAATGCATTAATCACCTCTGGGAATTATGCCCACAAATGGCTCACATGAAGGTAAAATAAATTTATGGCATGAGTTTCAGCCTCAGTCACACTGTGTTGAGATGTGGATTTCAGAACTGCAGGGTAAAGTAATAAGAGCAATCTTCTGACTAGTAGACAGTCAATATTGCAGGTTACAGTATCTGAATTTGAGTAGAAAGTGGAGTCCATGTTACTGATCTGTTTCATTGTTAATTATTATTTAGTGGAAAGAAGAATACAGATATGTCAGTAACATCCAACTTCCATTCTCTAGCATATTTTTACAGGGACCTTGAATTTTTGTATTCCATTTCAACTGGAGAGTTAAAAACCATATTCATCCCTGATAATCCACATTCTGGTAGCTAACTTCTTCTTAGACTGAGGAAACTACTTTTTCAAACTACTTAGTCTGAAACCTGCTTAAAGCCCATATATTCGACATCCAGAGTAAATACTCTGCCAGTAGGTAGGTTTAATGATCAAAAATCAGGCAGCAATAATGTTGTTACTATGATTATATGTGATCTCAGTGAAAGTAGTTCTATTCATCAGGGATAGTAGTTCAGTTGTTAGATACTGGAATACCTGTTCTCTGCAAATCAAGAGGCTACCTTGGTAACTAGAAATGAGAGCAGTAAGCACAGATTATCTAGAAAACTTTCAGGGACTCAGTAGAGGAAAAGCTGCATGTTCAGTAACATAACTTCTTGTGTCCTGGATAACATCATCGGCAAATTTAACTCACAAGGCAGCAGAATAGCTTTAGAGATAAAACTTAGATTTTTCTGAATTTGTTTCCTGAACTCTTTTTCTGTCTTAATTGAGATTAAGTTTTCACTGGCTATGTCAAATTTCTTGGTTTTTTTTAACTGATGTTTTTCAAAACCAAGACTGTAACATAAAATATCTTTCATTCTATAATTAAGAAAGAACACTGAGAGTTGATTTCATTGTAGAAAAGTATTTACATCACATCTAAATTTGAAAAATGTCAATAAATAATTACAATTGAAAACTTAGAGGATTTTACTGTGTGCTGTTATAAAGTTACTTTCTATCTCCCACTAAATGGGAATAAGAGATGTGAGTGATAAAAATATTTATTTCTACATTTCCAGAATTTTAGCAGTACCACGCTAGTGTTGCTATTTACAAGAAGGTAACATAATTTCCCCAAATATTTGCTTTTACACCTTGGTACAATTTATTAGGGTTTGGCTCTGTTTACAGTAAATTTTCTCAAAGGTGCTTCTGAGATTCTGTCACTAGAGAGCAAAAGGTAGACTTGGTGATTAACCTTTCTGCACTACATATGAGCGAGGATGATTCTCTTTTCCTGCACTGTGATAGCTTTCTTCTTTTCTTAGAGAAACAAGATGTCTTCCTGTGACTCCTTGCTAACAAACTTCATGGAAAACAAGCTCTATGTAAGTATTCACATACACAGTAGGTTACTAAGTCTCACTAAGGGAGAAGAGGGATGCTTAGTATAGTTTCATCTAAACAGATGATAAGAAAACCTGCTGGAATAAGTATGTTACTGTGAGAAGCTACAATAAAAAGTTTTTATCCTGTATAAAGTTCTGTGATTGCATTTGTGTCATCTTTCTAAGTGGTTCCTTGTCTTAGAGAACTGTCTTGCACCAATTTAACTAACCAAAGTATCAGAAATAAGTTAGAACACAAGCTAGCATGACACACTGGATCATAAAGCTGTAGAAGTTTAGAGTAAATAACTTTCCCAGAGATCCACATTTTTTATAACAATAGTGTGCATGGATTTATGCAGATGGAACCATGAAAAAATTATTTCCATATTATTTATTAAATTAAACAAAACTACTTCTATGAAGTAGGATTTCCCATCAAGTATTAATGCACGTGAATGAGATCCCACTGAGCCTTCTCTTATCCAGGCTGAGCTATTCCACCTCATCAGCATCCCCTCATATGAAAGATGCTCCAGACCCTTAACCATCTTCACATGCTGGACTTGCTCTCCACTATGTCCATGTGTTTGTTGTACTGTGGAACCTAAAACTGTACTGTGTCCCTGCTGTCAATATTCCTATTGATGCAGCAAATGAGACTGTTGATCTTGGCAGTGTGGGCATGTTGCTGGATCCTGGTCAGCTTTCTATCCAACAGCTAATTTCCAGCCGGTTAGGCTCCAGGGTGAACTTGGTACAGGACTTGGTACATTCCTATCCATCCAGTTTCTGTGTTGCTGAGGTTTGTCTGAATGGGGGCATATCCATCTGTTGTACCAACTACTCCTCCCACATTTATATAATCTCTGAACTTTCTGAGGATACTTTCATGATTCCTTTTTGAGCCCTAGGATGTACCACTGGTGATTGGGCTCCAGCTGGGAATTGTGGCCAATTTTACAATTCACATCACTACCAATTTATATCATCCAATTTATTTATCTAACTTAACTCAGTTCACTTACTCAGCTATTTGGTATTTACCCTAAAATTCCTAACAAATATAATCATCTGTTTGGGTATCCAAGGAAGTTATCTGTGAAGACATAATATGAAAGAATTTGATATATAATGGAGTAAATATCTGAAGATTAAAAAGGAAATACAAGGGAATAAAATAACTTTGCAGGTAGAAGAAGTCTTTCTGAATTACAGAATGGTATTTTAGGGAGAAAAACTGTTTAAAAGGTAGAAAATCATAGTCCCAAATTACAGTGGTAAAAGATCAGAGCTAGATAATAAATAAAATGTAAATGTCAAGTACAAGGAACATAAGGCCCAAAAACTTACTGGGCACTCTTAGGTTAGCAAAAATTATCTTGATTTTCTTTTCTTATATAGTCACATCTCTCTTCTTTTAAGAAATTTCTTTTCCAGGAGTTCCAAGAAAAGTGCTGCTGTGTTCTGTAAAATTATACCTGCCTGGTAGATTTGTCACTAGTTATGCTATAAATGCAGAGAGAAATTCTTAACCGAATACCCAGGGTGCTATTGTGTGTATTTCTTTTTTCTCTCAGCCAGAAAAGCCCCTAAACTGAACTCAAACTTGAGAGAAATTTGAAGACAGTTCATGCATATTTGGGATTCCAATCCTAAAAAATAGAATAAGAATAAATTTGAAGAGACAGACATAAGTAACTCTGAGCAGTAGGGGAATGAGCAATTTTTTCAGGTATATATGTGAGCAATATGATAGGATTGATGTAATGTCTTAATTTCACCTTAAATAATACCATTGCTGTCCATTACTTCTTCGGTCAATGATAGGGAAAGAGAAGCTGTGTTGTGATGATACCATGGTTGAAACACAGCTCCAAATTGTAAAGTTTAGAGTATCACAGAATTGCCGAATTAGCTGAGTTAGAAGGGACCCATCAATTTTAAATGTTGTCAATTTATGAATTATCGGTCAGCTGAGTAGTTCTCCAGACCCCTCTAGCTATAATGACCAGGTGCCCACTGATTACACTGAGATCAGGAGTTAAATGGCCAGTGGAAGAATGGCTGAAAGAGCTTTGAGACTACTGTGATATCTTAACAACTAGGCTGCACAGTTAAAAGAAAACCAAAAAAACCCCAAAAAACCCCATAAGTTTTGCTGATTTTGTGAGACCAATCACTTGCTTGATTCCCTTCTTTCTTTTGCTTGATTTATTTAAAGAAGTTTTTTGGGTTGGTTTTTTTTTTTTCCCCGATACATTCATGGATAGAGTCTGCAAATGCAGCTCTGCCTTCAGCATTTGAAGAGTTTTCTGAGCCATCCAGCATCAGGCTGATGTGAACTGACAGTACTTACACCCAGGTGTCATTGTCTAACTGCCTCTTGACAAAAAAGTACAGCTTGACAGCTCTTGTTTTTCTGTTTCACCCCTCCAAGCATTGTTCCTCCACTTATCAGGAAATGTTAAAGAACTATTTCTTAGTACACAAAAGAGGTCATGCTCATGAAATCCCTCTGCGTGCCCACAAATACTCATGATTTTTACACGTAGACTCATTTGTTGTCCACAGTTACTTCCCATTCCTTCTGTAATTTTCTCTACAAGGGTCTTCACTATACTACAGCTTTGAAAAATTATGGAAATTATTTTTGGTTTTTTGTCTAATACAATTTCTACATGATGGAATGAGTGGTTCAAAACCAGCTGATTAACTGCTATTTCTGGCAAATTAAGAATTTAATCTATGACTGGAAAAACTTCAATTAATTTCACTGCCAATAAATATAAAGCAGAAGCCTACCAAAATTTCTAATAAGAGTCAGAAATTATAGGACTTGAATTGTTCATGAGTGTGTTTTGCTTTGTTGTTTAATTTCAGATTTACAAATTCAAACTCTATGTGCTGTATCAACAGTTGATCAGCAGTAACAAACATTGGATAGGAGGCCCCTGATATTATACAAAGTAACTCATTCTGCTGCTGACAAATTAGGAACCTAAAAATGATGAAGTACTTTTATATCCTGGCCATAAAGTGCCCAGCAGTAAAACAGCATAGTTTTGTACAATGCAGAAGAGAAGGAAACCGCTTAATAGGAGAATGGTTCCCTGGGTGGAGCATGAATTAAATGTTTGGGTGACCAGTCTTTAAATCTGTACTCTCTTTATTTAATACATTGCACAAAATTGTCCTGAAGAATATATTCAACTGGGGGAAAATAATAAGAAAAAGAATTTCAAAAAGGGAAAAACTGCTTCATACTGATATGAAATCAGTAAGAAAATCTACAGTCGAATATATGGAGGCATTGTACAGCCATTAAGAGAAGCATGAGACGGCACTGACATAAAAATATTACAAAGTAATCCCTTTAGTGCCTAAGGCTCTTCTATGCTCTGAGCATGCAGAGCATAATAAAAAGAGCAACATACCCTATGTGCAGTTCAGACGGTAAAGGAACATGAGATACAGGCTGTGGTCAGTTAGTGAAGAAGAGCAGAAATGGGCCGCATTCATGTAATTGATGAGAGGAATGTGACAAGAACCTGTGGAGAGGTAGAAAAACTTGAACTGTCAGTGACAATAAATATGCAGAGCTGAAATTCCTAAATATTTTGTGAAATGTTAACAGCAACAGAAAAAAGTATAGCAGACAAGTACACACTAGCAGAGACCTAATTGATAAGACAGTAATAGAATGGCTCAAGGATGCATATTTTGGTCACAGCAATTGTAGCCAAAGCAGAGATCCATGATACCTTGAACCACAGCTGTCAGTGATAACCCTATGGCATCAATGTCATGTTTCCCTGTGCTTACAGCCACTTTACAATATAAATGATATAAATTTTAATTATTAAGTACCATATATGCAGTGATGACAGGATGGCATAAAAAAGATGGAGCCAAACATGACAATAGGTGAGGAAACATAAAATAGACATAAATTCTGATTAAAATAAGGAAGAAAATAACATAGATATCAACAAAAGCTAGAACATGTTACCTAGGGAATGTTTTTTTATGTCTGCCCTCAGAATTAATCAAGACTTGACTAGACAAAACCTTGGGTAACCTTAGCAACTTGATCAATTTTGAGCAGGGTTTGAAGTAAATATTCTCTGGATATCCTTCCCAAAGTAAATTGTTCTATGGTTCTAGTATGAAAGATTCCAGATTTCTCCATGATAGTGCTCCTGCAGCTGTAATGATTAAAGCACTTAAATAAAACAAGTTTTGTAGAAACATATAACATGTCTTGGTAGAAGAGGGAAGTATACAAGCTTTGGAGAATGCAAAATTTCTTAAAATTTGGGTTAATACACATTTTGGATGATTCATTAAAAAAGCATTTATTGAGTTTTAGCGATTATTCACATTGTATGTCTATAACTCTTCATTGCCCAAAGGTACATCACTGAGGTAGTGAATTAACCAGGTTCCAGCACTCGTGGAAGTGAAAAAATTTAATGGCACAACTTCAATGTTTTTCTCCTCAAGTCTTGCTCTTCATCCTAGAAAATGTTCATAAAAATGAATGTATTATATATTTGGTTCAGAATTTAGATATCAAATCCTTTTGGATTTACCATTGTTGTCTCTTTCTGTCCTTATCACTCCATTTAAACTCAAAAAATCAGGAGTTGCCTGTAGAAGATAAAATATTACATAGAAAAATTATGGATGCATTAAAAGTAACTAGAAATATGCAGTCAAACAATAGAATTTTAAAATAAATGTTCTAAGATTTTCTTCCCTTTTATGTTAGTGGAGTTAGAAAGGTAGAAATCAGAACACACTTACAACAGTGATTATTAAAATAAAAACATATAATAAAAAGATGCACTTTACTTTGATTACTGTAAAGAAACAATCATTTTCCTGCCTTCTTTTTTTGTGACTTTGTACTCATGTTAGATGTCATCCTGCCAAGCTTGGACAAATCTTTCAAATAAAAACATACATTGCTCAAAATTTATGTTTACTTTCTCCTGATTTTCCATTGCTATTAAGATTGCTTTCCTGCAGATTATGCAATTTCAAATAGCTTGTTTTTCCAAAGGTTCTTTGCCATGCATTTGTGGATATTTTTATGAACGCAGTGCATCTTTTCCCTTTTTAATTCAGTTTCATATTTTATCTTTTACAATATACTAAACCCTTCTAGTCATATATATGAAAACCTTTTTCATTCTTTCCCCTATTCTAATAAAATGCTGACATCAATCACAATTATATGAAAATTTCTGCAAACCTAAAAATTAAAGAATCTTTCTTTTTGGTCCAGAATCTTTCTTTTTGTCCTAATAAAATGTTCAGATCATGTTTTGTACTTCATGTTCATCAGTCCAGAACTGAAGGAATTGTATATTTTAAGTATATTTATTTAAGCACATATTGGCTTTATTGGAACACATATTGGCTAAAAGCCAATAAAATCTTTTTTTTATATATAATTTTTCATCCATCTGGTACAGATTATCAAAATAGTAAAATTAAAATGAAAAATTATAAGTCCCAGTCCCACTATCCTCATTAACACTGATATAAAACAATGTTACATTAAGAAGTTGATATGCTATTTGGGATGCAGTTGGTTAAAGACTGATGAATGTCTGATGAACCCTAAACTGAAAGTTTACACTTGGATAGTACAGCAAAGCTGTTTTTTTCCTTGAAATTCTTTTTACCTGGATAAGAAACAAATATTATCTATAGCAATTTTAAATTGCCTTGGAAAAAAAAAAAAAAGATACAATTTCTTCTTTTGTGTGCTTATTTACAATAGATCACCTTAAAGCAGCATGGCTGTCCTTGATCTGTAAAAATTCTGCTTATTTATTTTTTTGAATATTTAGAGAAGCCTAGAAAAAACACTTCTGAGGGATTTGTTCTCATTAAATTTTTTTATTGCCAATGATCAATCTCATTTATTTTCCTATATGACATTCTCTTTAACCTCTTAACAAGGATAACAAGGAGATTTTCACAGCAAGATTTGTGATGAATTAGGCATAAAAAGGATAGATGAACCCCTTTAGCATGTATCTTCATCTATGGTCTGAATTCAGATTTTGAAAAAAGTTATTTATATCCTTAAAACAATTTTTAAAAGATAAATTATTTAATGGTTCACAGAATGAATGAACAATACAGATTTCTCTCTAATATTTTATCAGAATATTGCTTCCAATAGTGTCATAGTTGAATATGTAGTTAGCTTTATCTATACATGAATGGTCCTCACTTCTGTCACCTGTGCATACTATAATTTCATTATAATATGAAAGAGAAAAATAAAATTATGTTTAAGATTCTCTAATCAGCTACTAAATTTAGAAAATACTTATTACAATCTTCAACTAAATGGATATCAGTCAACTATAGATCAGCAAAGTGCTCATGCTAGGGAACTTCTTACCTAATGTGAGGGACCATGACCCAATAATTGAGATTCTAAAATTGCTTAATTAAATAATTCTATTTACAGAAATTAACATAATTGTCATAATTATTTGTGGAATAAACTTAGAAAAGGGAAAAAGTCCCATAACACTCAAAACTTAGGATCGTTTCTGATATCCAAAGAAAGATGTCTAACTGAAAGAAAACATTAGGCGCAGGCAACAAATCAAGTTAATTCTAGGCATTGCTGACTGCAGTGACTCTCTGTAAAACACAAACACAGGTCTATTTGTGCCACATGCTTTTTTTTTTTTTAATTGACCTTAAAAGGGAGACAAATCATTATATTAAATTAGAATAAGATTTAAATAAAAATAGATCACATACATTGACAGGTTGCTAAATGTCCTATGTCTAAAGTATAATGGCTTAAAACTCACCTCTGCAGGTACTTTAATCATACAAGATATAAAATTAAAATCTTCCAGCAGCATGCACTTTTTATGATGCAAATATTACAGAATATAATTCTCACCCAGTTGAAAAAAACTTAGTAGGTTCTCATTCCTGGTTTTGCTTAGAATGTTAACTCAGACACTTGCCAGTTACCATAAGTTCATGCAAAGGATAGGTTTATGGTCCTTGAAAGTTTCATAACTAGAAGACCAAATTCAGTGGCTCAAACATGTGGATCTAGGTTTTCTTTCAGGGTATTTGGGGAATTCACTTGAAGATGGAAATTATTCTCAAGACCTGTAGAAGATCATATGGAGCAGTAAGGGAGGAAATTTGGGGTATCCACCACAGACACTGAAGATTTAATTTTATATAGGCTTATTAAATCCTAATTGTATATCTTTTGTTCCACGGTAATAATGTATCCTGGGCTTTAATTTGGTTGACTAAACACTGGATTCCAGTGTAAATTTAAGTACATTCAGATAGTCCACATATTTTCAGCTGCTCCTCTAAAAAGGCAGAGTGATCTCATAAATCAAATATTACATGTTAGTCTCAGTGATGTCTCAGATACCCTAGGGCATTTCAAGTAACAGTAGAAGGGAGTGGGTGCAAATAGGAGTAAATGAAGTGATCCATTAGGGACTGGGATTTGAATTCCTTTAGAGAATAGCTACATTGAAGTTAGGTACTAAAATCCTGATTTGAAAGACTCAGTTTCATCTTGGAGTTACACTTTCTATCATATTAAGTAATAATAATCAGATTTATTCTTTCTGTACACAATTCCACTCTGACTCAAGCATTATATGTTTTCTGTCTGTAACTCCTACCTATTCATATAGATATCAATATTAATACAGAATATTTATTTTAGGGATATTAGAAACAGCTACTATGCAAATCCTGTAAATAATTGTAATATAACAAATATATGAAAATAAAAATATTTATCTTGTCAAGTATTTTTTAATGTATAGGAAGTAACTTTGAAATATAATTTATTTTAAGTGTAATTTTCTAAATCTGATAATCTTATGAAGACACAGACTTTAATTTTCATTTAAAAATGTTATTATTATTAATCGTCTTGTACAATCTTTAAAATAGTCTATAATTTACAGCTAGCACATTTTATGGCACAGATACATTTCTTTGCACTGTAACCATGAAGTTAATATAAAAAAATATTTTTCTTTGAAGCAGAATGAAGCAAAGTGTGAAAAGTACTCTCACAATGATAAGGCAAAAGACATGGGGTTTAACTATTAGTAAGAAGTACCTTTTCCCTTTATCTAAATTCATCGCTGTGGACCAAGAACCTAGATATGGCACAGAAGTATATAGATGTTATGTATTTTAAAAAGCTCCTCTGATTTCTGCATTTTAGTTGTAGAGGCATGGGACTAAGATGTCTTTAAAGGATGTGTTTCAGTGCATTTTGAATACATACAAAGCTGAAGGATGTAAAATTTGACTGGTATGCTGGGTTCATTGAAAGAATCTGTTCACATTAGGCATATGCAACTTGTGATTTACATCACTGACTGCATCTTCAATGTATAGCGATAACATGCCATTAGGTTTGACTAAATAGCAATGTTTCAAAAGTATTTTGGAATACGCTTTTGCAAATTATATACAGACAGTCTTGTACTTAGGTGTGGATTTTAATATTGTAAACTACTTCACCTTAAAAAAAAATTGAATTACTTTTTTGTTGTTCCTAAAATATTACCACTCACACAGACACTGTTTGCTTAAATAGTGAGATAAAACAATATCTCAATTCTAGATTAAATGTTGACCTTTGAAATTGCTAATGAAACTTTTAATTATGCAGACCCTACATCACCTATTTTGAATTTGATCCTTAAAATTTATAAGATGCACAGTTTCAGAGGGCAGTAATATTTTTGTATGGAATGGTAGTAAACCACAGAGACCTCAACAGTGGTGGTTTCAGATAAGACACCAAAATTTTCATTTAAGAAATGTAACTTATCTGATCTATGTACTTTGCAGACTCAAGCGATTTTCCCCTACAACCCAAAACCCTTATAAGTCCATAACTACAGTAAATTATAGGTGATGGTGTAGCCTGCCAAGACTAATTCCTGAACCTTTCTTTTTGAATCTGGTTTACTCAAGATCCAACTATAAAGACATCAGAGGAGGAAGGTGTCATGGAACTTTGGCTTCTCTCCAAAAACTCTAGAATGACTTTGCACTATAGTCTAGGAAAGAGATCTCCTCCCCTTATAAGAGTGTCTAATTCCTAGCCTTTTATCTCTTAGGTAGACCACTTTTTCTCTGATAGTGCAAAAGTTCCTTAAACAGTCTATAAAGACAGAGGAAGTTGTCAAGATTGCATCCTGACTTCCAATGAATGATAGCAGATTTCTTCACTTTGCAGGAAAGATCAGGGCAAATATGAAAACATCATAAATTTGCAGGCCAAGAGTGAAAACTTGCAGAATCATGCAACAGCTGGGAATGGAAGGCACCCCTTCAGGTTGCCTAGCTGTGCTGGTTTTGGCTGAGGAAGAATTGCCTTCCCAGTGTCTTGTACATGGCTGTGTTTTGGATTTGTGCTGAACACAGGATTGATAATGTAGAAAAACTTTTGTTATTGCTGAGGAGGGATTACACAGGCCAAGGCCTTTTCTGCTTTGAATACTGCCACACTGGCAAGGAGATTGGGGGTGCACAGGAGGTTAAGAGGAGCCATAGCTGGAACAGATGACCTAAACTGACCAAAGGGATGTTCTAGACCATATGGCACCATGCTCAGTAGAAGAGGGAGTGATCCCATTTGTCCTCCAACATCACAATTACATGTGATGGGGCCCCCCCTCCTGCAGATGGCTGCACACCCACCTACCCAATTAATTCTTGATTTTTCTTTATGTGAATGGGTTTTGCTCTTCTTATTACCTGTCTTTGTCTTAACCCATGAGTTTTCTACCTTTTATCCTACTAATTCTCTCCCTGATTCTGCTGGTGAGGGAATGAGTGAGCAGCTGGGTAGCACATCATTGCTAGCTGGCGTGAATCCATGACAGTAGCCCAAAACCCCTGTTTAGTAAAGTTGGTTTTCTGTACTTTGCACTCACATTTCTTGCCATTTCTTGTGGAAACGCCACGATTTCTCTGGGAAAATCTGTTTCAGCATGCAACCACTTGCACACACAAAAATGCACACTGAAAAAAAGTGTTTCATTGTGTTCATGTGAAAATTCTTGTGCTTTAATTTGGGCCCATTGCCTCTTAACTTGTCACTGGACATCACTGAAAAAAGTGTGTCTCTGTCTTCTTTATGCTTTTTCTATCAATTATTAATGCATATGATGAAGATCTCACTGAGCTTTCTCTTCTTCAAGCTGAGTTCTACCTCACTTAGCATCTCCTCCTATGAATGATGCTCCAGACACTTAATCATCTCCCTGTGAGTAATCATGACCTTTGCTGGTCATCATTCAATGTATCCACGTCCCTCTTGTACAGTGGAACCCAAATTTGGACCCAGTAGTCCGGGTGGAGCCTCTACAGGAACGAGAAAAAAGCAAGGATAATCTCTCCTCTGGCAACATTCTTCTTAATGCGGCCCAAAAGGCTACTGATCTTTGTGGCAGCAAGAGCACGCTCTGGATCCTGGTCAACCTAAAGTCCACAAGAGTTCCATAACCTTCAATATAAAGCCGTTTTTCAACTGATATGTTACCCATCATGAATTAGTGCATGGAATTATTTCTGCCAAGATGAAAATCTTCCTTTTTTTCTTTGGTGAATTTTGTGAGATTCATGCCTACAGAGCTCTCCATATTGATGAGGTCCCTCTGAATTGCATCCCACCTACTTGCTGTATTCCTCTGAGGTCTGTTTCATCTGTAAGTGTGATGATGTGACCCTGGATGACTGACAGGTGCCCACTAAGGTGTTCTATCATTCCCCCTCCTCAGCAGGACAGGGGACAAAAAAAAATGACAAAAAGATTATGGGTTGAGATAAAGAAAGAGATCGCTCTCTGATTACTGTCATGAGAAAAATTGACTTGACCTGGGGAAAGACATTAATTTAATTTACTGCCAATGAAACACAGAAACATCAATTAGAAACTAGAAGAAATCTAAAAAACCTTCTCCCTACCCCTCTCAGACTCAACATCACTCCTGACTTCCTTTCAAACAGTCCATAATGCTTTGTCTCTGCTGTTCCTTCATTTATTCAGCTGTTGTGAGGTTGGAATGATAATTAAAAATATGTTCAATATGACACTATGAACTAAACTCATGCTTTTGTTTTCTGTTTCTTCATATGCCTTCTGACAGGCAAGCTTTCATTCTCTACTGTGTTCTTACCTAATCCTTCAAATTCTAATGTCTTGAACCATTTTCTATAATGTTCTGTAAATATCTTAATTATCTTTCTGAAGACCATAAACATAAGCAGTGAACAAAGAAAGAAGTCCAAACCCAACACTGAAGAGAAAATGTCAATTTATACATATAGGAAAGATGACAGACAACAACTTGATAATGATCTTCGTAAAATTCTCTCTCCAAAAAAAGGTCAGGATATAAATCATCTTGCACATAAAATTTAACCATTAACTAGAGAAGGAAAACACTTCTAAACACAGTATGAATTTTTTTCACGTTTTCAGAAGGAAAAGAAAAAATAGTCCCATCTGATCAGGAAGCACAAAGTATCTGAAAGTAGATGACAAGCAATACAATTTTTTAAAAGCAAAAAATTAATTAACTAATGATTATCTTGGGCTTATTTATTTGATTTCAGACTTACAGTTCTCTTTACAGACACTGTACCATGTGTGGTTGAAGGCAATATTCTAAGATAAAGAAAAGAGATAAACTTCAGTTTTGAGAATTCACATTAGTAATTATTAAAACCTAAGAGTCAGCAGGAAATTATGCCTTTTGGTAACTGATCATGTGAGTTGCTGAAGGGTGATACTTTGTTTAAATGATTCAGTGGGATATGTAATGTTGAGAAAACTGAAGTTAAAATCAGCCTCTTGGACCATCAGAACCAATTCTGGTGACAAAGCCTTCATTCTCTGAAGAGGTTCCCTAGGTTAATCCTGTTTTATTTAGATACATCTCACCACTGCCTGTGGTGTCAAAATTCTAAAACTCTTTAGAGAAAAGAATTAAGGAGGACACAAAGTGTGTGCAGTTTCATTTAAACATAATTTGGATTCAGTAGTTTTTCAACTATAAACTCATTACTTACAAGGGGCTACTCATGCAACATTTATTTCGGAGTGATGATTTATTGTGTTCCCAGAGAACACTCAGTGAAAAGGGAAAGGTTACAGAAGTACTATTAATGCCTGCCTAAGAATATGTTGATTTATTAAAAAAAAGAAAAAAAAGAAAAAAAACTCCGCAAAAGTTCAAATCACAGAGAAGGAAGCTACTAAGCTGTATAATTTGATTAGGTAAAAAGAGCATTAAATTTGAAAATCCTAAACTATTTAGCTTTGCTCTTCTGCATATAAATTAGAGATTAGGTAGGAGCAATATGAGCAGTTCCTTTGTAATACATAGGTCTAATTACAATAAATCTAGAAAAGTCTAAGTGTGTAATATGCACGAAGTAGATTAAGGATGCATGGGAATTATAAAATGTCTAGGCTTCTTTAAAGCTTCTGATGTGACAGATAAAGTTACTATTTTTCCTTTTTCTGTTTTCCTATGGGAAACCTAGGAATATCCTTGGAGTTTATACTTTCTCACTTTTATAGCAAGTGTATTAAGTTTAATTAGCAAGAACAAAAGTAAATGTAAAAAAAAAATATAGGAATACGTAAAGGTCAATGAATAAAATAAAATCCATGCAGTAATGTAAATGGAGCTTTTTACCTTTGCAGCCAAACAAAAGTAAAAAAAGAAATCTAACACCACCTTTTACTGCTAGCACTGACTGATGCAAAATTAATTGAGTACAAAATATAATTTCTTCTTATTCCAGTTTTTGTCTAAATATGCATTATTCAGCTTTATCAAATATTATAATTTCACTTTTTGATATGTCCGCATAAAGAAAACTGTAGATTCTTGTTCCTGCCCACAGCAACACGGGAAGAAGGTGGCAACTTTCATTACTGCAGCCCATTTTGTGGCTTCTGTCTGTTCATGGGCTCAGTGTCCCTCCCAGTTTTCTAGGTAACTACCACAGCTTGTAAATGAATGGAAGTTGCTGGCTTCAAAGACAGTGACAAGATTTTTCATCTGAGTGTGTTAATGTGCAATCTGATGATCCTCTTTTTCCTTATATCTGCAATTTCACAATATAAATTATTATCCTGGTCAAGACACAATGTTTCCTAAGAGAGGAAGAAACCATGCAGGGGCAATCTGCATGAGCCTAAAGAAAGTTATAAAAAATTTGCATATCTGAAGACATTCAATGTTAATGTTGCACATATTCATCAAGGCCACAGAAGCAGAGATTTAAAGTAGACATGAAGACAAATATATTACTTTTTTCTTAGATACAGGAACTAATTTCACAATTATGGAAGCAAATCCATTGAATCTAGAAAAATGCTAGTAAGCAACAGATCTTTGAAAGTGTCTCTTAATCAACAAGGAGATTATTAAGAAAAAAAACAAAATTCCCAAAACTTGACATTTAATTTTTGAACTTAAGATATAAATATTAAATAGCTGAATTTGCACCTATGATAATATGAAAAATGAGCAAATATTCCTAAGCAGAAGTTACACATGAAAATCCATGCAATGATTTTTATCTATTACTAAGAAAAACTTAAAAGAAAAAAAACCTTGAATATAGGCCAAGCATACCTAATAATGAAACTGGAAATTAGTTGATTTTGTAGATCTGTTAAAATGACAATAATGTCATGTGTGAAATACTGATTAAAGACTAAATACAACCAAGTATGTACATTTCTATTTAAGACTTAGGTAGAAAGGAGGTTTCTGAGAAAGATATAGCTGAAAAATCCCTTTTCATTTCTAGCCATGGTGTAAACTGACCTCAGGCATATGGTTCTTATCCACAGATATCTCATACCATTTAATGGGCTAGAAACTGTTGTATAGAACCAGAAAGGCAGGACCCAGCATTTACAAGGAGCTGGCACTTCTACGAAACCGTACAGCATCCCACACTAAAGTATCCAATACCATTTGAGATGCCATTCACTTACTACATCAAAAGTGTGATCACCTTCTGAGGTCCCTTATTAAATATGCAGAATCTTTGAAGATGTCTCAGAAACTGTGGACAACATCTCATAGAACAGTACTTAGTACCTATGCATAGGTGGATACGGATCCCTGAGATATCTGGAGACCTATTTGAACAAAGGCCGATATCTTTCTTAGAGAGAGAGATTATAAACTCCTGTAATGCCTGGCCTTCTACATGCAATCCCTGAATGTTATTGGTTTCAGAAGGAATGATCCAGTCTAGGGTGCTCGGCAATCAACTATATTCAGGGTTCAAAACCAATTCCTTTATTTATCTTTCAAAACATCTTCAAGGGGATTTTTTGTTATGTTTGTTTGGTTGGTTGGTTTTGGGTTTTTTTTTTAATCAGGACATCTGGTGTCTTTCAAGTGTCAGTCATAGTTATTTAATATAACAACCTAAATATTTGATTAAAGAACTGGCTAAGTAAGAAATGCTATCTACTTCTCTTCATGCAGATTTGCCTCTGTGTGAACCATGAATGCACTAAACTTAAAAGAGATAATTACTGAATCATTAATGATCATAGAATTCAAACTGATGTAAAGAGATTATTTATATTTCAGGATTCATAGGTGTTTTTTGTTAGATTGGACTTTTGTTAATCAATTCACTGCTTAAGGCAGAATAAAAATAATGCGAGAAATAGAAGAGAAATGCCGTCTAAAATAAAGAAAAGGTTGAATCTTGAATCTATATCATATTTAATGATTTCTGTTTTAACAGAATATTGAGAGCACTGATTTCTACTAGGGTCAAACCTTAAATTGATTTTATATGAGAAAGAATAAGCCACTGAGAAAATAACACATTTACCTAATTAATTATTGCTGAATATTAGGCTATTTCTGGCTCTCATTTGTTACTGCACATTTCTTTGAGTAAATTTCCCAACTGCTACTATTGTGTTGTTTTCTCCACCAGTAAGATAGGGTCTGCTAATCAAGTGAGGTAGCAAGGTTTCCATTAACTGGATTATATAGGACAAAGATGAAGACTGTGTATCTTATTATTAATAAACAAAAAGAAATTCTTACCCCTTTAGAAGCTTCCCATGGTAAAAAGCTCAAGCTTTTAAGTGTAAGACATACCGTAAATTAATTTAAAACTGCGATACAGTTTCTAGAACAACAGAACCAAATAAATGTAATTTGCATGATAATTGAAAAAAATATTAAAATTATAAGTTAATTAATAGAAAAGCAAAGAGAAAATTAAAATAGGAGGCATAGTAAGAAAAGGTAAAAAATATAACAGAATGACACATAGTAAATATAATTCATGATACATAGCATACATTTAAAGGACTTGGAACTTTAAATCCTATGCATAACCAGTCAAGGAATTTGTAGAGAGTGCTCAAGTATCATATCTTTACCTTTAGAATGACAAAGAAAGAAATTAGTAAAACAAAATTGTACAGTATCTTAAAATTTGGAGATAGAAATTAGTGAAATATAATACCCAGGTGAATAAAAAGGCAAAAATCTTTTGATCCTTTCAGACAAGCAATTCACAATGTGTTGCATAACTGACATATGAAAGAATACCTTTTTTTAACACTAAAATCCATTTTCTTCAATTTCTTCTGAAATATTTTTCTTACCATTTAGAACTGCATTTGATTTGGTGAGTATTTAGAAAACACAGGAAATTATAGGAACATATAGACCTAATCTGCAAATTGCTCTTATTTTTGTTTGTGTCTGGTATGAAGATGAGTCCAGTGTCAGCACTTAACAAATCATGTTGATTACTTTTGTGGGAAGTGCTCTGAGATTTTTAATGACTGTGGCTGATTAGAGCCTGAAATGATAGATCATGAAAAGAGCAGAGTCTTTAAATTGGGCAGTTAGCATTTTGAGTCAGGGAAAAAAAAGAGAAAAACATGCACACATTTTACTGAATCTTACTTAGCTCAGCTATGAAGTGAATGTATTGGGAGAATAGGAATCTGCTACATGATTTTGGTACATTTTCCTGCTATATACAGTAAGCTATTTTTCACATACATTGACATATATTTTCTTTTAAAACTCACAAAAGATGAATTTGTGTATCCCATTTAATGATTTGCTTGTAGAGGTCAGATATTACAGGGGGAAAAAAGGACACCGATTTCATACAATAGATATGGTTTGTATTTTTTAATTGTCATTATTTTGTATTTCAATATACATACCACACATGTATAGCCAGCACTGAATAACATATCACCACAAATTTTATTTATTATGAAAAAAAAGGAAACAAGGAAGCAAGTAAAAACTTTGTCCAAATAGAATGTCAATATCTGATTAATTATCTCCCCCTATCTTTCTCTGTATATGTTTAATTCCTAGAAATTATTACTAATTATTTTTGAGTAGTGAGTACACACTATGAATTCTATTATTGGCCAGGAATCCAGACTACATTATTTCTTTGATCTTGGTTGTCAATATAACTACTTATAAAGCAACCACTAGGAATATTTAGAAAGTACTTAAAATAAGAAAAAAAAAATATTTACGAGCTTTTCTGTTAAAATATTTTTTAAATTGAACAAGTAATCAAAATTAACCCCCCCAAAATACTAAAATGTTTGAAAACACACATTCCTTAGAGAAGTTTTTATAAAGACTGGCTTCTTCTCAGAATGGGTAAATAGGAAAATTTAGATCAAACTTGGAAAACAAATAAAAAATAATCCCCCTTTCTTTTAATCATTTTGGTATTGAGGCACTGCATTTACTTGATGTGGCTCTGCTGCCACTGCCAGGCTGACTGTCCTAAGGATATGTAATGCTTTGATGACTACAATGACAAGGAAATGCAGTTAACAAGGTGCGCTCAGATTGTGCCTACCACTCAATCTCAAATAAATGCTATCAACATTACTATCTAGCAAAATCAAGGGAGAGAACATCTAAAAAAAATACAGTTTTTGACACAAAACTTCACTTTTGGAAAGGTACTTGACTGAAACTTGAGAGAAATACCACACAGGAAAATATGCTTCAAACACATATTGTTCCTGCTGCTTCATATGGCCTGATTGGTGATCCAGGACTGAATATGTTGCCTCTGTCAATACTCGCCTTATAAGGTGTTTACTTGCATTGTATGTCCAGGTTCCCTTTTGGAACTTTTATTTTTACAGCCAAACAACATAACAGCACTTTGAACATACCTACCATTCTCAGAATAACCTATTATCTGTTGGTACTAGAAATGATAAGATAGTTTTTTTCTGTGGAACCTAAACTGATCCTCTGTAGCAGTAATCCTGGTGGGTCACTGCCCATCAGTTGTAGAACTACTTTTCATAGTAAATCTGACAATTTTTCTAGAAGAAGCTCAATTCCTCTCATTACAGAATTCCATTGTTTGGAGCCTGATAAAGAAGCATCCTGTCAGGAATGAGGTATTCAACAAATGTCAGAGAGGTTTCTCCATGGTGCATATTTGAATCTCATAATTAAACGAAAATCATATGACAAATACAAGATTCTAATTCCTTTTATGCTAAAGCATTTGTTCTCTGACGTGACTTATGGCTAACATGCTGGTAATGGATCTGAGGATGAAATCATCCTCGTTTACATGTACACTAGCAATACTTACACTTTTATAGCAAAATATGCAACAGGTGCAGAGTATGTATTTGGCATAATAAAGGCTCACCATCTGTTGGTATAGATTTTGGAATACACTGGTATTTTCACCAAGTGATTTAAATAAATGATATAAAAGAGGAATACTTTTATTAGCTGCAATAGAATTTTTGCAATTTTTTTCCTTTAAAATTTATCATCTGTGACCATTTTACTTGTATAAATACAGCATGTATTTTACATCTACAGTGATTTTATCTGAAATACTCAGTAACTCTTATAAAATTGGTTGATCTAGAGGCAGAAAATGGAAATAATCTCCTACAATATATTACTACTCCTTAAGAGTCCAAAACAAACTAACCTGAGAAACAATAATGCATCAAGAAATATTTATGCAGTAAAATTCATAACAGCAAAAATCCTGTGACTTTAGTTCCATGTTGCCTCTTTTAGCTTTGACTGTTGAAAATGTTGAGAGAAATGACTTCTGTGAGATCAATGGAGTGACTGTGGGCTAATCAGGATAAAAATGGTAAACATTCAGAAGGGTTAGTAACAACAAACAAAAAATTCTGTCAACTTTAGCATAATCAGCTTTTGCTAAATATTCATTGCATGTTCAGTGCATATGGACAAGAGTGGGGAGCTCTCTTCTGGAAAACATCAATGCACACAGCCCTAAATCTACCTTCTAGACCTACCTCTTACCATCCTGGGCCTGCTAGGAGAAGAGAGGCTTGGAGACTTACTAAGAGTAGGCCATCACTCACTCACAATCTGCCTATCTTCTTAGAGAGAAAGTGTGAATTTAGGTTATTAACATTTTTATGATGCAGCCCTCCTGTCTGTCTTGCCTTCTGAAGGTTTTTTTCTTTTAACTGTGTATAAATTGCCTGTGATCAATAAGACAGAAGGCCTGCAAACAAGAACTGTATTTTTGACAGATTCAGGATACCCTCATGAGAAACATGGACACTGCCTCTGTAAATTAAATTAAATGAATTTTCAACTGTATTGATGATTGAAGATTGGTAACTTTTTTAGCTTTCAGCATACTCCTAGATATTTTTCCCATCTGTTGACATTCTCTGGGATCCTTCTAAGCAGTTTGCTGAATAACAGTTCCAGAAACCATCTCAACAGGTGTATGTACAAGTTATATTACATATAGCTCCAACCATTTTTCAGTTTCAGTGATGTTGTGGTGGAAGACTCACAGGGCTGGATATCTACCATGGATAGATACAGGCGGTTTTATGAAAGACGGGAAGGCAGGAAGGCAAGGAGAGAGTGTTATCCAGAATGTGAGGCTGTAGCAGCAATGAACAGAATTCTGCTTAGGGATGGGTGATGAATTAGCTGGCTTGGAATTAGTGAGCAGAAGAAGGTGGAAAATATTATGATGGCGGTCTGCTATAGACCATCTACAGCAGATGAGGAAGACGTATATGAGGTCTTTTGCAGAGAGTTGGAATAAATCCTACATTCACAGTATTGGTTTTCATGGGGGAATTAATGGCAGTATCTGTTGGATGGATAGCACAACAATGCATAAGTAATTCAGGAAGTTTCTGAAGTACTTCACCAAAATTTCTCAAAAAAGGTGATTGAGGACCAACGAATACAAGCGCTTTGCTGGAAGGACTGGTCAGAGATAGGCATGTCAGGTCCATAATTCAAATATCCAGTAAATAATGTACAGTAGTTTCACGAATATAAGCTGCACCTTTTTCACTGAAGATTGGAGCCCACGCCAGGGGTGCGGCTAATAATCGGGTGCGGTTTATCTGTGGACAATTCCAGAAGAATAGCGAACCCGGAAGTTACCTGACACTCAGCCGCATGTGTTGCAGTCGCTTTGGCTACGTTGTGTCCATTATGGGTTTGTGTGGCAGGCTCAATTTCAAGGAATTGCGCGTTTTTGACCACTGTAAACCAATCAGATAAAAGCTTCTTGGCTAGGGGTGGCCTCAGGCGCGCTGGGGGTGGGGGGGCTGCAGCAGGGACTCCTATTCTATTTTTCGGACACGGCGCCCCGAGATTTCATGCACGGGACGCAAGATTTGAGGCACTCCGAGATTTGAAGCCCAGTACTCCGAGATTTGAAGCCTGGCACTCTGAGACTTCAGACACGTCTCGTCGACATGGCTCCACCACAGAGGAGAAAGTGGCGAACTTCCGCCGATACTGCAAAGCGAAGATCGCTGAAAAAAAATCCAGCCACCGCAGATTTTAAACATGGATGAAGTGCCCCTAACGTTCGATATGCTGCTGACTCAAACTGTGGAAGAAACTGGGAAATCCTCGGTTCCCATCCGTACGACAGGTAACGAGAAAACATCATTTATGGTCGTCCTTGCAGTCGCTTCAAATGGGCATAAATTATGGCCGTTGGTAATTTTTAAATGAAAAACGATACCTAAAGGTAAATTTCCAGCAGGCATCTGTGTTGCAATGAATCCCAAAGGCTGGCTGGATGAG
>VRYO01002772.1:37707163-37730801 GCA_009812075.1 Sialia sialis | reverse complement strand
TACGACTGCTGTGCTGGTCTCGCGTTCCGCTACGGCATTTGCATAAAGCTCAGGCCGGGTGAACAGCGCCAGGGACCACGGCGTTACTTTGTTGCACGTGTACCCTGCCAAAGTAAGGTGCGGCTTATATTCCGGTGCAGCTTATATATGGACGAAACCCGTGGTCTGCCCAGCTACCCGGAAGTGCGGCTTATATTCAGGTGCAGCTTATAAGCGTGAAATTACTGTATACATATTATCTATAAATATTAAGTGTATGCTGAAGACCCCTCCATTTAAGATTTTTTAAACAGAAAAAGGTAATCTAGAGCTGTGGACACTGAGTTTAGAAGAATGCTTTGTGATTTTAGATATCAGTTAAATATATTTCCTCAAAAAATATCTCTTAAAACATTTTGTTTAATTCCACATGAAACCAAAATAAAATTTTCAAAATTGGTTCTTCAAAAACAACTGAGTGGAAAGGTATAAAATTTAGGTATATGGGTATGTTGCTAACATATTCAGTAGTGATTTCAGAGCTGACTCTTAAATTCAGTCTTGTTCTTGTTACAGAAATTTAAAACTGAATTTTCTATTAGGTGTTCTTGTCATGAGTATACACCATATTCTAAGACTGACTAGTGACTATCATTATTGATGCTGTCTTTATTGCTCAAGTTCATGAAAATAAATAAATTGTTACTAAGTCAAGGCCTGGGATCCTTACTGTTCCCTATGCAGCTAAAAGCACAGTAACCCAGATCATTATCTTTTATCAAGAGGCACACACAGTTACAGTATACCTGGCCTTCAGTCTCCTCCAGAATGTATATGATGTCTTAATATCTTACTGATACACGGTACAGTGGATGAGGTTGGAAGGTGCTTTGGAATATACTGAGTTCAGCTCCCATGCTCAGAGAAGGGTCAGCTTGATTGAGTTGCTAAAGGGTGCACCCAGTCAGACTGGAGACACACAATCACCTTGGGCAATCAGCTCCAGTGTTTGACTACTGCTCAGGTTAAAAAGATTTTTCTTATGTTTAAATGGAATTTCATGGAATTAATTTGGTGTTCATTGCTTATTTTCCTATCACTGGGCATCACTGGATACCTCAGAAGAATCTGTCTCCATCTTCTTTATTTTCGCTCATCCCCTCAGGTGATGACAAACAGGAACAGCATGCCCAGAGAAGCTGGGAAGCTCTTCATGGGAACTTCATGGGAAGTTTTCAAGAGCACTTTGGACAGGGCTTTAAGCAATTTGATCTAGTGAAAAATGTCCCTGATGTTGGCAAATCTTTAAGACAATCTTTCAGGTGTTTTCCAGCCCAAACCATCCAATGATTCTATTATGGGTGTCAGAGGTGTTGGATTAGATGATCTTTAGATTCTTTACAACTCATGCCATTCAATGATTCTATAATTTATAAACATTATTAGATTCTCCGTTGCAAAAGGGACCATCCAAACCTACAATATTCTTCGGTAAAAGGAAAGAAAGTAGGAGAAAATGTCAACGTTTGGCTATAAGCCTGAATTGACAGCAAGATGATAAAATAGAGACAATCATTGTAAGAGAAGAATTAAACACTGATCAATAACACCAGTTAATCTTGTTTAACTTGACAAAAGTGAAAATATGAGTAGCAAATGATCCCGATGAACACGCAGTAAAGCTGTATTTTACAAAATAATTTCTTAGAGAAAAGATTTTTCCCAGTTAAATATGTACTGACAATAACTGATATTTCAAATAAATTTGGCAAATAAAATTAGAAAACAAGTATTTTAGCATTAACTCTAGAAGTCTTGAAACAGCATATAGTCTGGCATATTGCGGAATAATGATTCATTTACTATGAAGACCACTGTATCCAGTATTTAATATACACACATGATCTATGTTTGACAACCCTTCCACTTAATACGCTTAGAAAAGCAGGTTATGGTTAACAGTGATAAAAATACATAGCTATAGATATAAAATATGTCTTTGGGAGACATATATACTAGAAAGAATTCTCTATCATTTTGCTGTAGTAATATATTGTTAACTTTTAATTATTTCATTGCCACATGGTGTGTGATAAGGAAATTTCAAGGAAGATCAAATGCAAGAAAGTGAGCTTTCCAACTGTTCATTCAAAATTAGGGTATAAAGTAGACTAAAACAAATAAGGGTTCTATAAAAATTTTAAGGACCAAACACCCTGTTGAAAATATGAAATAATACCAAAAATAATATTTTATATTATGTTACATGTTTTAAAATAAAACTATTTTTAAAAAGGAAGCGATATATCCTGCTCAACTTAAGCTGTCTCTTGAACACCTCTGTAACGTAAAGTTTTCTTTTTAAAGTTTTTTTGCCAGTGAATTCAAGGACAATGGGTGTTTCAAATAAAATCAAAGAGTAGTTGCTATCAAAAGTAACTGAGGTCTCATGGGCACTACTGAGCCATAAGCTCCTGTGCGTCTATGCAATGGCTTGGTCCCCGCCTTCCCCTGTCCCCAAAGAGGTGCCCCATGTCCTGGGCTGGGGCTGCCCCTGGAGGGTACCCCAGCTGCTCAGCTCCTGGGGAGGGTGGTAGGATGATCCCTGTCTTCCAGGCCCTACCATGGTGGACCCCATGGAGAGTACCCTGATGCTCCCAGTTCACCAGCTCACAAGGAAAATTCAACCCTTGCAGCATCTTGACACTTGGTGAAATTCTTCCGGGAGACAATCCCTACTCCAGTTGAGGGTCTCAGATAGTTTTTATTTTCACTTCACTGTCTCCCACAGTCTATTTTATGAAGAGGGTCACTGGCTTTGGAGTAGGACTGATAATTTACCTCCTTTAAAGAGTCTCAGTTCAGCAGGCTCTGTTGGCTTCAAGAACTTCAAACCCCAGGTATGACCTACTCCAGACCTTCTGCTATATGTAGAAAATTAATACTAAGCTTGAGGCTTGGTAAAATTGTGTGCTACTTTGATTAAAACTTGAGTAGAAAAGAAAATAATACCTTTTGTAGGTAAATCTCATAAAAATGAGAATGAAAAAGTTCAAACACAGTTTTGAAGAACCTGAGGAAGAACTACAGATGTTTTAAAATATTTTGTTCTTCATTATGTTTAAAAATAATTCCAAGAATTAATAATATAACAGAAAAGGAAATTTTTCTCGTCTTAAAAAAATATTTCTAGGATTTCTGATTTCCAATTGAACAATGAAATAAAGTATCAATGTCTGAATTATATTTTATGTGCATTTGTGAAAATAAAATTAATTATAGCCCTGGAAATTTGGATGATCTGATGGTTGTCAGCTAATTTTTTTTTCTCGCATGGAACCAGATACAGCTTATTGTGATGATAGGATCCACCTTTTATGTGACAGTTGATTGGAATACTCACTTGAATGAGAGAGATGCAAGTCTCATAAAAAGGACAGTTACTTCTCCCTCCTTCCCCCTTCTGTCGTTTTCACATGGTTTCTTCTTATTTCAATTAAGATGCATATAGTCCATGGAATTTAGCATAAAGGTCTGGTTGATTTTTTTCATCAATGATCTTGGTTCTTTGATTTTTAGTACTAAACACTTGTAAGTTTGTGTACTATAGTAAATAGGAGTCAGATTTGTATGTGTGTAACAGTGCAGCATTTGAAGAATAATCTATTTGTCTTGATTCAGAACTGGGGAGGGTATTTTTTTTAGGATTTTTTTTTTTGTCTGAGGTTGTACAGTGAGGTTTGAGGCAGAGTCAGTATCTACCATGCAACCTGAAAACTTCAACTGTTTACCGGTGGGAAAGAACCAGGATATTGTAAGAAAACACATTCAAACAAACCTCGACAAGCCCAAGACTAATGGGAAGGAGGAAGACCCCCTCAACTGTGAACATCATACTCTTGACAAATGTGCTAATGACTTGCTGTAATTCTTACCCTGATTCTCAAGGAAAGCTGCTGACTCCTGACAACAGAACATTGAAAGGTAAGCTTAATACTAGAGGAAAAAGTATAGATATTAGAAAGGTCTCTTGCGCAACAATTTTTAAAATATTATGCATGAGCCATTTCTATTTGGATTAGGACAAGCAGTACAAGCTCTTAGTGCAAATAGGAGCTGAATGTTCTGTTACAAATTGACTCTTAAAATTTGAATAGATTAAGAATAATTTTTCATCCTCATAAATACAGGATGTCTCTTTTTACCATAACAAGGTTTTGACTATGACACTGAATGGGTGTGAAGAGAGGAGGTTAATCCTTAACCATAAACATAGGAATTTTGTCATATGTGTATGACAAAGAATCACAAGGTCTGTGGTCACACTGAAATCTGATAGTGTTCGGTCATGCTAAAATAGTAGCCTTAAGAAACAGAACCATTTATTTTCTTCAAAATATTTCTACTCTTTCTACAATATTATATAGAAAGATAAATAACAATCATTCTTTCCCCTCTTATTTGTGCTTAATTAATTTTCACCACAGACAGAGTGTCTACCCATTATACTGATATTTCTTTTTGCATGGCTTGATACCATTTCCAAAGTAACTTCGTAAGATTTTTCCTGTGGGATTAATACTTTTTTAGGCAAGGTGAAGCACAGTGTAGGAGGAAGACAATGTGCTCCAGATCTGATGTTCATGAAGTGAGTCACCTATGGTCAGGCACTAAAGGCAGCTTAAGAATTTGCCTACTGAACACAAAATCTCAAGCTGACATGGAATAACTTCTCCTTTCTAATTATGTTAGGAAGACAATGCAGAAACATGCAAGAAATTCAGAGTTTTGGAATGTTCTAGAGACAGTTCTTTGCTGGTGCTGGACACGCTAAGGGAGGCACTGTGATGCCCTGACTTCTGACAAATAAGTAAAAGTGGTGGATGGGAAGGTTGATAGAAACTTTGCTATCCCTGTGATATAACAGAATTTAGTGAGGGAAACGAGGAAGGCAAACAGAAACATAGAAAATTGTTTCTAGTAAATGCAGGCTTTAGCTTGAACAGGGAACTGCTAAGCTGGACCTTGTGGTATCTTGCCCTGCAGGGGTCCAAAAGACCTGGATGATCTTTTAGGATAAACTCATTAAAACACTAGAGCACTCAGTTCAATATGCATAAAATTAAGTAGGCATAACAGGAAGCCACTCTGACTGTATTAAATGCCAAAAGAAAACATATGGAAAATAAAAGCGGCGAAAAGACACCCAAGAGAAACATATAGAAAATGCTATATAATTCAGAGGTGGAATTCAGAATAACAAAGATCCAAGTAGTGAGTGATGTGAAAGGCAAAAAGAAATGCTTCTATAAATATATAGCAGCAAAAAAGAAGATCAGAAAATTGTCAGGCAACCAGCTGATGAAGTACTTGGAGAAACTCATTGAGGTAATCAATGTCTGCTTTAACTAAGTATTTACTGGCAAAGTCTGCCAACAGGTCTCAAACTTCTATGTTTGATGAGAGAATTCAGACAGAAATGCTACTAACTATGAAAAGGTTCAAGATGGGGCTATTTTGACAAACAGGATACACACAGTTCAATGGTCTCAGGTGCGATACATCTGAGGGTGCTATTGCATCCAAATTTAACAGCCAGTCTAAAGCCTGAAGCCAACTCTGCTTCTGATATATATATCATCCTTCAACCCCAGCCATCAACTAAGACCCACACAGCTGCTTTCTCAATCCCATCTGGTGGCATGAGGGAGAGAATTGGGAGAGCAAAAAAACAAGAAAATTTGTGTGCTGAGATAAAGATACTAAAATAAGTAATGCAAAAGCCACAGGCACAAGTAAAGCAAAACAAGGGATTCATTCACTGCTTTCCATGGGCAGGCAGGCATTCATCCATACCCAAGAAAGCAGGACTCCATCATCTGTAATGATGACATGGGAAGACAAAATATCATCATTCTGAGTGTCCCTGCATTTTTTTTATCTTCTCCCAGTTGTATGGGCTGAATATGATGTCATGTGGTATTAAATTTTGCCTATTGGGGTCAGCTTTCCTGGCTGTGTTGCTTCTCAATTTCTTATGCACCCTCATTGGAGGAGTGGTGTAAGAAGCAGAAAAGGTGTTGTTACTATATAAGCGCTGCTCAGAAACAGTTAAGCATCCTTTTATTATCAACACTTTTCAGCACAAATGCAAAACATAGCCCCATAATAGCTACTATAGAAAAAGATTAGCTCCGTCCTAGTTAAGACTAGCACACCATGTTAGTATACAGTTATATGAACAGTGTTTGCAAGGGATTTAGCAGAAGGTACTGGTTTTTTTTCCACCTTAATTCAAGAAACTTGAACAGGGGATTCCTGCTAATCCAGCAGCATCACCTGTCTGGCTAACTCATACACACTGCTTTTGTTGTGCTGTAATACTGGTTTCTCCCCAGGTTGAATTCAAGCTTATCAGCAAATGCTCATAATTTTTTATAGCTCAAGGGTCCCTGTCTTCTTCCTATGTATTTATTTTGGGCCTCAGCTGTCATACTGTGATTGTGCATTTTACATACTTAGAGGAGATAACCTCTCACTGAGGTTTCCAGGAATGTGGTTTGCTGACAACTTCAAGACAATTTAATTGAACTTGGCACACACTTTCTACAGCGTTATCAGGTTTATCAGGATTAATGGCAAATCATGTAATGGATGCACTATAATACATACCATGGCAGTGGTAAAAGAACTTATGCAAAATATCTTTCTATCTGCTTATTATTAACAATTATCTAATTACTGGTATACATTTGAATTTTATTCTTCTCATGTCTAACACTTCTGACAAAGCTGTTTGATGTTATTGCAAGCTGCTCTCATCATTTTGAGGGTGGTGACAACCAGGACAACCTCTAATTTCTGCAAAAAGGCAAAAGTCATGCTGAGCATCAAAAAGCAAGGAGGAAATTCCCAGGATGGCAGAACTGGAAGCCCTGCTCAGGATTAAAGTGATTGGAAACAACTGGCATGGATTTACCATAGCTAAACTCTGCTTGACCAGCCTGATTTTCTTCTGTGATGAAACTTCTGGCTCTGTGGATGAGGTGAGAAAAGAGAATATAATTTTCTTTAATTTTAGCAAGGTATTACATGGTATTTTAAAGCCAAATTTATGAGAGATGGTTTGGACAGTCTGTAGATAAGAATGAACAAAATTGGTGGGACCACCATATTTTAAGTATTAGCGTTTCAAAATCTGTCAGTGCATTGTATTCTTCATAGACCAGTCCTATATTAAGAATCTGGGTGATGTGGCAGAACTGAGTGGTGCCATGTATGGGGTCTGATTGAGATATGAGTTCATTTTCCCTTAGCAGTCCTCACAGCATTGTGCTTTGCAGTGGCAACTGGTAGGGTGTTGATACCACACCAGTGTTTTGGCTACTGCTGAGCAGAACTATCCCTCTAACATTTCCCCCACCACCATCAAAGGGCAAGATCCTGGGAGGAAAATAATCAGGCTATCTGACCCAAAATAACCAAAGGGATAATACATAACAAGTGATGTCAACTCAGATACAAAACCTAAGGGACAGAGGGGGAATTGGGGGGTGGGGGTGAGGGTTTTTGTATTCACTAATCCATAGAGTTTGCTTCCTACAGCAACAGCTATGCATGCTTCAATCCTGCTTCTTGGGAAGTGTCTGAACATTGTTCACTGATGGGAAGTAGAGATTAACTTTTCCCTTTGCTTTTGCATATGCCAACTTTTGCTTGTCTATATTTACTTTAGTAAACTACCTTATATTATCCTACAAGTTGTTTTCCATCTTACTCTCTTTTCCTTATCCCACTAGGAAGTGATAGAGCAGCTTGATGGGCACCCAGTGCCCAGCTCAGATCAACCCACTACATACCAACCTAGGCACAAAATGGCCCCTTTTATTCTCCTCTCAATTCTCCTCCTCTTTTTCTTTCTTCTTTATTCTTGTTTTCCCCTACCTCCACTTACATTCCTTAATAAGCTTTGCATAGTCCCACAGTCTCCTCTCAAAATCCATACTATTCATGGTTCTATAATTTCCCCTCTTCCCTGTTGCACAGCTTAGATTGTCTCTCCTTAAAGCTGTGCCTTGTGGTTTTTAACAGCCCATCAGTTAGCAGCTCTAGTGTTTTGGTCTTTGCTATTTTCTTCTTTATAATTTACTTATCAGATTTGTCTGTCTGTGTGCTTTATCTCTTTCCCTGTTACTTTGCCTTATAAAAGGTCTTTGACAAAAAAAGCTTAATGAATCAAATGCTCTCCAGTCTCACACACCAGCCACTATCCACTGGGGAAGAACATTTTAGAAAAGGTCTTGTGTATGGTAGTGAATTTGAGTATGAATCAGCAGTACACATTAGCCAGCTAATAAGTAAGAGTATAGCCTGCAGGTTGAAAGTAAAGATTATTATCCCACGTGTGGCACCTGTGTGATCCAAATCTGTATTATATTGCCTCAGGTTGTGGGCTTACCAGTACAAGAAAGACACTGAGAGTCCAGACTCACTGAGAGGGTCAGGGAGCTCAGGCATATGACATACAGAAGACACTGAGAGAACTGGTGAAACTAAAGAGGGATGTCTTTCAAGACTTCTGTCTTTGAGTACTTAATGGGAGGTCAGAAAGGAGACAGACTTACTGGTGTTCACAGTGAAAGGACAAGAGGTCAAGGTCAGAAGTTGAAGCAAGGGAGAGATTATTATGAGGTATCAGAGCAATATTCTCCACAGGAAGTATTTAAGCACTGGAACAGGCTATTCAGAGAGTCAACTGTACAAGACACTTAGCAGCGGGATTTAACTCTGAAGTTAGCCATGCTTTGTGAAGAGGAATAAACTAGATGACCTCTAGGGGTCCTATCCAACCTAAATTATTCTGTCATTCTAATTTAAAGGTCAGGATTGGCCTGGAACAAAATGTTTTAGAGAAAGAAGAGGAACATTCAGCTTCATTTGTAAGATTTGAAATGTAAATGTTGACTCTGGAAAAAACAGTACTCCGATTTAGTTTAATTTTTGCGAAAGTTCTGCAGAATTTATATCAGCCCATTACAATATGCTTACAAGATAAGCTACACCTGTTCCTTAACTTTACCTGATCTAAGTCTGATTGTAAGTAACTGGGAAACAGTAAGACATTCCTCATAAAAGTATATGTGAATTTATAAACTAACTGTCTTGGTTTTAAAGACAGGTGTCTGCTAGGAAAGGCAGTACCCTCCCTTGAAAACCAAGAATGTAAACTCCTTCCCTCCGAATTATTACAATTTTGAAATTAAAGGGCTTTCAGGTGAAGATATGAGGATGGGAATAACAGTCCTTTACCAGTTTGCATAACAAGGCAAATAAAACAACAGCAACCATGGAATTAATAATAAACAGAGCCAGGGACCCTGTGAGAGCCTTCTCAGCAGAGATGAGAAAGGATGGAGGACAGTCTGCTTTACAAAGCCCTGGAGTAATCGATCCTGCCCATGCAGGACTCTGAAGAGCACTAAGCTGGAATGGCAGGAATGAGCAAAAGATCCCAGGCTGAGGAGATGTATCAGAGAACTTCGCGGCAGTAGTTGGAACTGCGGGATGTCCCGGCAGGGAAGGGGTTGTGGGGCTACACCACAGAGAAACCGAAAGTGGTTAATAAAGTTCCAGGTCAGCAGCTGCTCTCACGAGCAGAGGCTCACCCCATAGAAGAAAAAGAAGCAGCAACTCTGGGCTGGGTTACGACATGTTCCTTTTCCCAAGCAACAGCAGCTTCCAAGCAAGCATGTCTTCCGAAAAACCACAGAACCAGAGTCAGCAACTATCCCCTTGCCCTCCTTTTACCTGGGGCCTTTGTCTTCTCAAGAACCCATAAGTACCAGCAATCAGTATTTCCCAGAAACTCGTGGGAAATATTCTATAGGTAAGAATGGATAAGAGAAAAAAAGCCCCAACACTATCCTTAGAAACTCTTAGAAGTGCACAGGTCATCTAGTGTGTCCTTTATTAAACCCAAATTACACAAGCATTCTTTCTGAGTTCTTGTTTGAGCAGCCTGGCCCTGAGGGAGCAGACAGCTGGCATGACCCAGCTCAAGGAGGTAGAAGCACTTTTCAAGGACTGTTAGTGACCTTGCAGTCTTTCTGGAATGCAGTGATGGAGTAAAATCTTCATACATAGGATTTAATAGAACCTACACATTTTAAAATGTTTTGTAAAAATAAGGGTATCAGCCAGAAGTCAGGGTTTAAATTTATTTCTGTTTCTTGAAACCTGCCCTACCAAATGCATTTTGTTTCAAAATATGTAAACAATTTTTTCCACCTCAATCTGCAGCAGAAATTCTCAGTCTATCCTCTTCTGCATGTAATTTGCATTCAGCTCAGATAGGGTGTCTTTAGCTGGGATGCATCACAAGCTTTAAAGAAGATAAACATTAATATATAAGCTGATGAAGAATTTCTTCCTCTCTAGGAAGTTGTTCAGCAGATATCCACCAGAATGAGAACATGGCTGAGATTGACCCTGGTTGGTCTCAACTCCATCCTCAGCTATACGTGAGAAGAGCTTTGAGCCCTTGCTGAGTAGCTGTTTATTCCCATGGACAAAGAACTTTTAGAGTTCCTCTCCCTTTTAGTTCTCTGAAGTTTATAAAATTTACCTTCCAGATCACACCTATTTCACTGAAGAATCGAGCCAATCCTGGAAGTGCAGCTATTCACCAGGTGCGGCTTATTTATGGACAAATTCTGGTGAAATGCAGAACTGGAAGTGTGAGCCGGCCAGGGAGGGAGTTGCTGGGGAGCTGCTGCCAGCTTTTGAGCGAAGCCAAGCCGCTTGTCAGCTTTTGCGCCAAGCCGAGCCTGCCGAGCAGCCACTGTGCCGGCTTTTGTGCAAAGCTGAGCCCACCGAGCAGCCGCTTTTGAGAGGCACAGGGAGCTGCCGTCGCCACCCAGAGGGTGGGGAGCCGCGGCAGCCAGCACTGGGGGCGGGAGTGCCAGGGCCTGCAGCACGGGGAGGGCTCCTGGGGTCTGGGGGTGCTTTTAAAGACTTCGCCGGTCTGTGAAAACTGTTTGCAAATTGAGCACTTGACATCAAACCCCGCGATCGTGCGATTCTGTTACTAACTCATTACTTTGTTGCACATGGATCCTCACTTAAAAAGAAAAAAAAAAGTGCGGCTTATCACCTGGTGCAGCATACTTATGGACAAATTCCGTGGTCTTCCCAGCTACCCGGAAGTGCAGCTTATAATCAGGTGTGGCTTCTGGGAGTGAAATGACTGTAATTTGAAATTTTAAAAGACGTTTCAAAAAGCCAAGAAGGTTGGGCACATCAACAGGGAGTTTACTTAGGGAAGCAGTGCCACCAGAGCCCTCACAAAATGTTATTTTAAAATTCCCTGTGAATACACAGACTTGAAAAGTGAGCATCTCTTAATTTCCAGGTTTTGGACTTTAGCACATATGTGCATTCTTCTTTCATGGTTTATTCTATCATTGAATCTCCTATCTCTGCATCAAAAAATGTGTATTTTTTAGGCTAAGGTTTGGAAATGCTATACAAGTAAATAACCTATTCTGACAGGGCAAATTCCTTACATTACTTTACAGAGATTCTCTTTTAAAACATATATGAATGATTTTAGTCTCCAGCATATACAAAATCAACAGATATAAAGGTGGAACCTCTAAGAATATAGAATATGAGAGAATATAATAACCAAATAAAAGTAGAAGAACCAAATGAGGCTCCTAGTGGGATACCTATATCTGAAGGGGAAAAAATGTTATCAAAAAAGCTGCAATCCATGTAGTTTACATGTATGAAGGTGAGCATAGAAATTAACTTAACTTGAAAATAGGTATTTTTATAAAAAGATATCTAAATTACTTGATATTGCATTGATTTTTAAGCATCTATATAACTTACAACAAAAAAGCTAAAGAATGAATAGGAAGGTGAACCAGTATTAAAATTGAGTTCAGAGTTTCATGACCTTTTGGAGTATATTCACCATTGCTTTTTCACAGCAGATCACTTTTAGTTCCACAATGACTTTTGGCATTACACTATGAGCTGTTAATTTAATCTGCAAAGCCAAACACCTAGAACTGCTTTAACACAACTTGAAATCATTCATTCATGTCTCTCAAGTCCATCCAATCTCCACAGATATTATTATAAAAACTGTTTACTTATGTGCAGCAATCTGCGTACACATAAATAAAAGAATAGTTTATACAGTGAACTAAAGCACAGTTTCCCAGTAAATAAATCATACACTGTCCTTTAACCCCTGATGGGTAGTATAAAATAGTATAAATTTTTATTTATTTAATCTATAATTAAAATCCATTTTCAACCCAGTACATTGAGAATATATACTACATACATTTGACGCATATATGCTTGCTTTGGAGTCAAATATGCTCTTTATTGTATAGGATAATTTATTACCTTTTCCATAGCTCTCTGTTAAATGCTAGAACTGATCTTGTAAATTCAACCCGAGACACAATCGTTTCTAATAAAAAAAAAGCAACATAACTGCTTCTAATTAAGTAAAATTATTTTTGAATTAATAAAGAGAAAAAGAAATCAACCAACCAAAACATTTAAAAAATACTTAGGAGATAGGATTTAAGAAGATATACTGATAATATTTACTTATGCTAGTATATGCACACACTAAAGAAAAATATTTTTGAAACATAAAGAAAAAAAATATTTTTGAAACATACTGCACTAGCCACTAGCACTAGCCAATGCAAGTATTCCCAAACCCAAAGAATATCTATGTGCTTTTCTTATGGGAATGGTTAATTAGAATAGATACTTGCAGGAACTAAAAATGTTCATAATTTTTTTCTTCCACTGCAGAGATAAATGAAAGTACAAATCTATAATCCTGCTTTGGACCATATAAGCCCATAGAAGGATAGGTAAATTTATGCACCAAGACATACTCCCTGTATAGTCCTCCAGGACAGAAGTTATAACAACTGGAACTAGAGAAGGCATTCTGGAGCTCCGCAATATTTTTGAAAAGTGAACAGATACGATAATGATGAAGTGACAGAAAACCTTACATAGCATAAGTTTGTTTAAACCATTGAGAGGTTTAGAATTCCCTTAGGCTATTCATTAATAGAAAACTACCCAGAATGACACTGTATGTCAATTAAATTTATAGGCCATTAATAGAAAATCAATCTTTATGGTTTTAATCAAAACAGAGACAAGAGACTACCCAAATCTTCTGTGGCAGGTGGTAAATGATCACTACACTATGAGAAACAATTTTCAGCCATGGCATTGCAGTGCTCCCGAGGTAACTGTCACAATACATATGCTTCATTTTTTCTATATTTTCATATTATTATGGTTTAATCCTGAAAATTTGATGCATTGGAGGTCTGATCTTGTCTAAAAAATCTTATATCTTTTCTTTTAGTGACTCAGAATATGTCCCCTTAAATAAGTAGTTTATTGTAAAACACATTATTATATTATTTTCGTGCCATACATTACTTTCATTTCCTGAACATCTGGCCCAATTCTTATATATACCATATTGAAATTAGATTAGTTTTCTTAATCTCTTACTCCTTCTTTTAACATAAATTGTGTTGTAAACTTCTAACAAATCAAGTACACTGGTTTAAGCATTATTTTAATGAATACTGGCATTATCTGAAAAACTCAATTAGTTTATCATATTGTAAATTTTAGAACAAATAAAAATACTGCAACTATGCTATGTGAGTTCTTTAGTTACTCTGAATGATAAAAAGGTTATGTTGCTTTTTCTATCACCATAAATATCTTTCACCTCAATGTCCCTTTGTGAAAAACCTCAGTAAGTGAAAATGCTTTGAAGGCAGGTTTCCTAATCAGAATTTTATAAAGAGATATCATTCATTGCTCGGCTTAACAGGGCAGTTGAATGCCAACTGGTAATTGAAGTCTGTCTGAAGAAAAATAAAATATCAATCACACTTGTCATTAAAAGAGAAGTTAAAAGGTGTACAAATGAATGTGGTTTTCTTTTGACCCAAGGATTTTTTTTAACAGAAATACTGATTTATGCAACCATCAGGTTTGAATGCATGCAACACAACTTTCTCAGATTGAATTCCATTGATTTTCTATAACAATGTCAAGCATTCAATGCATCACAGAAGCCGTGGGACTGAAATAAATAATCCCTTATGAAAGAAAGTGATTCTTCCCTTCTTAAACCCATAGGTGAACATCTTGTTCTCCTTCTGCCTTGCTCTATTGTAGCTTAAGCTGTAAGATGTTAGAACTTCTTAATTCCCTGTCTTCATTTTCATTTAGAGTAACGCGCTTTGTTTTTCTTATGACCTTCTTTATGCTCTTGCCTCTGGGACAAGTTGTTAAAATTGTATGCCTTTCTGTTTATGAAATGTGAATAGATGTAAAGAGCAAAATAAATGCCAGAAAATTCAACTTTTAATATAGTTATATGTGATATTGACAGAATATGAGTAGCACAAAAATAGCACAAAAGGTGCTACTTCACATAAAAGATTCATATTTGAAAGGTGCAACACATTTGTAACACATACTGCACATGCAAATTATTATTTCTAATGAGAGCTGCAGTGTTTCTGATCACACTGTCAGTCATAATCACTTTTCTGATATTGTTAGTTCTGGTTATTTGAGTTTAATATTTATAGCTCATGATACTCATTTATAAATTTGAGTTTGATGAGTCTTGTACTCCACACCAAATTTATCACTTGCTTTGTTATTGATTTGTTAGTCATTTACTCTTCTTTTTCATACATATGATTTAAAGTTGGTAAATAATTTAAATTTCACTAGGACATTCATTTCAGGCACCTTCAGATGTTGTTTTGAAATTCCTACTTTGAGCATAAAACCACACTATTGCTTATGAGAAATGACATACAATTTTCAAGCGAGTGTTTCCATACAAAAAGCTACTACTATCCCCAAAGTATTTCACTGACATACAATTTTGTTTATCACAAATACATAATTCATGATTTTCAGGTGACACTAACTAAAAACTCAACGGTTTTGCAAGTAAGAAATATAATGTAAAACATTGGGTTATCTTATCACCCTTGTTCAATAACAGACAAATCAGTTCTTGATTTTTTCTTGTTTTGGATCCCCATATCTCAAGGAGTTCCAATGATTATTCAGCAGTTTCCTCAATTGCAAGTAGGCCTTCTATTTTAATTGGCAATAGCTGGTCAATATTGGTACACCCTTGTAATCAAAATAGGTCTATATTTGTACCTAATATTGGTAACATAAATAAATAGAAATCAAAGCCTCTATTTGAAAGGGATAACCGTTGCATATGTGCAGGTGTAGAAGAAGAGATTACATGCAACTTGCCCCTGATAAGTGACAGTTATACTAATTACCAAAGAATTGCCTGTCTCTTAATGGGTCGCAATGTTGACTCATGAAGAAAAGTGTGATTAAAGGGGTGGTCAAGGGAGCTTGGAGGCAGAGGACCTGGAGGAGGTGGAGGAGCCTTGAGGAACTGAAGGAACACTGTGAGGTTAGTCTGGGTCTGCAGTTAGACCCTGCAGTGGAGGTGTGCAGTCAGAGCTCAGCAAGGTGAAAGCTTGTGGTCAGAGTCTGCAAACTAATACTTGCAGTCATATTCCAGCAAGAAATAACCTGCCTTCAGAGTCTGCAAAGGAAACCTACTGTGGGAGTTTGTTGCAGTCGAAATCTGTCATTAGTTGGAGTCAAGATGGATAATCTGTAATAGGTATGAACCAGGACCCTTTTCATGGGACTCCTGGAGCAGGTCCAGTGGAGGGCAACAAGGATGATTAGGGGACAACAGCATCTGTCTCATGAGGAAAGGCTGAGAAAACTGGGTCAATTCAGCCTTCAGGAGAGATAACTGAGAGAGGACCTCATCAACACGTATCAGTAACTGAAAGGAGGGTGTCCAGAGGATGGAGTCAGACACTCTTCTCAGTGGTGCCAAGCAACAGGACAAGAGGCAATGGGCAGAGTCTGATGCACAGGAAGTTCCATCTGAACATGAGGAAGAACTTTACTGTTCAGGTGACAGAGCATTGGAACAGACTGCTTAGAGAGGTTGTGGAGTCTCTGTTGGACCAGAAGATATGCTGTGGTCTCCTCCAAAATAACCCCATTTTCTGATTCTGTGAGAAGAAAACATGAATGCAATATAGCAGTAGGTATGGTCAACAGAAACTAGTAGAGCTTTATAAGTAGTGATTCTTTCTGAGACACTATTCTTTCAGAAATTTTATGAGATCTCATTTTCATAGTTATGTAATTCCTAACCAGACAATGAATTACTGACGGATGTGTACATTGTCATCTAGAATTGTATACTGCCTTAGGACAGAGAAAGGCATGGAATACATCTCATTTGTATGAATGTTTTATTTCTGTCTTTTTTCATGTGCCATAGGTAAGGAAAAATTATTTGGCTCTGAAATCTTTTACTTGTGTCTTATATGTATTATGCTTCCTTTTCATTGATGGGAGAAAAAATGTTTTTTGTGAGGACAACAGCTTCTGACAGGGCAGCTTGGGAATAGTTTAACAGATGTTAGTTGAAAATTACTAAGAATATTCAATAGGGGAATAAGGTGGCGAAAAGTTATATTTAGTATTTAATTATTAAAATGGAACTTACTTCATCAAATGCATGAAGGAGATCTGGATATCTTTATAACCTCACTGCAATATCCTTTCAGGTAGTTCTAAAGAGTGATAAGGTTCCTCCTGTGCATCCTTTTCTCCAGGTTAAACAGCCCCTGTTCCCTCAGCTGCTTCTCATAAAGTCTGTGTTCCAGACCCTTTAGCAGCTTTGTCACCCTTCTTTAGACAAGCTTTGGCACCTCAATGTCTTTATGTAGTGAGGAGCCCAAAACTGAGCATGGAATTTGAAGTGCAGCCTCACCAGTGCTGAGTACAAGGGGACCATCACTGCCCTGGTGCTACTGGCCACACTTGCTGATACAGGCCAGGGTGTCATTGGCCTCCTTGACCACCTGGACAGACAACGGCTCACATTCAGCCAGCTGCTGACTAACATCCACAAGTCCCTTACTGCCAGGCAGCTTTCCAGCTGTTTTTCCTCAAGCCTGTAGCATTGCATGGGGTTGCTGGGACCCAATGGCAGAACCCAGCCCTTGGCTTTGTTGAACCTCATACATTGGCCTCAGTCCACTGATTCAGCCTGTCCATATCTGTCCCTTTCAGAGACTTTTTATCCTCCAGCAGACTAGCACTCCCACACAACCTGGTGTGAACTGACTGAGGACATTCCCTTGTCCAGAACATCGATAAAGATATTAAAGAGAACTGGCTCCAACACTTGGCCTAGGGGAACCCCAGTAGTGACTGACCTCCTTCTGTGTGTAGCACCTTTCATGACCCCACTTTTTGAGATCAGCCATCCAGACACTTTGCTACCTGGCAAAGAGTGCACCTGCCCAAGCTGTGAGCAGTCAGGTACAGCCTTGTATGGTTGCCACCAAACAGTTGGCTGAACCTGGCTTCCAGCACTAGATCTGCTCTTATAACTCAGTTGCTATTTTTGTCAATATTCTGTTTTGCTGTCACCCTCAGCTTCTGACTTGCATTGCCTTGCAGAATAAGTAATTTCTGCTGCTCCCTGGCACATATAACATCACCTCTTTCACTTTCAGATGTCCCCTTGTTTCTGCCAGATGGATAGGAGGTTGCTTTGGCTTCATGTCCCCAGGTTAAGCCAGTAATGAGTCTGAGCACATATTCCTAATTCACAAACAAATACAGCTGGTCACACAGATAAAAACAGCGGTGGCATAAACATGAAAAGCACACCCATTTCTGTTCTACCTTTCCAGATGATTTGGTTTAAAGCTACTTGTAGAATATGCACAATGTGCTTCTTAGTAGCTTGGCCCAGAGACTGGTCTCCTCCACCTTCTTGAATCTGAACCTTAGGATTGTAGTTTTCAAGTTCCAGAGATGCTTTTGCTCCATACTAATCAGACCCATGGCCTGCCTTTCTGGAAAATGTTACTCACATCCCTTAGTCTACACATTGGCTGCTCCAACTAGAACTTCTCTAATGGCTTGTGTACATGTGAACATAGAGGACAGAGAGACACTGCCAGAAGAAAAGAGCAGTGTTGTAAGAAGAAAGGACAGATTTCAGTGATCAGTAGAGGATTTTATATAAATGCATTGACCAACATGTTACTTACATACAAGAAGGACTTTGTATGTGGCAAAAAGTGATGCTTTTTCATATTCTAATTGCATTCTTTAGGAAGTTCTTTGTCCTTTAGACAATAATCCCTTTTAGTTTTCATGGTTTTCTGGGAGTTTATTTGCTGACTCATTTTGGTAAGCTTCTCCCCCAGGAAGATGATCTAATATTTGTCCTTTAATAGTCAAAGAGGTAGCTGAGCCTATACTCTTTCACTGACTATGTTGACAGGTTTCCTTCATCCATCACTGCTTCTCTGATCCTTTCCATGGTTTTGTTCAATGTGACTAACCTTTAGTGAGACAATCTAGGTAATAAAAGACATGAAATATAGGTCTTTATAAGGTATTCTGTCTGATAAATGCCATGTAATTTTTTGTACCCCATTGTACTATAAAATTGACAAATATTTAGTTTGTATATTTATTTAATTTCTATATTTTGATACATACTTAAGACTGCAGTTTTCAAGTTCCAGAACTGCTTTTGCTCCATACTAATCCTATGTTAGAGCAACGTAACTCTAAATAAACCACATGTTAGCTCTTTTTTCCCTACAAAGAAAATCCACTTTGTATGGTTTCCATATGAAGAAAACCCACCTAGATGTTCCAATAGCAGGTGCCCTAATATATACTAGATCTATATTAGATATATTAAATATATATTAATATGTACTAGAATCTGCAAAGCAGGACACTGTAACACATTATACAAGCATGAAAAAGAATGTCTTTGGCTCAAATCACAGCTGTTCTTCATAAGTTCTTATTCAGAATCTGGGAAGTATGGGAACAGAAGCCACAAAGCACTTCCTCATTTTCTCCAGTTTAAGAAAGAAATCAAGTAAAATGTAGAGTGAAGAACCTAAATAAGCATTTAAATAAAACAGACATTTCCTATGGGTGGTGAATTAGTGAAATCGCTTCAAAAAATCTGTGTCATTTTTTTTCCCTGCATAATTTTTGGCTTTACTCAAGTGCTCAACATGAGCACCTGACTGCCTATAAGTATACTAGTGTTGTTTCAGTACTCTTATGCTAGCTGTCCAGTTTGCCAGCTGTTCAAAGGAGACACTAAAATTTGGATTATTCTTATGATCACTGATATGAAACTTGGTTTTGATACCCTAACAATTCCCTCATGTTTAGCATAACTCAGCTGAAAAGTTATAGGTACGTGGATTTAGACAAACAATAAAGAGAACTCATAAGACTTCTTCCTTCAGAAGACCAGGCTGAAAACAGAAAATTTGAGAAAGAGAACACATCCTTATTATTCTCTGTTTATTTACAAATTTAAAAAATTATATTTGTGAAAGATAGTAGACAGCTAATTTGTTTATTTGCTTCCCTTGAATACTTTGTATGTCAAAAGTAATTACTCGGGAAGATGGAGATCATAGGAAATCCTGCAGACCTTAGACAGAGTGCTGAGTTTGGCTGTCTGGCTTCACAGATAAGTGGGTAATAGACATATTTTGTTCTGGAAACTTGTTCTAAGTTCTTTCCAGTAAAAGAAAAAAAAGCCCAGTGTGTATTACTTGATAAGAAGTATATTTTATTTCTGATGCCAGAAAAGCCACTGTTTTCTCAGTCTTCTCTCCGTGCAGTCACATAACAATGTACAGCCTCCTTCCTCCCCCTCTGTGAGGAACCAATGAGTTTTGTTATGCCTTAACAATGGCTGTCAGAGGCACGTGGGGGAGAGGTTGTCATGTCCAGGAGGCAGCCAGGAGAATCTGGAGGAAAGCTTTGTCTCTGGGGACACTTTGCCTGGTCACCAGTTCATGTCTCGCTTGGCACATGCAGTCAGCAGGGGAACCCCACAGACACTGCACCCCAGAGACACTGTGCAGTTGGATGGCAAAAGGTCTCTGCCAATGGACTGCACCAGGGCATTGGACTGGGCCAGCGGTCTCCTGTGCTCCTGGGGAGGAGCCAGGGGCATAAGAAGTAAAGGAATCATAAGATTTGGGGGCTCTTTGGAGACTGTTCAATTCTTTGCCTTTTTACTCTTCGGGACTTTTCAAACTTGCTTTTGGAGTCCTGCCTTTTGGCTCTCCTGCCCTCACTGGCTCCTTGTGTCTGCCCTGCTACTCTGTGTCCCTGACTTTATTTCTCTTAGAATGATCTGGGGTCACTGAGCCTCCAGAGAGATGATCAGTAGTTGATGCAAGAAGCATAGAAGACATCAAAAAGCTTTACCATCTGGAGTAGGTGAAGTTTATAGAAAGGAAACTAGACTGAAAACTGAAGAAGTGCAAAGAGATGAAATTTAATATAAAGATATACATGAGTCCCGAGAGGCACAGGAAAAAGCTGTTTTTTGTGTGACTTCACTTCTTCGTACACAGATCCCGTTTAACACAAGGAGATAGCTAATGGCCTAAGTCAGGCAGGTTCCAATTATATAAGGAGCAGTAACAAGTTATGAAGTTTGCGTGGTTCACATGGGGTCAGGAGGAATGCTAGAAGTTCCAAAGGGCTGTCTAGGACTGGAACTCTGCCCAAGATACCTGATGCAATTTACAGTGCAATATGAAGGTGTGGAAGGTTATCAGGAAATGTCATACGTGTGCAAACCATGAAGAGACACAAAAAATCTTCCAGCTAGGGCATCCTCATTGGAATGACTCTCAGTAGATGTGACAATTCAGTTCAGCTATAAACTTTGGAGCTCTTTGAAAAATGCAATAAAAAATACACCTTTTACTTCTATTCTCCAAATGGACAGAAATAAAACAAAAATCAGCCAGTATCTTGAGAGAGTCAGGATTTTTCTTTGTTTCTCTGTTTTGAGAAAAGTACTATGATTACTGGTACTTAGGACTCCTTTTAACAGTTTCTAATTAATTAGATTTAATCCAAGAGAGTAATAGAGATTTAAAAAAATATTTAGAAAAAAACACCAAAAAAACCCATCCAATTTATGGTTTGACCAGTTGTCTTTACCAATGTTGCATTACAAATCACTACTTTTTTTATAGTTTGATAAGGAAGAATTATTATGATTAAAAACAAAACAAAACAAACAAAAAACAAACAAACAAAAAAACCCCAACCAAACAAACAAATCAAACAAAAAAAACCCCAAAACAACAACAACAACAACAAACCAACCTGCTTTAAATACCAGCATTGTTGAAAGAGAAAAAAGGCTAATTCAGCTTATTCATAAGCAGTTTTCATTCGAAAATACCTGATTGCTCATAGTCTCCAATTAGGTATACAGAGAGCCATCAGAAAAAGCTATCATGATCAAATGTGAACTTTGATCTGTTTCTCTGCACTTTTATCATTAATAGATTCTTCATCTATAATAGCAAAGAAATCAATTGTAGTATCATGCAAATAGGAAGAGGTTTGTGTAAAACTGCATAAGAAATGCAATATTATATATTATATATTATATATTATATATTATATATTATATATTATATATTATATATTATATATTATATATTATATATTATATCAATTAATTTCTTTACTACAAGAAACAGCTTTAGCAATTGGCTAAGGCACTTATTTTTAATAACTGAAGAACAGATTCCAGAAAAATTTAGGAACTGCTGAAGCATTTCAGGAGAATGCAAATGATTTATCCTTTACTTCGGCACTAAAGAAATAGCTGCTAAAAATAGATCCTTATTTATACAATGATGGTCAGTTATAGACTTTTATGGAAGAGTACAATACTTTCAAAATTAAAGATTGTCTCATAATAAACATATAGAAATGGCACCAAAATGCATAGTGTTGCTAATAGAATATAGCCAAGAGGAAGAGTGACATGCCTTCAGGTCTTTCCTTCAAGGTTTATTTTTATCTTAATTTCTGAAAAAAAAGAAAAAGAAATCAAACAGGACTTTCAGCTCCCAGATTGATGTGATCACTGGGCTACATAATCAGAGTTCAGTTTTCTTCCCTTTGTTAATCCAGTGTTTCAGTACAAGAAGATGAAGCATTTTTAAATTGCTGAATTCCCATACTCAATCAATTGGAACACACACCATGATCATCACCCAAACTTCTTTTCTGGACTCACTTCAAGAAGTGAAAAACCAGACATTTACAGAACAAAACTTTTGACATTTATCTTACTATGGAATGAATAGCACCTGAAAGTAAACAGAACTTTTTTGCTATGAATATTTTAGAGTAGTGGAGATGAATTTCATTACTTCAAGTTCCCATGATAACATGGAATGCAAAACAGTAAAATACTCTATTTTGTTCAAGCAGAAAGTAGACTTTCATATGGTTCCTACAGTAGTCAGTGGAAAATACTGACCATGCTCTACAAGCAATATGTTCTAAGAATGATTAGTGGATCCACTGAAAAGAAGATATTTGTAGGACTATCTGATTTGTTGTTCTTAATAGGACTTAGTGATGAACTAGAGCCCCGCCTTGTTTAGCAGTGTCCAAGAATTGTATGACTCTCAGTACATCTAGAAGGACATCTCTAGATAATGATGGAATACTAGGCTGGCTACAATTAAATAGGTGAGATATTTTTAATTATGCAGATAGATGACCAGGGATCTCTGCCAGTACAACCTTTCATTGACTATCTTACTCTATTCATCATTCTACTGAGTTCATATACCTCATCTCACAGCTCTATGTTTCTGTATTCATAAAAATAATTAATACCAGCTAGGATCAGCACAAATCCATTGCCAGCAGGCAAAGACATTGCTGTAACAGATCCTTTTCAGACCAGAGTTATGAAGACTGATATCTAACAAAAAGACAAGGAAGGGATAAGGTTAAATTAGAAAATACCTCTTTACATTCATAAAAGTGCATACATATAAAACACATATGCAAGTGAGACATCATTGTGGTTTCAAGTACTTATTGCTTGACAAGTGGACATATGTGCCTTGGCTTCCTTTCACCTTCTACTCTGCTGGTAATACAGAGCAGCTGTGACTCTAAATTTAAGCTAGGATTATGACTGTTGTCTCTTGACAAATTTGTTCACAGTTCTTCAGATACTTTTGCTGATTCAATACCACTTAACACTGGAATTTATCCAGATTTCTGCAAAAACTGCAGTTATGTTGAGCTTTTGAAATATCTTTAATTTGTACAAAGACAAGGGTATGAGTATTAGAGCAAATGTCAGTTTCATATAAAATGAAGTCGGGATTTGAATGAAAAAGGTGAGGTCTAATCCTTCACTACCATACATCTAAAGTGATTACAAAGAATTGATGGCAATTTAAACTAGAAATGCACCAGGGCAAAAAAACACTGACATAAATACACTACAAGGGCTTGATTTGGTTTGTTTTTTTAATTTGGTGGTGGTGGTGGTTTTTGTTTGTTTGTTTGTTTGTTTGTTTTCTATAAATATGTCTGTCATATGCGTGTGTTTGTGTGTTGAGGGAGGGTATTGTCCAGCTTTGGTCTGCACTGG
>VRYO01002772.1:37690003-37706163 GCA_009812075.1 Sialia sialis | reverse complement strand
GGAGAGGAGAGGAGAGGAGAGGAGAGGAGAGGAGAGGAGACATTGTAGTCTTCAAATTCCTTGTGAGGAGAAGAGGAGGGGCAGACACTGATCTCTTCTCTCTGGGAACCAGTTACAGCACCTGAGGGAATGCAATGAAGTTGTGTTTGGGGACATTTAGGTCAGATATTAGGGAAAAAGATTTTCGCCAAGAGGATGAACACTGGAACAGGCTCCCCAGGGAAGTGGTCACAGCACTAGGCCTGACAGAGCTCAAGATGCAGTTGGAGAATGCTCTCAGTCTCCAGGTGTGACTCTTGCGTTATCCTGTGTGGGACCATAAAGTGGACTCAATGATCCTTGTGAGTTTCTTCCAAATCAGAATATTCTATTATATATGTATATGTAAAATTACTACAGTGTGGATTCTGAAAGGTTGAGCTTGTTTTAAAGTGTTAGAAAACTTGAATGAAACATTTCTCTCACTTGTATTACCTATATAATGCCATATTTGCCAAAAACATTTTTCACATCAAAAAGAAGGAAAAGATATCAAGATTTTAGATTTCCATATGGCTTTAGCAAACATTGACTAAAATATCTCATGTTGTAGAGATAGTTTTGACATTTTTTACCTTTAGAAGCAGAAAAATTTTCAATATGCAGTGCACAAATTAAAAATGAAATAACATAATATTCCTTTAATTTTTCCACTATGATCTTATTAGTTTTAATAAAGCTGAAGTAATTTTAACCACAACAACAACAGTCTGTCCTTGCTTGTGTCTGTACAAGTCAGGTTTAATTATTGAGAAATATTCCTTGACAGTGTCTATATACACACTCAAGATCAAACACAATTATGCCTTTCAGTTGTACTTCTAGTAATTTTGAAGTTTGTGGCTTTTTAAATCACTGGCTGTTGGAACAATAAAATGGCAACTTAGCAGCTCAGCAAGTGCAGTATGATATTTTCCTTGGTGCCGCAGGATACCTATGAACATTTGAAAATGTGTTTTGAAATGTGCCAAATAGTTTTATTTAATATGGGCACTTCAGAAAAAGAAGAACTGATCAGCATGTGGGCATTATGGGCATTGCATTGCTCTGACACTTTCTAGCAGCATGAGACGTGAAAGAGGTCTTTTATTGAATTTCTGATTAAATGTCTGAATGCTGTGGAGAATGAAAAGTAGGACTGCCATAAATAATAGTAGAGCTAACTGAATATATTTAATTCCCAAAAACATTTGTATATCCCTTCTCATCCCATACTGCTCATTTTTGTTTAGGACCCCAAGTGCTTTTGCTTGAGAAAAATATTTACAGAAATTATGAGCAATCCACATCTCACTTGTAATGTTCCACACTCTGGACAGAAAAAGGGGCTAATTTGAATATTTTAAAGAAATATAATGTCCCCAGTATTCATTTTTGTACTGAAAAAGTGGAATGCATCATGTTATAAACATTTCATTTCAGGTTGCTTTAGGGGCTGATAGTAGGTACAGACAGGCATTTGATTATACCTGATTAATCCCCTAGACTATGAACTTTAATAAAAGCAGGTGGGGAAAGATGACTGGCCATCCAGTCTTACCAGGTGAAAACAGGAAAAGGACAGTTTTGTTGTTTAACCCCAGGAAGCAGCATGGTCCCACAGAGCCCCTTTCTTGCTCCTCCACAGTGGGATGGGGAGAAAATCAGTAAGGTAAAAGTGAGAAAACTCATGGGTCAAGATAAAGACAGCTTAAAAGCTAAAGTAAAAGTCCTGTACACAAGCAAAACAAAACAAGAATTTCATTCACCTTGTCTCATTGGCAGGCAGGTGTTTAGACATTCCCAGGCAAGCAGGCTCCATCATTCATAATGGTAACTTGAGGAGACAAATGCCATTCCTCCAAACATCCTTCTCCTTCTTCCCCCAGCTTTATATGATGAGCATGATGCCATATGGAATGGAATATGTTGTTGATCAGTTGGGGTCAGCTGTCCTGGTCTTAATGTTATGTAAGCATTACTCAGCAAAAGCTAAACTATTGGTATGCTATCAATAACATGCTCATTATAAATACAAAATACAGCATCATGGGGGCTTCTGTGATGAAAATTAAATGTATTACAGCCCAAAGCAGCACAAAGCATTCATTCTCAGAGGGAATGATGACCAGACCAGTACAAAATTCTAAGAAACTGATGAGAAATCTGAAAATTTTGAAATTCCAAATCTTGCCTCGTGTGATAATAGACCAGCAGGTAAAATTTACTTAATTTTCATTGGTTTGAAATATTTTCTCACTTTCAACGTTATGTCTACATCAAGAGCAGGATTGGAGAACATTGTGAAAAATTTCAGGTGTGACTTAGAGATCTGAACTCTAGACTTTGGATCCTAAAACTAGCTGCTTAGTTGTAACTAATTTTATAGACTTTGAATGACCCAGGCTTTTGTTTTTTAAATTAAAATTCCCCTATATCCCTGTTTTCCACTTGTGTGACTACCTGAAGCTTGACTTTTTGTTTAGAATGTGTGCTGTGTTCTGTAAGATTGCCTTAACTTGTCCAATTTGCTGCTTTACACTGCATGTAGTACTCCATTGAGAATAAATGCATTATATGTGGACCAAGTTACTTGCAAAATATAATGCTACTAATCATTTTACATGCAAAGCAAGCTGATTTTAAGAAAAATTGAATTCAGAGTTAAACCACTACCCTGCAATGCAGGAGAAAACAGATGTATCCAGACGGTAATTTTCTGCCCTTTAGTTAAATTTAAGTTGGCAGATTCTCCTTGTAATGGTCTTCAAAGGACTTTGTTGTCCTCTTGAGCTTAAATACTTACATTATGCAGATATTCATTTTATTAAGTCTGATTTTATCAGTCTCAATTTTGATATACTGGGTCTTATGCAAAATCTCATATTTCAAAGGACAATTCTTAAGACTGATGGTAAAATTTATTCTGAAGTCATGGTGTGTCAAACCCTCTTGCTGAAGTAGCCTTCATAAGTACGACACCATTAAAAAAGTTATTTAGGCCAAAGAATGAAAGACAGCCTCACACTGAAAATGTTTCTCTAGTTTAATATGTTAAGGACTTTCAGCTGTGAAGGAAAAAGCAACAGCTTTTATTCCTACTAAAAAAAGATACATTTAATGCATATAATATCGTATTGTCTTACATTTAAGTTTATAAAAGATATTTGGTAAATAGGCCATAAACTCCTCTTTCTATGACCTTCCTTATCTATTCCAAGACTAAGTTGCGTTTAATAGGATGCACATGAGCTCTATTTGACCACAATTATGCAACCTATTATTCATCTTATAAATTGTGATCACTAGCAATGTCTGACATGAAGGAAATAAAAAGTTACTTTCTTGAAGGGACTTTTCTTGCTGCAGTGCAGATGGTTATGTAGGTGATTGCTTGCACTTTTTTCTTTGTAACAGTGTGTAATACTCTTGATGTGCTAATTTATTCCCTAATGTTCTACTGAGCTGATTTATTAAATTTGCTAAATGTATGATCTTGCCCAATCTGTAGCCTTGTAATCCCCAGTGCCAAATCACATGAAATACTCTTTTTCTTCTACCATACGAAAGTGTCATCTTAATTTTCCAATTATGAATTTATTTTTCCTGGATTTTTTTTTGTGTAATGAATTGAAAGAAGAACAAATAAAACATCTTTCTATGATAGTTCCTTTTATGTTCCATATTTCTATGATAACTTGTCATGGTTAAAACCAAGCTGGCAGCTAAGCTCCACAAAGACATACATTCACTAACCCTCCCACCAGTGGACTAAGGGAGAGAAACTGGAAAAACAAAAAATTAGAAAATTCATGACTTAGACAATTTAACAGCTGAAGCAAATGTCATGTGCATAAGCAAAGCAACAAGGAATTTGCTCACCACTTCCCATGGGCAAGTAGGTATTCAATCATCTCCAGGAAAGTATGGCTCCAAAAAGTGTAACTGTGACTTGAGAATTAAAAATGGAACCATGTGCACCTCCTCCCTGCTTCTTTGTCCAGCTTTATATGCTGAGCATAATGCCATATGGTATGGAATGTTCCTTTAGTTATCTGGGAACAGCCCCCTGCCAACCTCTCATGCACCCCAAGCCTCCTGGGACTCAGGGACCTGTGGGGTGGGCAAGTGAGGCACAACAATAGTTTGAGAAGAGGCCATGTACATGGTGACATCTCCCAGGATAATCCCAATCTCCAACAGTGGGAGGCACAGGGCCCCCCTGAGCCATCGAGGCCTTCCCAGTGGGTTTCCTGATGGTACCAGGCCCTGCTGTGTCACAACTCCCACTTCTGTGGCAGCTTCTACCGCACAGCAGGACTCACTGAGCCGAGTACAGCCACAACATCTCCTTAAGTCCCTGCTTTAGGGTCAAGCCTCAGCCTCCCAATATGGCCAGTGTGGGCTGGGGGGAACAGAACAAGGCAGTGAGGTTTAGTTACCTTAAGAACCAGTGCAGAAGTTCCATACTGCAAGCACAGCCTTTGACTGCCAGCAGCAACTGCTGTGGCGACTGCCAAAACCACAGAGAGCCTTCCAGAACCTTCCAGACACTGGCAGGTCCAGGAGCTGCGTGGGCAACACTGGCCATTGCCTGCAGAGCCCAGGACTGTGCTCCCAGCTCATCCAGCTGTGCCCATGCCCGCCCCTTTGGAAGGGCAGGCACCTTGGCACCATGCAGCATCGATCCCTCTACAGACTGCTCCCTGAAAGAGTCAGACTTGATGACCCTTGCAGGTGTCTTCCAACTGAGACAACTCCGTGACCTGTATCATGGCACCAGTCCTCATGTCCCTCTACCTCTCCGTATCTTTGGACTCTGCAGGGCTGCAGGAGTGGAGACCCCAGAGACCAGGGATGGCAGCTTTCCTGGCAGCTCTCCCTGCAGCTCACTGGGCTCACGTACCACCTCTCCCGTGGGAGCTCCACAGGCCTCCCCTGAGCCCTCCACATCAGAGACCTCAGTCACAGTTCCCCCAGGGCCAGGGCGCGTTATCACCCCTTGAAATAACCTCACCCTCCAGGCAAGGCCTCACTGGGTCTCTTTCCCGAGTGCAGTTTCCCTTGCATTGCCAGGCAGTGCTCAGGAGCCAGAGCAAATACAGACCTTTGTGGCTTGTAGCCAAAGTAACCGATTAGCCCGGACACACCTGTGCTGGCCCTGACCATCCCAGAATCCCCTGCACCTTGACAGGCTGCTGAGAGAGTTGGGCTGGGCTGGATCCTGGGATCCATTCCATTCCATTCCATTCCATTCCATTCCATTCCATTCCATTCCCATGTGAGTACATTTTACAGCCTCAGCAGTCAAGTCTGAGGTGAAGTGAAAACACTTTGAATATTGTCACTCTGTGGGACAGTCTCCCTTAACCCTTTGAATACTCACACTTTACTATCCTTGCCCTTCCCTTTTCCCTCAGTCTCTGCACAGATAATTTCTGTGTTGAGTTCAGTTTTGTACCAATGTTTGTACCAATTGTTTCTTTTTTCTCTGTGTGCTTTTACCACCTAGGCAGTACTGGAATGAATCTTGCCAAGGAACTTTGTCACGTGAACGTTTATATTAACTCTGCTTTTGCCTACACCTTTTTCTGGCAATTCCTTATGTTAAAGTGGCTCCTAAACCACTCTTTTGGGACACACAATTGTCAATATGGAGCACATCACTACCTGCTTTGTATTTCTATGTTTTGTGTCTCTGGCTTCGTTTCACCCGGTAGAGTAAAAGAGGATCCTCTTTACCCAAATGTTTCTGTTCTTCCATAAAGCCCTGACTAAAGTGTTTTAGATTAGATCGCCTGCTTACTCAAACACTTTCTGGCACTGTTCCCAGCAGGGTAGAGCAGCAGAGAGCACAGGTGACTCTAATAGAGTTACAGAAGAATTAGGGTTGGAAGGGACCTCTGCACATCCCCCAATCCATCTGCTTTGCCAAGGCAGAATCACTTAGAGCAGGGGACACGGGAATGTGTCCGGATGATTTTAAAATGTCTCTGGAGAGGGAGATCCCCCAAGTTCCCTGGCCAGCCTGTTCCAGTGCTATGCCATCCTCACACACCCTCATACCCTTGGTGTGTTGTGGAGTTGTCCCCATGGCAATGCCTGCCCATCTCTCCAGAGAGAACCCTGTGCCTGGCTGTGTTTGTCATAGCTCCTCCATGCGCACCCTGGCCCAGGGTGTGGCAACTGAGGGGAAATGACTGGGTCTTGGAAGAGCAGCACTCATAGCCTTGCAGTGCATTGCACCTCACCTCACCATAGCACCTGCCACTCCAAGTTTTAAGGACTTATCGCCCTTACTGAATTTCTTCAGCAGGCAGCAGGTTACACTCAATATGAAACATTAATTTTCTGGGATTCTTAGTTGTCAGCCACCTCCTGCCATGGATTTTTACATTTAGTTGGAGGACATTTCATACTTGCCATGTGTGGTGAACTCTGGCTTTGTGAAAACCTGTGATTCTCTACCTTGAATTCTTCTTCAGCTATCAGAAGGATTTTGTCATCCAGTAAAGTAATCTCAGTCTATTAATGGAACTCAGATTGAACCAGGTCAGTGGAAGTCGTTGGATTTTCTTCAGGTTTTCCTATAATTAGTTCTGCAAGAAAATTATTCATCCTTACAGGTGAAGTGCATGAAATACCTCATATGTTTCTTTCTTCAATTCTTTCTACTGTGAATATTATGGAAAGAAAAAATCATCTAATTAGATACAGATGACCCATGTATTTTCTTTCTTCTTTTCACTTCAGGAATGTATCTATGAATATATTACTTAGAGGTCTTTGAATATTCACTGTTTCTAAAAATTTCACTGCTGAACATTTGTAGGTTCAGAAGACTTAAAATTATCTATTTGAAATTTTTGTAGCTATTAAAAACAGGTGTTGCAAGAAAACATAGAAGTCTTAATAATCAGTCAAGATAATAAGTTGGCTGCATTTCCTTTAACTTTAGATACTGAAATCAATAGCTAAACTAGTGACTTTAGGCTCCTCTTACTGTCGATGGAGACTAATTGGCTTCTTCAGGACATGATATATTCCTTATTGAAAGGTTACAATTATATGAACAGCCTTTGAAAATAATGTTCTCTCCACTGACTATGAAGCAGTAGATATGGGATTTTGACATGGCAGATATCCACACTTAATCTGTTGAATATCAGTTACAAAAAAGAGAAAATTCCTGATGAATTTGCTATCTAAATAAGAAAGGGGGAAACATAAATTTAAAGACATTAAATAGCTTGCACAAAAATCAGAACATAAAGTATCTCCTGGGTCCAATGATAACGTTTTAAGCAGAAGGCAGTATCTGCTTCAATTTTCAGTTTGCAGTTGTTTTTTCAAAGCTTCTTCGGCACCCTGAAAGAGTTCTCCTACTACACTATGTTGATGACAGTTTTTCAATGTTTATTTTGTAACTTATTTCCATTGTACTAAAAATGTTGTTTGATTCACTTCTACACAGAGACCTCATAAAAAATTGAAAGGCTTCAATAATTTTAAATCATTCTACACTGCACATAGAGATTTAAATTTCAGTGTTATTTTTTTATTAGCATTTTAATTTGGGAGGTACTAGGCTTCTACAAGATTTAAAATTATTGGAGCATTTCAAATTTTTATAAGCTTTTCAGTAAAGATGTGACTATGGTTCTGGGCTTATAAAGTGTAGGACAATTTAAATTTAATCTAAATTATTTAAGTGCTTCCAACTTGAGGGAGATTTTCAGTCTCTCAAACTGGGATCCATCCATGCTCAGAGACTAGAGCAATTTTATAATGTAAAACATTTTCATCATTTTAAAGACCTGCAAGCAGCATTCTGAAAAAGCCTTTGTTATTTTCAGTTTGTTAATTTAAAATATTTGTTTTCATTGGCAGTATGTGGAAATGAAAAAAGGTGCAATAAGAACATAAAGGGAAGTCTGTTTCCTCTAGAAAATTTTGGAAAAAATTACCTTTCCTGATGAAATAGATGGTGAAGTAATGTGAAGAACACCATTTACTAATGTACATTTTGAAATTTGGTGTGAAATGCTATATATGCTATAATCTCAGCTATGCCTATTGATATTAGGTGTACTCATTATCTGAAAATACCAAAGACATATAACTTCCATTTTTCCTCTTTAGTTTCACCTGGAGAGGAGCCAAAATGCATTTAATTGTATTTTGTTTAACTTTTGTCTGATGTGAAGATCTTAACTTCTTGTAAAATCAAAAAGGCTTGTGCCATTTCTATAATCATCTTTGCCCTAAAATCAACAAAATATTATGGCATTGAAAACATATAGATGTCTGGTTCATACAATCTTTTGAAGCAAATTTCAAAGACCACTGTTGTGTGCCTGGGGAGGAATTCTGCCAGCATCATCAGTTATTTAGACTGTAATGTCTCCATCCATGTAACATGTGAAAGTAACTAATTGATCTTGTCTTTTCCATCACTATGACAGTTATTTTCTGTTGCTGGACCATCATATGCAACTCAGATTGCTTAGTCAAAGAAATCTCTTATTTTTCAGGGTACTAGAAAACTGCTAAAGGCACAGAGCAATTGTCGACTATCCTGATTACAGAGAGGAGAGAGGAGCTTGGCAAGGTGTGGTTTTCCCAGCTGTTATTTTATATCTCTCAAATAATCACTGGGAGGTATGACTCCAGGATAAAAATGAGTGGGCCTCTCTTTCTCTCCCTCTCTCTCCAGCAGAAGGAGAGTCAGGGTCAGCTACTGAAGACCCTAGTTCCTCTGCTGTACTGCCAGTCTCCTTCTCTTTCTCTCTGGGATGCAGCTATGGGATGTGGTGCTGAAATAATACAATTTAAAATTTAAATCTACAGTAGTGCTGACCCAACAGTTCTGGTGTGGGGGATTCCATGGGGAAAGGACTGTCAAGGGCAATGCCAGCCCAGCCAAGCCCATCAAGCCAAGCCTGAACAAGTCAAAATAAGGCAGCAGAATAGTGGGAAAGTGGCCATGACCTGTGGGGATAACCTCCAGAGCAGTGAAGCAGTAGAAGCAGCAGCACAGGCACCTATGCAAAACTGAGCCACAGTGGAGCAGCAGTTCAACCTGACTCGGGCTACCCAGCTTTTGGGGGGTTTCTTTGTCACTGTCATTTTTTCAAGCTTGGCCAGGGGTGTGGGGCACACACACATTAACTGCAGGAGCTGCTCTGCCATCTTTCCTGTGTTCCCAGTGGCCGTTTGGTAAGGTGCATAGGAATAGTTGCCATATTGACTTTTGTATGGGGAAGTCACATTGGCATGACCCATGCAGGGTGACTGCTACTTTTTGTTCCTCACTGGTGATGAACACCTTTTGATGGGCAAAAAACTTCTCTTTTTGTATACCATTCCTATTAATATTGCTGTTATTATGTTTATCTTATTCCATTGCTTTGTGCTTTCAGTAAATTGAAGAGTGGAAAGGGGAGTGGCTTATCTGTAGTTTAATTTCCAGCTAATGTTTAAACCAGCACATAAAGCTAAAGGTGTTAGAATCACTAATTTTGCAGAAATTAGCTTTCAGATTCAATTTGAGCAGAAGTTACGTGAAATCTTTTGTGCATATGTTAATCAAGATGCATCAAGACTTCCCAGGGAAGAGTCAATTGTGCTAGTAAAGCAGGCACTAGAAGCTCTTGAACTAGATCAAGCAGGTGGAAAAATGTCATCTTTAATCTCCTGGTTTCATGGGTCAGATCCAACCAGATAGTGGACAGTCACATAATTTGTATCACTCTAATCCAGAAAGAGCTTTAAATATATATTATTTGAGTCACTAAAGGATTGGAAGATCGAAGATGATTCTTTTGAGGTCAAATAATTGATAAAGCCAATTCTGTCCCTCTCATAAAAATTCAGTGGCTTTCTGTTTGGATAGTAGAATCTTACTGTACAATCCCTGGTAAAGCCCATTTACCACCCGTCTGGCTAAAATTTATGTAGCACACAAAGAAAATACCTACACTAAAGAAGCTGTTGACCACATAGAATGGAAATTGATAATTGCTAACAGGTATTTGAATCCCAATCCCTCTCCATTAGTGATACAAATGGAAAAAGAAAGAAACAAAATACATTGGCTTATGAAGGAGCATGGTTGGCTCTCATTTTGCAAATTTAAGGACCAGATTCACTGATTTCCTGTAAGTACTTCAGTGGCTTTTCTGTACAAAGTAGTCACAAACTTGGTTTAATGGCAAACACTAAACTGAGTTTACAGCTGTGTTCTGTTTTAAGAGCAGTATAAACCATCTGGAGAATACTACTAAATGTCATCCATAGAATCAAGTTCACATTCTCAGTTGATTTAATTTTAGTTTTTTCCAGCGTATATCAGTTTATACCATTGTTAATAAGTATACAAATCTTCATTAAGACATTTTTGCTTAAATCAAAATTTTGCTTCAATGAAGACAAGATGACAAACTGTTATTGAGTTCTGACTGTTGTATGAGATTTGCAACAAAAGTACTAACTAAATAACAAATCATCCCAACAAATCGGTATAAAAAACAATCTTTGTCTCAGGGTTCCTGCACTAATATAGAACTACAGAGTAAGTAATAGAATATCCTGAGTTGGATACCTCTGGCCATAGCAAGCTAAAGGGGTTTTATTTAGAACCAAGAATGCATCTGTGGGGAAAGTATACCATTCCTGCATCATAATGAAAGAAAGGACAAAAGTTTAAAATTACAAATTTAAAATAAAATGGAGAAAAGATGAGACAGAAGTTGAGAATTAATGTTGTGGCATTATATCTATGGTCACAAAACTAGATGAAGTTTATGCTACATGTTCATCTTGGAGATGGAATAAAAATATTTTCAAGATTCTAAATTTATCACTGAAGTCATAATAAGCTGAAAAAAAAATCCAAAAAATAAACAAAAACCACCAACCAAGTCTGTGTTCCCAGGCATGTTTTCTGTTCACAGAAAGGAAATAAGGATTATAAGGTAAAAGAAAATTTTGTTCTATCACCCTATCAATGCTATTGCCAAAGGGTGTTCTTTGATGAATTTTTTTTCCTAATAATTGAAACTTTTTACATTTTCCTCTTTGTTTTTTTTATGTTAGCCAGAAGACAAAGTTTCCAACCATCATAGCTGTGCTAAGAGTTGATAAAATGGTGCATATTACCTATGTATGTATGTAAAAAAAAGCATTTGTAAATGCATAAGAGATTCGTAATTCTGGCATTTTTTAATAAATGTTGTCCCTTATAGTTTGAAGAATTACTAGATATTTTTAAGTCATATTTCCAAATTTTTTTTTTCTTACAGTTTTATTTGAACCTGTGGCTTTTTTTTTCTTTCTTTCTTTATTTTTTTTTTTTTTGGGTTTGGTAGAAATCTCTGATTATATTTGTGAGGATAAATTTAACTTTGACTAAAGAGGAATTGTAATCAACAAATTAATTCAGTTTTTAAACTTCCAGTGAACATGTTCTTCTCATAATATTATCTAGCATATGATTGATTGGTTCTCAATTTTAAATTAAATGAGTACTTCAGAAGAATTTGGGGATTTTTAGGGGGAAAAACAACAATAGAGAAAATGTCAAATAAAAAAATATAGAGATGTATTTGCTTGATTTTGCACTAAAGCAGAAATCAGCACCAATTTTTACCTGATTTTTTTTTTAACTTTAAAAAAAAGCCAAACCCTAAAAAATTTCACAGCAGCAATGAAAGTAAATAATGCAGAAATATTTCTAAGACATTTTCACAGTACAACTTTGTATTGCTATGTAAAATGTTGTTCCTTAGGTGTAATTGTCTATTACTCAATCAAGCAAAATGGCAAATGCAATCAAGGTTCATTGAAGCAACCAAAAATTCCAATCAATAAACTCACGGTCTTAAGTACAGCACCTATAAAATCTTGTAATACACTCTGTGAAAATGCTTGTGTATTTTCAGAGTGCCACTCATCTACACATTTTAAATTCTTTATATGTATTAATTTATCTTTGCTGATGATTTTTTTCCCCCTGAATTTCCAGTAATATTGTGAAACCTAAAATGTAGTAAAGTGACAGCAGGTTCTTTAAGATGTAAGGTTCTGCTACATAGACTATGACAAGATCTCAAGGTTTTCCTTGTAGATCTTCTTATGCAAACTATTAGTTAAGCAATCTGTTTTGATTTCCTTTTATTTGTATGACCTTTTTGCTCAGGAGGTATTTTTGTGTTACACTGCATAATTTTTCCCCTATAGCACTTTTTTTTTTTAATAATAAAAGTTTTCAATTTATTAACATGTGAAAAATCTGCTTTTCTGTCCTTAATACTGTAGTTTAAATATCTAGTGCAAGACATACTCTATTACTAGCCCTCTGTAAAATGGTGTGAGGACAGACAAAATCCTAGTTTTCCATTTGGTAATTTAATATGCGATTAAAATTACTATAGTTTCCTGGTCTAAAGTTCTGTCTTAGACAATCTACCTGACTGTCGCCCTGCAATCTGCTTGACTTGGTGGGACAGGTAACTTGGTTACATCAGGTAACTGTAAAACTGTAGTCTGTGTGGTCTTCAATAAAGAAATCATCTCTCTACAGCAGCAGATATACTATTCTGCTGTACAATGATTACTATGACTCTTAGTCCCAGTATGTCAAATTTAGAAGTTAGTCCTTCTAAACATCCTGTACTCACAAAATTTATTTGCCTGATGTGGCATCTGATGCATCAAGAATTATAAAAAGTAGCAATTTTTTTTCCATAAAAGCAATAGTTTGCTGGAATATTGTATGGTCTCCACTAAAGACTGAGCACTGTAACTCTATTGCTTGTGTACGCATATCATTAAACGCTTTAAATTACTTTAATTATTTATTAGCATGGTTCTGTTTGTTGGTCTCTAGCCATTTCCCAAACAATTTATATTAAGCTCTGGAGAGTCAGGGTCGGTCACAGACCACTCCCAATACACAAATAGGGGAGCCCATGCTTTCCCTGGAGTGTATAAAAAATTAATAGTATGGATACTAGCTTTTGTTAGTTAGCTGATGTGATTCAGGGAAAGGGCCCTGGTACGTTTAATATATTCATTTAATTCTTTGAGATGTGGTTTCCAATTTTTGTGTCACAGAGAATTATTCATAAACGTCTACAAAACTGAAGGATTTAATTTGCTGGGAAAACTATTTTTAGTCAGGATTATTGGTCAATAATTTGTCCGACCATTAGTTTCACCCTTCATAAATGCTATGTTTACTACGTTCCAGGGGAGAAAAAGATTTACTAACACCCAGAAGACAGCAGTATTTCTGATATGCCTTATCAGGTGTCTATTCTCTGAGAGAAGCTACTGTGATTATCTGTCAAGTTCATGGATTACAGAAAATCCCTTGGAGGAAGTTGTGTGCATGACTGTAGCCTCAGGAGAAAGGAAGAGCATAAGAATAAACCTCTCCACTGACCAGCATCTACTTCACAGAAAGCAAGCCTGAGGACAGTGGTTTTTTGGGACTGCATCCTAGATGAAAGGGCAAACCCAAGATAAGACACATTCTATCTAGTCAACATTTCAACTGAACTGAATAGAAAAAGGTCTTTAGATAAGAACTAAAATAAAGACAATCAGGCACATTCAATTTCCCCCTCACACACACCTCCTATAGTTTTGTCTTTGAACATAATCACCCCATTAAGATTTGAAAAGCAGTACGTTAGGCAGTCTTCATGGATGCTATGGTGTTGGTCAAATATCAAAAAAGGTTTCAGAACTTATGGCCCTAAGCAGGAGTATTGCAGGAGTATTGCCCACTTCTGTAGGGTCCAGAATCCTTGCAATGCAATGTATGTTAGTATTATTGTTGTTGCCGTTATTCATGTTGATATGCATATTATTATTAATAATATCAATATCAATATTATTTTGGCCTGGAAAACTCAATTATCTAAATTAGTTTTAATTCTGTAATTCTAGGTTTACTGTTTCTCTTTTCTGCCCTCTGAACAGTTAAAACCAATTTGTTAGGAGCATTTTTAGGTATGAACTTTGGATGTGCTATTCTAATGAAGCGTTTGGCATTAGTACAATGGGTTCTATGGGGTTTTGTTGCACAGATATATGGGAAGGACACGGAATATGAAGAGGAGCTAAGCACGAGAAGGAGCAGTGGAACCATGGACACTGGAGACTTCAACTCATGCAGATCAGCTACAGAAGTGTCTCAGTCACTAGTTCTAGGGACTTAGTGTGAAAAGTCATGGTAAGCTTCTCTCATGCTCACTGTCTTGGGGAACCTGCTCAGAAATTTGTTTGCCTCCTCAGTTGTTGTGGATTTGAGTCTAATTTCCTTTCTTAAAATTCAGTACTCGTGGACCATTGTCCTAAGTAAACTCATTAACTGTTTCTCTGGTTTCTACTAGTTCATTGTGGCTGTTCCACATTTCACTATCTTTCTCAATTTTTCCATCAATTCTTCTGTATTTGCAAGTAGGTCAAGGATGGCTTCTCCTCTTGTTGGTACATGGTTAGCTGTCTTTGGTTACTGGGAGAAAATTCTTCTGTAAATGGTATTTTGTGATTCTGAGTATCTTGAGATTTTAAACAGGAAATTTTCATTCCTGCAAGTCTCTAGTCATGTACCATGTTGTTTTAAATTCTTTGCAACTTTACTTAAAAACTGATTAATTAAATTTGTTAACAAGGATTTGAGGAATTATCTCATATGTAGACCTGCAGATTTCAAATGGCTTAAAGGAATTATGCATTTATCTTTGCTTGGATTTGTTTTGGGTGGTTTTTTTGGCTTTTTTTTTTCCTTTAGCATGGAGTAAATTAAATCTACCCAATAATGTGGGGCTATTTAAAAACCCAATAAGAATTCTGACTAAAACTAACTTTTCCTTTATATACACAATTACGTCTATACATTGGAACGGTAGTTGCAAGAATCATCTTTCATAGGCACGCTTTCAATGAAGCCCATTATGTTATTGTAGTACCATCATTTAATACTATCTTTGTGCCTTCTGTAATCTTCTCAGTTGTGTTTGCAATTATCAAAGTATGTAGTCATTTACTCTTTTTTCCCCCAGATTTTTTTTACCATGTACTCTGTATAAGATTCAATGTTTTATTAACAACTGCTTGGATTTCTAGTATGTGCCAGATGGAGATAAAAAAAGCTAATTTTCCCTCTTCTAACTGCTAACAGTAGTTTAACACTTTTCTGAAGAAATGTACCAATTCTGAACTTAGGTTAAGTAGTCATATGTCAAAATATGGTAAGTCTCATCTCAGACTACTGCAACTTGCAAGGCTTGCAGCTGTTATCATTAATAATACAGAACATGGAGACAATTGTAATATCTGTTGAAATCCTCAATATCATAGAAATTATGATCAGCAAATCTTTGACATTATTATTTCATCAGTCTGTAGTTTGTGAATACTAATAAGATGTACTTTTGACACAGGCATCATGTCTGAACTAAAAAGCCATTACTGAAATTATAATATAAATAAAATGTGGAATGAAAGGCTAATAACGAGTGTGCCAGATGTTATACTCTGAATGCTTAGAATATTTATGGACTGTTCCAGTCAGATGGTGGATGCTCTGGACACATGGAACATTTGAGAAATACAACATCAGAATATACTGAATAATACAGTATAATACAGATGTTTTCTAGGGGATGGTAATTACTGCATTCCTGACTAAGCACTGGAAAGAAAATTGGAACTTCAGTCATGTGGAAAAGAGGTCTTGGTGCAAATTGTACTACTGGTTAAATAGCATTCATTTTTTCACTGATGACTGGAAAATAATACTACTTTCAGCTGATTCAAAAACAGAGAAATATAGGAAGAAAACAATCAACAGAAGTGGTCAAACACTTTCGAGAACCTATTAACTGAATTATGGAATTAATCTATCAGTATTCTGCGTGTTAAATAATATTCTTACATATATGCAAAACCTATTTAATGCTTTAGTGTATACTTCTTTTTGCTTTTGGTTTACTCCAATGTCTGTTATTTGGGAAGTTGTCTTGTCACTGATTAACTCTGAGAAGCAGACAATATATCTGTATGATATAACCAATAGTAGGCTATAGAAAGTGAGAAGTGTACAGTAATTTCACGATTATAAGCCGCAC
>VRYO01002772.1:37658921-37689003 GCA_009812075.1 Sialia sialis | reverse complement strand
GATTCTTCAATGAAAAAGGTGCGGCTTATATTCGTGAAATTACTGTAGCTGTAAGAGGCCTAAGGTTTTGTGTCTACATGTAAAGCATTCATTTCATCAAGAAAAATCATGACCAGTGACTGAGGTCCGACTGTAAGTACTCCAAAGAGATCATGAAAAAATGAGAAGGACAAGTTACTTTGAAATTTATCGATACTTCATTTTTCCTCAAATCCTAGAACTCATTAATCTAAACTGAACACCCTTGGCTACTTTTAAGTGTTGCACTGCTCCCTGCTGAACTTCATGAAGTTTCTATCAGCCCATTTCTCCAGCCTGTTGGGATCCTTCTGGATGCATGGCCATCAGTGACTCTTCCCAGTTTTGGTGTCATTAGCAAAGTTGCTGAAGGTGAACTCTGCCCCATCATCCAGATCATTAAGATCATTAAGGATGTTAAGCAGGACTGGACCAAATACTGACCACTGGAGTACACCACCAGTCACTGGTCTCCAACTTGCCTCTGTGCCACTGATCATGACCCTCTGTGTCTGTCCATTCTTCCAGTTTTCAATGGACCTCACTGTCTACTTATACAGCCCATATTTTCATCAGCTTGTCTATAAGCATTTTAAATGAGACAGCATGAAAGATCTTGCTGAAATTAGAGTGATAATATCTACTGCTCTACCCTCATTTACCAGGACAGTCCTTTCACTGCAGAAGTTCATTAAGTTTGTCAAGTGTGTGATTGTTCCCTCAGTGAATCCTTGATGACTATTCCTGAAACTGTCTTCTTTACATGCCTGAAAAGGGAGTTTAGATTTAGTTTATCTCCTAAAGGCCCTCAGAGGCACTGAGGCTGAGCAGTATATAGCTCCTGGGTCATCCTCATTGCCCTGTCTGAAAACAAGAATAACATTTACTTTCCTTTGACATCAGCATGACATCAGCAAGCTCTCTCAGAAATTGTGGGTGTATCCCCTCATGGATGTTAGATTTATGTACGTCTGGTTTGTTAAAGTATTCCCTGACATGATTCATTTCCACCAGCTTTTCATCTTCTTTTCCCTTTTTTTTCTGGTGTCTGGGATTCCCAAAGGCTGGGTTTTAGAGCAGATACTACACTTTTTAGGCAAAGAAGGCATTCAGCTCTTCTGCATTTTCCTTGTCTTGTGAACCAGGTCACTTGTCTCATTCAACAATGGTTATCCTTGTGTGTTTGCATCCTCTCTGCTTTTGTACAAGCAGATTGACAAGGAATAGAAACTTCAGGGCTTTTTTCAGCCAAAAAGTATCTCGTGCTGTAACACATAAAAATAAGGAGGTAATTGCCAGAGAGGTAGCTTTCTGAAGTACCCTGTGTTAGTGGAATGCAAAAGACAAATTCTAGTCCATTAAAGAATTTTCAGGGGGAAAATTATGGAACATTATTTTAATTAAGAAGAATGGCCAAATTATGTAATTGTGTCTGTTGCAAAAGCTAGATAGAATGGTTTTGGGGGTCAAAGATTAATTTTTTTCTGGATCCTGTAGTGAATTTGATGTGGGATGAGGGATGTCTGGAAGAAATAATATCCTTCCACTATCAGGGAGTTCTATAGTGCTCTCAGAATGTGAAAACTAGCTGAGATTTCTGTAGGAATTGTATTCCAGAGGGAAGTTCTAAAAGGTACATCTCTGATAAAGACAAACAAACATCACTCTATCTAGAAAGGAAGGCTGTCTGTCATACAATAGTGTGTAGTAAGTGCTTAAACTCCAAGAGTTCCTGTGGGGTGTATCACAGCCTTTAGATGAATACTGAGAGAAACTAATCTCAGGGCTGGTCATTAGCTAAAAGTTCTGAGAAGTAGACTGCAGATTCCCAAAGTCATTGAGGAAACTAAATTTCATTCAACAAAGGAAAAAAATAATCAAAAATCCTGAATGCCTTTGTGAGTCTTGGCCTGAAGCAAAATTAGTTTAAACTATCTCTTTTATTCAGGCTGTGAAAGGTTTTGAAATGGACTTACATTACTCTGGAGACATATGCCAACCATCCATTTATAAGATGTCCTAATATGGCACATTTTCAAGCCCATTTCTCACAAATGTTTCACTATGCATGAAACTACAGAAGGTTATTTCAGACCAAGAGAAGTAAAGACAATTTTCTAGCAGAGCTGATGGGCTTGGTGCTTCAGAAGTGCACCTGCCAGGTGAAATGCCTAGTTGAAAGACTTCAATTTAGTGTTAAATACAAGACAGAATACATATTATAGAAGAGGTTAAATTTAAAAGAAATTGATAGATTTTGTTTGGGATTATTTTCTTTAAAGAAAATGTCTTATAATTCCAGTTCTTATTAGGAAGAAATAAGAACCAAGACTCCAGTACATCATTAGATATACTCAATAAATGTCATAGCTATTTTACTCTTTAAAATGGGGGGTGGAAATGGAAGTTTAATATCTTAATTTAAACCACTATAGTAGTTTTTAAACTTACCAAATATTGGGAACAATTACAGCTGTATTCTCTGGCAAATAAATAGTTGGCCAAAATGCAAAATTTTAGCTCTTTTTCATCCATTGATATAGCTAGTGAAGTAAAAGTACTTCTTTTTCTAAGCCAAGGAAGATACTGCTGATCTGTTAAGGTTGGCAATTAAGATTTTATTTGATACAAAGTTGATGAGTTTGAGGTCCATTAAGATTTCTTTTGAATTGCCAAGTAATTTGGTGAAGATCAGTCCAGAGCCAGCGATGATACTGTACAGTTTTCTCATTATTAGTCTGAGCTACACTTGAAACAGTGTCCTAGAGGTAAAAAGTGTCAATATTTTATTTCCAGTCCCCTCAATTAAACAGCTCCTGCATGATTCATACTTAGCAATAACAACAGTTATACTGAGGAGAAAGACTATAAATCTTTGGATTTTTTTGGTGGGTTTTTTTTTGTTTGTTTGTTTTTGTTGGGTTTTTGGTTTTTTGGTTTGGGTTTTTGTTTTTGTTTTTGGGGTTTTTTTTGTGGTTTTTTTTTTTTTTTTTTTGCCTATCTCGGGTAGATTTGCTGCCACCAGCTTTATATTCACATCTTAGAGGCCTTTGGGTAATAGGGCTTGGATTGGAAAGTCGTACTCAATAAAAATAACAAGGTTCTGGAGATTATTTTTTTAACTTCTTATTAAGAGGCTATTGGTGACAATAACAGATTTTAAGGCATAACACCAAAGCTAACAAGTCTTTATGTTCCCAAGAAATTGGGAACAAAGTGGTATGCTAACTTTTGAAATGCTGCAAGGTTCACAACTTGTATAAGGCAAATCTCAATATATTTTCCTTCCATAGCAGTTTACTCTAGAGATAATTCTTCTATACCATTAACATATTGTTTTAAAACTCTAAAAGTGTTCAAAGCAGCTGTCAACTGCTGAAAACCAACTCTGCAATCAGATGGTTACCTTGTAATTCAAAATACAGGATTTATTAATGGTTTTTGCTGTATGAAGAGATGATGTGAAGAGTATCCATGTTGCCTGCCAGGAGAGCATTCATTTAGACTACATGCAGATGAATATTAAGAGAAAGAAAGAATGGCATCCACATAGCCTGACCTGCTTGAATTTTGAGGAGCAGGCACAATTGCATCAGTGTGACCATCCAGCCTACACTTACATTAATAGTTTGTATGCCATAAAAGCTTATGATATAGAATAACTGACAAATAACCTATTTCTCAATACCATACGGGGCACCCACACTATGGACAGATGCCCTCGCCTTATGTGTTAATTCAAACTCCATACAGGTTTATTAATGAAGAATTAATCCAAACTGATTATCCAAATGTGAAAGATAAGTTCTTCAACAAAGGACTAGGTTGCTATGTGACAGACCATAATGCAAATGTAAACTAACTCAGAGGTATCGTATATTTTGGAGCACTGAGAACTGAGAACGTGGATAATCATGTGCTGAACAGCATGAAGCAGTGTACACTAGGCCTGATTCTTTTGCTACTTTATGTCATGGTGGATATTTATTAACAACACCTTGTTGTTAACACCTTGTTGTTGTTAATAACACCTATTTGTTTTAATAAATAATATTAGCATCTTGTCTAGGGTTTGTGTTTTTTTCCACTATGTATGTCTGACTAAGTGTCATGAGGGCATAATCCTTTGAAAAACTATATAAAACATTTTTTTGTGACTGGAAAGAAAAAAAATCTGAATATTTCAGCTATCTTAAGGGTGATCATTTAAGGAAGTTATCAGCAATTTTAAATTGGTATCCAGATGTTTTCATTTACATTATACAAATTTCATGGACACTTATAAGTAGAAATTTGTACTCTAAGCTCTTCTGCACTTTCTATTAGTCAAGAGTATTTTTATGAATAGTGTGAGAAGATATTGAAATGGGCAACTTAGCATTTTAGGTAAAAATCAGAACAAAGAAATTAAAGATGCAATTGCCTAAATATAATTTTGGTACTATTTGATAGGATGTTTGAGATATTTATCTGGGGTAAACAGGCATAAAACAATATCTATAGAAATTCACACCTTCCTTTCTGCTCATAGAGACACTGCTAGAGGACAGGTGACCATCCCAGATCATCTGTGAAATGGTCCTAAATTTAAGTGACTTCATAGACCACAAATAAACATTAACAATTATCTGCATGTGATTCCACCCAACAAGGTTTAATCTTTCTTTTAAATCTAATATAAATATTCAGAAATTGAATCCTGTTTCTAGTTTAATTGAATAGTTTGTTATGTTTGAGTGACATTCTCTTGCTGCAATGCAAATACTCTGAATGTGGGATTTTTCCATATTTTTGTCATTAACCAGTTTGATTATTTCTAATTATGTTTTCCTCACTGTTTGTGTATGTCTTTTTGCAACTAAACACGAAGAAACCCCAAACCCCAGTAGTTTTGCATTCAGCTCACAGAGGTATAATTTGTTCCCTTTGCTGGAGGAAATCCTCGGTGATGTGTTGCCAATATTTGCTGCCAAGAGACTCTCACAAATCATTCTCCCCTTAAGCCTGTGTTAAATCCATGCATCAGGAGTATGTGTACTGCAGAGGGGAATGGCAACAGACTAATTTGTTTCCAATTTAATGTGGAAATGCATTCTCATAAACATAAGCAAGAAAGATAGGATCTTATTCACTAACAGATTGGTATGAAGCTTCTGGAAATATCCAGACCACGTTCCTTAGTAAAAACATACTGATGAAAAACCTGTGTGCAGATAGATTTACTGTGATATCACTGTGCTTTGAAACAGCATGAGAGTAATACTCTTATTCATTATCTATTGAGGTGTAATACACGGCAAAGTGTTTGTTTTCCTCACTATGGAATCCTCCATTCGATAAACTCCTAAGAGTTCCCAAATTAAAAATGTTGCTGATATGGTATACATACACACACACACACACACACACACACACACGCACACACACACACAAACACACAGAAAAAGCCCAATTACAAAACTTTTTATATTCTGAAGAAAGTTTCTTCCTTCTCAAATTGCATAATGACACCCCTATTTGTGTGTGAGTTTGTCTTTCCCAGGGCAATTACAAGGGCTTAGGAAAGCACTACTGTATGAGGATTATCCTGAAGAGTTTTCAGACAATGAGACTAATAGTGCTATATTCCTAAAGATCTTCTCACAAATATGTGATATAGGAAGAATGCAAACACTCTGCATAGGTCTTCTTCTGACAGTGGCTGAGAAACTCTTATGAGAGTCATAACCTTTAGGTGACCATAAATTCAAGGAAATAAATCTGTTGTTTTATGCGGTTAAAAATGTTTCACACTACATGGATAAATCAATTATTTATTGGATGAAAAAAGAGGGATGCAACAGAGGTAAGTGTGGCACATCCTGTTCTCATCTACTCTTGCAGCAGTGTTGTGTGATTTAAAATGGTGCTTTAATTTTTCTCTAAGGCTATGAAGCATACATCTCCTCAAAGCGGTTTTAATCTAGTATTTTCATGAAATATTATATTACGTAATTTTTGCTTAATTTTGAATTGAAAAAGTATTTAATAAAACTATCCATACCCTAATCATGAATACTCCGCAACAATTTGAATTAAAATGTGCTCACTCTTTCTAATCAATAGGTTAACAAAAATGTCATGGAAAGGGAGTCACTTGTAAGTTTAGTTTGAGAAAAGGAGGCCCAGGAGACACTTTAACACTCCCTACCCTGACCTGAAAGGAGGTTGCAGTGAGTTGGAGGTCAGTCTCTTCTTCCAGACAAGTGACTGGCCTGGACAAAATATCCTCAAATTGTATCAAGGTTTAGATTGGATATTAGGAAAAATTTCATCATTGCAAGGGTGGTCAGGCATTGGAATAGGCTCCCCAAGGAAGTGGTGGAATCACCATGCCTGGAAGTGTACAAAAAACACATGGGTGTGACATTTGGGGATGTACTTTAGAGGTGGACTTAGCAGGGCTAGGTTAATGGTTGGACTCAATTTGTAACTATAGTGCAGTTAGGAGACAATCAAATATTGAAAAGCAGAGAGAACTACAGATAGGAAGTTCATTTTCCTGAATAAACAAGAGCAGTGATTGGAAAACCAAAAATATGAAGATATGCAATATGAAGATATGAAGAATTAGGAACACATGTTAATTGCCCTTGGGAGGGATGCAAATAGCACAAATTTCTTTATCTCTGTGTGCACTTAATTTATTACTGTTCACATCTCTTGTATTTGTCTCTTATGCTGAATAACATGTATGTGGTTTCCTGGTTTGGGCCAGGATAGCATTAATTTCTGCAGTAGCCAGGAGTGGGCAAGGCTAGGACTCAGAGGTCATTCTGCATCACCTCCCCTCATTTGCTGGGGAGGGCTCCCTACTGGGTCTGGCTAGTGTGGGGAGGAAGCAGTCATGAATTTTCAGGGGTTGTCCAGGAGCAGTAAGCAAACAACCTGTGAATAGTCCAGCTTTTTTCTTATATGTTCTGGCATTAGGACTTTGCTCTAACTGTTTGCTGTCTTACTTATTAGCTGTTTTCAATAATCTGTTCTTGTCTCAACCCAAGATCTTTACCTTTTCTGCCTCCAGTTCTCCTCCCTGTTCTGTCTGACGGGGAGAAGGAAGGAGAAGTGAGGAAGTAGCATGTGGTTTAGTGTAGTTTACTTGGAACACTAAATTAGGAACTACTGTTCCTCAACAACATCCAACACTATTTGCACTCACCATCAGGCATGAAGTGTTGGGATGACAACAGATCTGCCCAGAGCTGGTTGGAAGGAAATTTCATCTAGGCATTTGCTGTATTAGGGTCCCAATATTGCTTGGTCTGTTCATGTGTGTGTATGGTACTTAACTGTGTGTATTCCTCTATATGAAAAATGTGCTACTCATGATGATATTTTTCAGAGCAGGGAGAGAGATCAAAGCTGCTTTGATGCTGTACTGTGTGTTACCAGCTTATTATATAATAACATCAAGGGCAATGAGTGTCATTTGGGATGGGTAGTAGGGTTGCTCTCCTATCTTTCCTTCAGGTTCTATCTCTAAAAGTCCATTAGCAATCATACCCAGTCTGTGGGAGGAACAGCTTTTCACCCCCTTTTCCTCCTTTAGACCTGTTAAAACAGCTTTTGAGAATTTTGTATTCTTCCTTGGGTGTTAAGGAAAGCACATACTTGTTGCTAGGTCTGCCAGGTCTCCTCAAGGCAGTCCACACCACGTTTAGAGTTACAATAGAAATATTTTAGGATGGCCTTTCAGAGAAATGCCCCAAGGTTGGATAGTCAGAAGTGGAAAGATGGAAGAAAATGGTCCAGTTCTTGAGGGACTTTTCTATTCCGGTGTTTTGAAAGTTTGCCCCTGAACAACTCAGGACTCTGATAAAGTGGCAAAATATTTGAAAGAAAAATGTTCTTGCAATTCCAGAGAGGTAGGAAGTTATGCAATGAGATGAGCCTCAGCTACTATTTACCAGACACTGCTCATCACTAGACAGCAGGTTCAGGAGGAATTGGAGGAAAGCAGACCTATGGTGATTGTGACCACTGAAACTGCAGCTGAGCCAGAAGAATAATCCATTCTGTTAGCAATTGCCTTTAGGCAAAAGAAGAATTCAAGATCAAATCAAATCACTTTGTGAGGGATGAAGAGGAAGGAGGGCCCTCATAACATTTTTTTTGCTGTTTCCAGTAAAATTGTTCTTATATCAACCCATGATCCTTACCTTTTAAACCTCCATTTATCCTCTCCATTCCACTGCAGTAGTGGGAGGGAGGAGTGAGAGACCAGCTTCTAGTTTGGAATCATAAAGTTGGAACACTAAATTGGGGAACACCATTCCTAAACCATGACATATAGTAACATAATAGAACAGATCCATGCATTCTGGATATCCTTACAAGGTGATATATCAGATAAATTTTGTTCCTTCAGAACTGTGTCAATATTTTGACATGGAAGTCAATGAATTAAGCATTTCATTGGTCTCCTGTCTTCTCTGAGATGCATAACATTAGCCATTCCAACTATATATTACAAAACCACATCGTAATTTAAGATCTGTTTTCTAACTTTGATTCCTTCCTGCCAACAGACTACTGTGTGCGGTGGTGCATACTCATTTTCACTTAATGATCAGGAAATTGATTACGGTCCAAAGTAGGACAACAAAGTTGATTAAAGATTTCCTAACACTCACTTGCAAGGAAAAAAAAAAACAACTTTAAATATGTCTATCTTGGACAAGATAGAAAGGAAAGGTGATCTGATAATGTTGAAATGTTGTCAGCATTTCAAATGAAAATATAATAGGCAGCACAGGAAGAATTGGAAGGAACAAAGAGCTCTGAATTTGACAGAATAAAATTCAGGCAGTGGATCAGATCAACAACAGACTGAAAATGATGGGAAAATCTCAAATATTATGCTTCATTTCATCTTTTCATAATATTCTTCAAAGAAATAGCAAGATGGCATTGTTTAGAGAGTGGTGCTCAGAATGGTGAATTGTAATTTGAGCTTGGTTACTGACTCATAGGAGAACAAGAAGGGATTATTTCCTTCAAGGCAAGAATTCTAACGTGGTGATAATAAAAGCCAACTTACTTTTAGGAATGCAGGAAAGAAAAAGTAGATTTAAAATATGAAGCAAATTTATAAAAATGAAAATGGCATGTGTATCAGGATTTTCTGCCTGTTGCCTAAAGCAGTAATTCAATTTCTTAAAGGCATCACAGAATATAGATTTTGCAGCAGAACACTGAGGGCAAAAGAAAAGTTTTTGAGTTTTACTCTGGAGCAGATTAGAGTTTCAAAGTCACTTCAAAATAATAGAATACATATCAGGAAGTTTAAAACACTGAGTTATCTTAAAAGCTTTATATCTACATATACATATATACATGTATATAAGGTAAGAAATGCAAAATCAATATATTAGTCAAATTATTCATAAAGGCATCAAAATTCTCTGAATATGAAAGGCCTTTAAAATTAATATAAACATTACCTAATAATTACAGGTAGTAAAATAGGTCTGCTATTGTTCAAGTCACAAGAAAGAACAGTATTTTTAAAACCTGTTCTGCTCAGTTTACGTTTTGGATCATTTGCTATGGTGACTGTTTTAAGAATTTCAGAGGATTAATTGCTATTAACAAACTTAGCTTCTGTAAGTCTCTAAATAATAGTCTGCTTTAATTCAGATAACCATTTCAGATGACAGGACACAAGTTAATTTCTCTAGTGGTCACCAGGAGTCAGCTTCACTAGGTCTGGATGTATGCATCCTTGTGATAACGCCCTGTGTAATCTAGCATCAGTGAAACAGAAACAGCATTAATTAAACAAGCAAACAAGCAAGCAAAAAAACCCCAAACAATTAATTAAACAGAAAAAGAAAACAGATTGGAGGAAGAGGATGTGGTTAGCAGTGGGTAAGTCTGACTCTTTAAGCAGACCATTGAGTATAGTAGTGTGCACCTGCAGACCAGAAAGCAAATGATATCCTGGGCTGCATCAAAAGCAGCATGGCCAGGAGGTCGAGGGAGGGGATTCTACCCCACTACTCTGCTCTGGTGAGACCTCACCTGGAGAGCTGTGTCCAGCTGTGCTGTCCTCAGGAAGGGCATTGATCTGTCGAGGCAAGTCCAGAGAAGGGTTATTAGAATGATGGAACAGCTAATCTGGGGGAAAGTATGAGAGAACTGGGATTGTTCATCTTCAAGAATGCTCTGGGGTGACCTAATTGTAGCCTTCAACACTTGAAGGGAGCCTGGAAGAAAGACGGAGAGAGAGTTGGAACAAGATGAGCTTCTATGAGGTCATTCTATGATTCTATTGGCAAATATAGTGCAAGGGAACTTGTAGGGTCAATTATTCTGTCTTTCACTTCTGAATGAACTGAGAATTAACAGTTTCAACAGGTGTATTTCTATAAACGACATAGAACCTGTATTCATTTAAATGAGAGATTATTTATGAATTTATAAATGTAAACAATCATATATTTGAGCTGAAATATGATGAAAAATATATTTTCCGGATGTTAAAGCCAGGAAAAAAAATTGAAGCTATTAAAAATCAGAATCGTTGTAAGGATTATAGCAGCTTAATTATAAATCCTTCATGACAGGAAAATGAGTTTAAAAAAAAAAACAGAATAGGATTTTTTTACAGAAGTGTTTTTATGAACATCTTCTGAATACATTTTTGTAAAACCTATGAGAAAATTTATAAAATTCCAACAAAATAATAAATAAATAAATAAATAGGTAAAATTAATTGAAAGGTTAAACTTTTTTTTCTGCTCTTTTTTTTTTTTTTTTTCAATTTAAGAGTGAACAATGGTCAGATAAAATTAGTTGTCAGCTGAGATTCCTAAAAGATGAAACAACTACAACTTTCCTGTCTTATCTGTCTGCTGTACTCAATGTTTTCCAATTTTTGCTACTCAAAAGCAAGCCTTGTTGCCCTCTTTTCCCAATGCATCTGAGAATCAGATTTATTTACGTTATTAGGATTAGCTAATATTTTCCAGTTACAGATCAAGCATATGTGTTAAAATGGCATAACTTTCACAAAAGAAGTTAAGAAGAATCCTTAGCTATAGAAAAGACTGTCATCTTTCTTTTGCGTTTGTGAGAGAGAAATGGAATTGTATATACCTTTGGACTAATTCTTACACTGCATCTATCTGTATACTTTTGTCCACTTTGATAAACCTAGCATGCATGGATGATTTTCTTCCTGAGCCCTCGGGATTAGAAGGTTTTGTTTATTCATTAACTAGGAATAAATGATTCAAACTCAGCAATTGAGATAATGGTCCAAATTGAGGAATGTTAACCTCTATTAACCTCCATTTTTCACTTCCTATACCTTGCCCAAATTGCTTTGATCTTTTGGTAATATTTTATTACAGTCTTTTTGACAATAGGATTTTTCAAATTAGGAAAAGGATAATAGTTTGTATATTTGTTCTATTTTCCTGTATAACGAAGTATAGATTGTATTTTACATGCCAGAACTGAGAAGACACTTTTTATAATTCTGTAAGTACATAATTAACATAAACTGGGCTTGTGATAATTATGAATTAATCATAAAAAAGCTGAAAATTGAAACTGTTTTTAAAATTTGTCTATATGATGAGGTATCACAGAATTTATAAGGCAAAAGTGAAGGAGAAGCTTTTTTTTATTCTAAAATTCAGACTTCAAAAATCATACCTTATGATTTTATGTCATTTTATGTAATTTTAGCCAGATGGCTTTCCATCAATATGATTCAATAGTGAAATGTTGCATACAACTTCACACTCATGCTACAAAATTATTTGCATTTTTAGCAGAATGTTTTCATAGAATCATTCAATATCCTGAATTGGAAGGGACCCAAGAAGATCATCAAGTCTAGCTCCTAGCTCTGCACAGGACAGCTGCAAAAACCCCATCATGAGCCTGAGAGCATTGTTGAAACACTTCTTGAACTCTGGTAGGTTGGTGCTGTGACCAGTTCTCTAGTAAGGGTGATGAGTTGACCTTGGCTGGACAACAGGTACCCACCAAGTTACTCTACAACTCTCCTTCCCACACTGGCAGGAAAGAGAAAATAAGTTTGAAAACAACTCATAGGTTTAGATAAGGCAGTTTGCTGAAGAAAAAGCAAAAATTTGCATGTGTGCCTGGGTTTTGACACCAAAAAGACTGTAGGGGATTGACCCTTGCTGGATGCCAGGCATCCACCAAATTCTACCTATCACTCCACTCCATAGCTGGAAGAGAAAATGTAATGAAGGTTTCATGAGCTGAAATAAGGACTGGAGAAGTCACTCACCAAATATCATCATAGGCAAAACACACTTGAATTAGAGAAATTAATTCAATTTATAACTAAAAAAGTCAGAGTAGGCTAATGAGAAGTAAAATAAGACTTTAAAAACCTTCCTTCTACCCCTCACCCCTTCTTCAGGTCTAGGATGATTTCGTTTTTGCACTGTTTTTTGGTATTTTAAAAGTCTCTTTTTAATTGCTGCCACAGTACTATCCAACTTCAGCTCCATTTGAGCTATGGCTACATGAATTTTCTCACTTCAGAGGCATTCTCTGCAGTCCTCCCATGTCACCTTACCTTGCTTCTGCTAGACACTTTCTTTTCTTGTCTTATTTCCAAAAGGAGATCCTTGCTCAACCACTGACTTTCTTCCTTGTCTACTTGACTTTCAACATTTTGGAATTGCCTGTGCTCTTAAAGGTGATGTTTAAAAAGTGACCAGCTCTGGTGCTCTTAGAGGTGATGTTTGAAAAGTGACCAGCTCCAGTGGACCCAAACATCTTCTAAAGTGGACCTTAGTCACTACTTCACCAAGCAGCCTAAGTCTGGTCTCATGCTCAAGGTTGAAGTTTTGCTATCTCTTTTCCTTCTGTCAGCAGAGATTTTAAACTTGATCACTTTATGGTTGCTGTGGCCAAGATGGCCATCAATGACCACTTCACTCCTGCAACCTTCTCTGTTAAAAACAAAATAGCAAGGGCATCTTTCCTAGTCAGTTGGCTAAGTATCTGTACCAAGAAATTATCATCCATGTGTTTCACTAATCTTCTAGATCTATTTGTGCCAGCTGTGTGGTGTTCCCAGTTAACATCCAGCAAGTTGAAGCCCTCCCTAGGGATAAAGGCATTTGATTAGGAGGTATCCTTTAGTTCCTCAAAGAATAATTAATCAGTGATTGTCCTGGCTAGGTGGTCCTTAACTGACTTCCACAGTGACACATTTCATTATATGTCTGTCCCTTAATCCTTACCCAAAAGCTCTCAACTGTGCCATTGCCAACTGTGAGGTCCATATATTCCAGCTTCTCCATTACATACAACAGCATCTCCCTGCCTTGCCTGCCCTGCCTTGCCTGCTTTGCCTATCCCTCCTGAAGAGCCCCCAACCACCCAATGTGTCATTTCCATCACAGAACTCAACACGCCAGGTTTTACTTATGACAGTGATGCCAGATCTCTGGGACTGGGCCAAAGGTTCAAGCTTCTCTTATTTTATCTTGTTTCATAATTTCAAAATAAAGGAGTTTCAGTGTTCATCTGTTTTGTGGGTTAACACCATTAGGCTTCTAAGACCTACAGTGATACTTACTCCTTGGCCCCGGTAAAATGTGGGATAGAATTGGAAAAGCAAATGTGAGAAAACTCATGGGTTGACATACAGGTGGTTTATTAAGTATTAGAAAACCAAAGCAAAACAGAAAAGGAACAAACCCAGTAAAATCCCAGTAAAACAAAGCCAATTGCAACAAATGATGAGGAAGTAATTGTTCACTAGTCTAACCAATGCCCAGCTGATCTATGAGTAATGACAGTCCCTGGCTAACTCTGCCCTACAGTTTTATTGAAAAGCTTGACATAACATTAAACTTTTGATCAATTTTGATCAGCTATCTCAGTTCTGTTGCCTCCTAGATTTGTCCTCTTCCAAGTTACTCACTGGGGCCAGAGTGGGAAACAGAAAAAATTGATGATTGGTAAGCACTTCTCACAAGTAGCTAAATTGTCGATGTTTTATCCACACTGTTCTGATTAAAAGTGTAAAATATAGCATCAAACAGACTGCTGTGAAGAAATTAGTTCCTTTCCTGCCAAAGCCAGTGTGACCTCACATGGGAATCAAATGTGCCTCAGTGAGATATTTGACTTAATCTTTAGGAGATCAGGACTTAAAAACAAAACCACAGTTCACATCAAGTTTAAGTCTAGACACTCTAGTGTTATCACTCCAGTTTCTCTTTCCTAGATGCCAATTATAACAGCTGCCCTGTTGGATAAAACTCCATGTGTCATTGAATCTTGTTTCGGTTTCCAACAGAAGGGAGGAGAATGTTCTCTGTGGAAGACTAAAGTTATTCCTTCACTCTTTAAGATCTATCAGAATTTTCACTGGAAGACATTTTACTTTCCTTTCAAAGTTCAACATCTGTCTATACATGTGTGCTCTTGAAAACAAGTGAAGTCTCTATTACTCTTCCTTCCTAGGGCAATTAATGAGCATAGAGGGAATATGCAAAGAGGGAAAATAAATTACAGAAATATTTGTGTAATCCTGACAGCACATTGAAAGTCAACAAAATCATGCTGTTGGGATTGTGTTGAAGAGAGTCCCAAACTACTTTTTGATGTGTTTAGCATCTGTTTTTAAAATTTATCTTGTCCCTCCAGTAAATATTATTTGCACATTCCCTAGACTATCTCTTTGCCAAGTTGAGCTTTAACACATTTTTCAATCTGGTTTTTCTAACATAAAAGAAATAGCATGTGTTCATGTCATCCAGACTATATTCAAATATTTGTATTTGGTGTAAAGCCCCTATTCATTTGAGAAATAAAAATAAAATCAAAGTAAAAAACAGAAAACATAGTTGGCTGTTATCATGCATGCTATATGAAATACCTTTTCAATAACTTCGACATAGTTCCATGTCAATTCATTTTTATTTCATATAATTAAAATGTTTGATTTCATATCTCTTTTCATTGAGAATTTTATCATATTTCACTTAGTATTTGCCCCTTTACAGTTTTTTTCCTAAAATTTTCCTCATGCCATTCCTTTGGGTCCTCTCTCTTGTCACCAGAGAGAAGAGATCAGTATCTGGTTGTGAGAAAGAAAACTGCACTGGGGCTACCCCTCAGTCTCCTCTTCTTCAGGCTGAACTGATCAAGTGATCTCAGCCACTCCTCATACAGCTGCCCCTCAAGGCCCTTCACCATCTTTCTAGGCCTGAGCCTGATCAAATCTGTCTCAACAGTTCTGAGAACTAATGAATTGAAGGTCTGATAGCAAATATTCTTGATAAACCTGCGTGGTAGATTGATCCCAGCCAACATCCAAGGACCCACACAGGCACTGGATCATGTCTCTCTGTCTCAGTGGGGCAGATGGAAAAAAGAGGAAAGGGCAAGATTTAGAAAACTAAAGTATTTAAATAAAGACAGGGATATGACTTGTCAAGAACTATTTTGGGCAAAACAGACTTGACTGTGAAAATTTAAATTCATTTATCACTAATTGGCAGAAATATTTAATTACCGACTTAGGTGCTGGCAAACTGACATCCGCCCCTAACCAACATTGGCAGAATAGGCGGGCAGCTGTCCAAGTGAGATGTGGGAGGCTCTCAAATCATACTACCACTGGTGAGCCAAAGGTCAGCATGACTCTTACCTGCATTCAAAAGTGATTTGCATGATTGACTGTTGCTGTCAGATGATCTGGACACCAAATGTTCCTGACAGTGGACCAAAGCCCCTGCAACAGTTATGATCTTGTGTTTATCAGCAATTGGGTGAATTTCCATATTGGGTGCATTGCTGCTTATCTTTTGTACTGTCTCAATAAGCTTTGGTAATAAAATCTTGTCAGGTTGTATTACTGTTCAGACCAGAGAAACAAAGATGACAATCAATAAAATATCTCTCTTCATTCCCGCATTTCCTCTGCTGTTCGCTCATTCATCCTTAACTTTTTCTTTCCCCTTCCTTAAATATGTTTTCCCAAAGATACAATGTCTTTGCTGATGTGTTCAGTTGTGTTCTGTGGTGGGTGAGTCCAGTGGAGTTAGTTGGGACTGGTTGTGTCCAGCACAGGGCAGACCCTTGTCTCGTCTCACTGAGGTCAAGCCTGTAGTCCACTCCTACCAAAACTTGCCATTGACACCCAATACAATCTTTCAACTTTTAGGAGTATGGAACAGTGGCACTAATTAAAAACAGGATGAAAAATAAAACTGGACAACTACAGAGCCTGACCTCAGCAGGAGACCACAATCAGCAATACAAATTACTAAGGAAGAAATAATTAAATGTATTGAGGTGAGTGGAAAGTGGATAAATCAGCACAAGGGATTAGCTAAAACAGATTGTGCCAGACTGAGAAAATATTTTCTTTAACAAAATGACTCTTTTGTTAAAGACGAGAGCATGGTGGTAGATCTAATCTATCTTGACTTCTTTACAACACTTGCGTTAGTACCCCATGGGAAATTTTCACAGAAGATGGTGGTTAGTACATGAATTAAAAGTTGAATAAAGAATTATCATGTGATAGAGAGATTGCTAGTGGAGTACTCAATGGATTAATTTTGATAATCTTTAGTACCTTGTTTAATGACAGTGATGTAGCTAATGCTAATGGATTTTTATGATGACAGAAAGCCTTGAAATGTATAAAGCAGTAGGAGCACCTGAAGATCTCCTGGGAAGAATAAGACAACCTTGAAAAAAGAAACAATAAAAATGATAACATGAAGTGCAATCCACCTGGGGAATTAAAACCCCATCTCTATTAATAGGTAAAGATCTACCAGCTGGATGACAAAGTGAATAAAGGATTTTCTTAAATTTATTGATAGCAGTGCAATTGTGAGCCCCAATATTAGAGGAAAAAACATAATCTTGAGAGCTATCAGGCAAAATACTTGAGATAAAACCAATATAAAATCACCTCAGGAAGTCTCTATATTCTTCTGTTGATGTATATAGAAAACACAGAAGCAATAGTTCAAAGACAAAGAAAACAACTGAAGAACAGATGTATAAAAGAATATATATGAAATAGAGAAGAAATGTGTGTGTGTGTATGTGTATATATATATATATATATACATATAAAGAATGTGTTTATTATGAAGTTTCTACAATGACTCTGTTAGTTGGATGATCTGTAAGACAAAGTGGTTATCTTACATCTTTATGTAGTAGCAACAATCTCACAGAAATTAATTATTACATGCACGCACACATCCATTTGCAGAAAGAGATTGCATTCAAGCAGGATGTTTTCATATCTAAGTTTTAGACATTCAACTGAAAATTCTCTAAGGTGACAGTGAAAGTCTGGTTGCCCCATCCCACAGACTTTCATGGTCATAAAGAGCAGATATGTTCCAGCTGGTTTGAAATAAAGAATAAGACCATTTTCCTGAAATTAAAATTAATTGCCCAGATAACATTTTCAGTATCTGAAATAGACAGTGATGAATTCAATGATTTATGATACCTCATGTATGTCTTTAATTTAAGAAATAAATTTTAAACTGCAGATTAGATAGATCATCTTTAAAAGTTTTGAAGGACTTAGACATCACCTTGATCTACTAAGTATCTTAATATTGCAGGCCTTCAAATTTCTGATAAATATTCAAATACCAAAAACATAATTTCAGTCACTACTGTGGTGAATCTTTTTGAAATTCAATAATGAGAAGGAGAATGAGAGATGAGTTTAAAAAAATTGAAAGGTGAAGAAGCATTCGTAGGAGATGAGGGTGAAATGGCTATAATTAAAAGTCCAACTGTCAGACCTTTTTTTGCTGTAGATGTTAAGTACTAATAAAATATTAATATAGTCAAGTGAATTACTCAGTTGAAGTACCTATGAATTGCTCTAAAAAGCTGAGAAAAGATTGAAAACATATGTGAAAGAGATGAGACTTAAAGAGACAAACAAAGACATAAAGGATGTCTGAACAGAAGGTGTGAAGCATAATGGTTGTGAAATAAATTAAGAAATGCAAGAGGAAAGTGCTATCTTATTTGTTTAATCTATTTTTCTTTCGGTGAAGGAGCTATAAAACAAATATAAATGAGTCCATGAAAGCTCTTTTGTCTCCAAATTAATAAACTGAATATTTTAACATACTTAACTTGAATGAAATTAAATAAGGTTACAAGGAGTTTGTAATAAGTATCTCATATGAAAACCAACCTATTTATGTGACACTCTTTGAAGAGCTATTGTATGCAGATGATAGAGAATGAAACAGCAATTTTATTGAAAACAATCTAATTAGCCAGTAAAAATGCCCTACAATCAGTTAATCATACTGTAACTAAATACAGTAATTTCACCCCTTAAGGCTCACTGGAGTATAAGGCACACTTCCAGGTTGTCGGCATCTTTCTGTACTTTGTCTATATATAAGGCGCACCAGACCATAAGGCGCACTTTTTTTTGCAGCGAAGATCCATGTGCAACAAAGTAACAAATTAGTAATGAATAGCAGGGTTTACTGGCAGGTGCTCAATTAGCAAACAGTTTTCACGGATTGGGGTAGCCTTTAAATGCAGCCCCAGCAGCATGTTCTTTGTTAAAATATCTTTTAGGTATTCCAGAAGGTATGGATTTTTCTTTTTAAATCTTTCATCTTGTTTGGAGATGATAACTAACTTAAGTAATTTGATTTAAATTTTCTAATACTTGTTTTATCAGTGTGATTGATATGCAGCCAATTTATTATACTGACTCCATCCTGCTTACAAAATTCCTCTTTATAATCTGGATTTTGGATTTTGTAACTCCTCTACATTCAAAGGATGTCTGTCCATGGATGAAAGTCTTTCATGCAGAGTTTCCATTGCTTTATGATGTGATTTGTTTTCTGTTTAGGCATCCATCCTTTCATTTGGATCTCTCAAAACAGCTTGATTAATGGCACCTTTATACAATGATGGACCTGTATTAATATGTTAGAAAGAGAAGAACCAATTATGAAAATATTTTCCCTAAATAGGACAATGAATTGAAATACCTAATCCTGCTAAGATGAAAGAGATATGAAACAATAGTTAACAAGAATTAACTCCAATAATTAAAAACAAAAGAGTAACTCCACAATGAAACAGTAATGGCTATCCATTTATACTTAATATATTTACTCAAACAGAAGTTTGGTTAGAATAAGAAATTATTTGCCAGATTAGTGTTGATTTTGTTTCAAGAGAAAAAGGCATTGAGCAGAGTGCCAAGTAACAGTGCTCAAAAAGCAAAAATCCTGCCTTTGATAGATAGCTACTCTAATGTATCTTTTGCTCAAGTATCCTTTAGATTGTAGAATAGGTTTTACTTGATGTGGAATATTATACTTATATACTTTATTGGTCAAAAAAAAGAATATACATTTATTTCCCTCAAGTATTTTGTCATTTTAAAACCCTCTATCCTATAATACCATAGAAATATGGAATCATCAAAGATCATCAAGAAAAATATGCTTGCACTTTGAAGTTTTTTAGCTCTCTGCCCTTGGACCAAAAACAATAGAGCAGAAATTTCATAGAAACACTTTGTGAGGAGGATGTCATGTGCAGAGCATCTTTGGGAAATGTTTGATCAACACAAGTAGATGGCAAGGCTATCTTTGAATTTTCAATGCAGGTAACCAGAAAAAAAAAAAAAAAAAGAGCTTTTGATTAGATGGGTGTATGGAGTGAGAAACTAATTTGACCTTTGATTAAGTAATCTCACTTTTCTGGCACCATCACATATCTCTCAATAATATTCTGTTTTTTAAAAAGTAAATTTGGCTATTATCTTAACTGACAGGAAAGGGCAGAATAGAAGATTTTCAGCTTTCACTAGCTCCTGCAGACAGTGAAATGGGAAAATGAGTGGCCCATACAATTTACAGCCTCTTACTTATTACAGCCTGTGACTGCTGCAAGCACAGGGGGGATAATCAGCTTGTCAAGAGTCTGCCTCTGAGAATGCCAACATATGATCACTCCTATTGTTTCAGAAGATTTCTTAGGAAACTGTGGCACTGTATTTGCATTTAAAAAGCCATGTTGTTCAATTGCAAGGGGAGTTTATTTCAGGAAATACTGAAAAATAGTCCTTAAAATTATTAATTCATTCTTTCCCATAGATACCATGTAAAGAGACATAAAAGTAGATATTGTTAAATCAAAATCCTGGATCAAAATCATTACACTAGCAGCTATTTGTAGGAAATATAAATCCATTCTGTGGTGACTATTCTTTCTTGCTCAAAGGATGCTTGGTGCTCTATTTAAAAAGTAATAAAACTTGAATGAATCAAAATATGTATATGTTAAGTTGTTCAGAACTTCAGAATTCAGTTGTTAGTAGCTTAAAATCGAACTTAGCAACAAAACTCTTTAACTGTCTTTTTTCCATGGAGTCAAGTGTTAAACAGTTGCCTCCAAAGTAGAAACTTTGTCACTCAAAAGAAAATTAAAGGCCAAAGGAATTTTGTCAAATGCAAAATTCTATAAAGAGACATATTGAAGCCCAATAGAAAAAAATTGCAAGGAATAAAAGAGACGCTACTTTGGAAGTCACTGTAACTCCACTGATTTGAGCCTAGTTCAATGTTGGAATTCATTATATGTGTAAAGTCAATTAAAATATCATGGGAAAGTGGAAAAAAGTGCTAAAACTCAATTGAGTAGGAGCCATGTAAAAACTCTAGAAACCTTCTGGAGCCATCTGGATTCACATAAAGCAGAGCATTGAGGGGTTAAAAGATACTTGCGTGGAATTAGACTTCTGAACTAGGGTGCTAATATCTTTTAATTTCAGCTACTATATCAAGATTAGAAAAGGGGATAAAAAGCCTTGATAAGGACAAACACTGTGAAAACTGAAGGGTGCAATGAAATATTAAACTGTGCACCATTAACATGCCTGATTGAAACCATGCAAATATAAACAGCAAGAATTATAAGCAAATAATCTAGGGAAAGGCCAGATGTTGTATTTCTTGAAGAAAACTATTGGACCAGGATATAAACTGGAAAGCAATTAGTTTTTGCAGTATTATTTCCCTAAATTCTCTAAATTAATTAAAAAAATAAAAAAAAGAAAAATGTTTCATTTGATATCAAAGAAGCTGGAGCTTAATAATAGAAGAGATTATATTAGATACACAGATATTCTTTATAGCAATAAGAAAAATAAATGACTCTGTCTGTCTAGTTCCCTTAATTCAGGTGGGGATTTTTTAATTTTATTTTTTTGATTTAACATTACAGATGCTGTAGTTGGGAAAAATCATATATGAAAGAGATCCCAACACAATATGACATACCCTACAAGGGGATGTATTTATAAATACATATGCATACATACAAATATATATATATATATATACATATATAATTAAGCTGAAAGGGATATCATAGTTTCATGGGCTTAAACTCCAAGGCAAAAATAAATTAACCTTAAGAATACCTGAAGTCCTTTGATTTTGTCAAAGTTACTATCTGTCTTTTCTAGCCTTAGAAATGTTTGCATCAAGTTTTGTTAAATCTTGATTTTCTTGACTTTTGAAATATTTTAGACTCAAGTTAAGTCTCAGAATATGCAAATATATATCCAAAAGAAGATGTTGCTGTGCAGAGAAACAGGGAAATAAGGAGAGCCAGGAGGCTGAGAAAATTTGGACACACCAAGTTTGCTCATTGCAGATTCAGTCTGGTGTAGAAAGACAATCAAAGATAGAAATTAAAGGACATCATTATCATGGAATTAAATGCTGTAAGCAGGAATAGTATCTGAAGTAAAAACAAAACACATTGGCTTGAGCATTATGCCTTGATGCCTTGAAGCTGTGCAGCTTTCAGACACAGCTACCTTTTCTGCAAAGTCCTGTACATATTTACAGTCATTTGTGGGGATGCCTACAAGGCATTAAAGGCAAATAAATTTTGTATAATATTTGGAATTGTATAGATCCACAAACAATACAGAGCAAATTCCTATCCTTCACTTTGGAATCGAGGCAGCAGCTGAAGAGCTCATTTTCTAATACTGTAAGGATTTCCAGCTCCTGGACTTCAGCTTGAATGCATACATCCTATAAGGATCCAGGATAGAGTCTCCTCTGAGGCTGAGGGACTGGTTAAGTAGTTTTGAGAATCTTTCAGATAAGCCTAGAAGCAATGTTTCCGTATGACAGGATACTGCTAGAACTGATCCTACATAGCAAAAGACAAACAAGTGATATATCTCAACATTTAAGTAGTTTCTAACTTGCACTTCACTCAAAACTTTCTTAAAATTAGGCTACAAAACTGTCTTAAAATCTATCTGATTTCTTCTGTTTAACCTGAGCTATTGTGAATTCAGGAATGAAAGACCACAGAAAGCATAAGAAAGTAGGAAGCTCCTCCTACCAGTCAATTAGAGATCTTAATTAGAAGGATTAGTTACTCTGATTTCAGCTTCTAGGACAGTTTTGAATTAAACAATTCTTGAAAAAGATACTGTGATCTTACACAAACACAGGTTCACAATATGATTGAGTTGGCATAGTGGTAGGGATTTTGTCCTGTGTTGGTTGGATGTCTCAAGACTGGACTTGGTGATCTTGGAGGTATTTTCCAGCCTTAATGTTTCCATGACTATATGAAGGGGCTAGACTTTTCTTAGGGAAAATGCTTTGCTACGAGATCACTGTTGCTTTAGTCCTGCACAGTAACTCAATTCTCATAGTGATTGCATTCTCACCAAGTGGTTTTCTTGTCGTGTTTGAAAGGAGTACTGCATCTTTCCCTGTTGCAGAAAAAACAGACCTGGGACATCTAAATATTTAAGCAAGTTGTAAGGAAGAAAGAAAATAGAGTAAAACTAATAATCTCCTAGAATACATATTATGGAGGAAAAGAACACAAAACCACAACTCCAAATAAAGTAACAATAAAGCAACACAGAAAATAAGGAAATAAAATGCTATGAATTAGAAAAATACTCTCCATTATTTAAAATACTGTGGACCAATTTTATATTAAGTCTCCTGTAGCCACATTATTATGAGAACAGTTTATAGCATGGGAGATTCAGGTACATAAGCATACACCAAAAACAATTGTGATAATTTAATATTGAGTAAAAAGGACTGGCTTATTGTTTGTATATGCTGATCTAACCTCTTAATTTAGGTCTGAATATAATTTTATGATTTTTATGCAAAGAATAAAGGCAGTTTTTCCTTGGGAAATATGTATTAATTAAAAGGTTTCATATATAAAATGAATATATACATATATTTATATATATATATATATATATATATATATATATAAATGGTAAATGAGCATGAGCAGTCTAGAAGATATGACAAGGCTTAAAAAACCATCTGATTTAATTTTACTACATTTACAGTATTTCTGCTAAGTTTTAAATGGGAAATTGGCATTACCATAGTTACTTAAATGTTTCTCAATAACTATGGGCGCTTTTGGGGTAGTAGCATGGTGACCCTAATGTTGCACAGAAATTGACATAAAATTTAAATATAAATTTGATATTGCTGTTTTTTTAACTTAGAAAAATACACAGGTTTCATTCATAAGAATGATTCAGATAAGAAAATAAAAAGACAAAATATTTTCTTCTCTTATTCCTAATACCCATAAAAAATTATTCAGATTTTCAGATGGAGTTATCTAATCCAATATGCCATGTATGGGAAGGGAGAATGTATGCGATCACCAGTCATCTTTTATGAAATTACAGAAATTACAATACAATAAAATACAATAAAAGAACATGTGGGACTATTAATATACCAGTTTGGATTTAATTGCAAAGAAAATATCATAACAAATCTGTGTAGGAAGAGTAAGTTTCAAAACTGTTAACTTCAATTATGAGAAAGACTGTCTCAGAGGGCCTGTTGTTTACATGATATAACTGATTTCAGTGGTTACATTGAGAAGGTAAGGTAGCCTTTACAGAGGAATTATGCCAATCTTATGGAACATTTTAGACATCTTTAGCTGACTGCAGAGATATTTTAAAGTAAATTGTAAACAATTCAAAAGTATAAAGAGAAACTATTAGACAGCACACAATGAACAAGGGATTTAATGATGTATAAGGGATTTAATGAGATATTAGGTTAAGCATTAGTGTAGTCAGAACTACACCTCCCTATAATAGATTTTAGTGCTTGTAATACACCTGAACAGGTGTAGTACAGAGGACTAAAGAGAGTAAACAGAGACCTGACAGGGTCTCTGCTGTCCAGGAAAGTAGCAGTCAGAGGGGCAGGGACTGCATCATTCCCATGTGCAGCTGCTTTTCCAGGTCCCACCAGCTCTATCTATCATTGCTGGTAATACACCTTGACTAGAAAATCCTGGAAGTGCTCTTGAAAGTGATGGATCATTGAACCTTTACAGTTTAATAACACTCCAGAAGAAGAAAGTCCTTGGTGTATCTTGCTGATTTGCATCTCAGAAGATTATGGTTATTACTTGATCTTGTAACATACTTTTCATCTGCAAACAGCAAGTGGGGGTGAAAGAGGAGCCTGAAGCTGCTTGAGACTGTTTTAATGAGTGAAGCCTCCTTGAACTGACTTTCAGAAAAGACATTAATTGCAGAAAGGTCTCATAATAATTACAGTATCTTGAAACATTTAAGTTATCTTGGCTATAAAACGGGGCCCACAAAATCAAATTATTACAGGCACAATATTAAATTGCCTACTTTTTTGTGGTTTACTTCTACTATTATCATGTTCTCATTAGCCAAGTAAAAGTATTTCATTTCTATAGATTTATAGGGGTTTATATTGTACTTTGGGGACTGCAGGATAATAATACATCTCTTCCAAACGTGCAGTGAAGCAGCAGCATTTTAACTACCCCCATGCATGCATTCCTGCAATTTGAGAGTAACAAAATCAAAAGTAATAAATTTTCAGAGCTTACCATCCTATTAAGAAAAACTTATGTGCTTATCTTTTGGTAGATTTTTTGTTTTGTCATTTGGGTTATTTGGAGATTTTTGGGGGTGTTTTTTGTGGGGTTTTTTTTATGTTTTTGTTTGGGGTTTTGTTTGTTTATTTTTGTTTTGGGTTTTGTTTTTTGTTTGTTTGTTTGTTTTTTGTTTTTTTTTTGTTTTCAAGAGTAAAGCAAAAAATCATGCGTCAACAGATAGACTGATGTAAGTGAGTTATAAGAGTAGTTTATAGTGGCTCAGAACTGTCATGAACTTCTGGAGGAAAAAACTCATGTTGAGCTGAGGATCCATCATGATAATATCCCTGATAACACACAGGAGATTTATGGACAGGTTGGATCACTACTGTAAATTCATCCTGGCTATTTCCATGAAGAAAAAAGTTCGAAAAAGATGTCTGCCATTCATAAAAAACCACTTAAAAATACTTTTTTCTTTTTCAGAAGATAGTAAAGCAAGTAGAAAAAGTTTTTAGGTAAGAGCAAATTCAACCAATTTTACAATCAACTGCAATTTATTCCATTGTTCCTCTGTGTTTTTTTCTTCCAGGATAGCTGCTTATGCTACACTGAGTTCTACTCTTTCTCAGCTCTACATCACTTATGTTTAATACTTTTGCCTTTGTCAGAATTTTTAAAATGTCCAGAAAATATAAAAGACAGCTATTTTACCTCCAGTTAGGTCTTCCAAATCAGGATGGTTTTGTAATTACAAATACCTTTTGTTCTAAAAATCTTTTCCACCGTGGTAAAGAGTTGCAAAACCACACTAATAATAAATTTTCATGCACCCTTTAATGCTGTTATAATTTCTTTAAAGAACCATTTAATACAAAATCTCAGAGAAGCAATTACCCTATAAAATACTTCTATTTAAAATATCACAATATTTGAAAAAATGTCTGAGTATGATTGTGATGTGCTCAGTTTATCAATTTCAAATGAATTATTTGGATTTACCAATTTGTAAAAAAATGAATTTACAAAAGAAATAGCTAATATTATGCCTAATGTCATCTAGTACTAATTGACATTTCTGCTTAACCAAAGCAATTTCTTTTCAGTTTTTCTCTTATCAACTGGCAAATAAAATGGTCACCTGTTTTTGCTATTAAAATATAGAGCATAACTTAATGAGTTATTATCCTGAGGTAATTCTGGATATGATTAAACTAAGAACAAAATAGTTCAATTCAATTGTAGGTCTTGTGTTTAGTTGAGTATCTTTCACATAATGATATTGTTTACCATGACTTTAAGAAGAATTTTGACCTTTTTTTGTAGTATCTTTATAGCAAAACTGGTGAGGCATGGTTTGGCTTTAAAGGTAAGAAAATTTTATGTCTGTCTTAAATTGGGTGATGTAGTAACCAGAGAATGAAGTCCACCTCGAGGCCAATAATTATTGATGTTCTTCATGGGTACTCTTTTCATGGGAACTCTTTTTGATACTGGCAATTACAGGTTTTTTATGTCTGTGTCAGGATAGTATCAAAAAGTGGCATCAGTTGGGCATTAAATGGTGCACTCAAAGGAAGGGGTGCTACAATGATAGGCCATGATAGAATAGAGAAATTACCTATCAGGAACCTCAAGAAGCTTAATAAAGTAAGATGCACCTGCATCTGTTATGTTGGTTGAGTACTGGCCAAATGCCAGTGCACTCACTAGAATTGTTTACTCATTTGGTGCTGTGAGATGAAGATTAGGAGAAGGGCAAAATCAAGTTCAAAACTTTAAAGAGTATAAAGAAAACTTTATTAACAGAACTAAAAGAAGAATAATAAGAATCAGAATAAATTGTCAGAACACTTCTTCTCCCCCTAACTTTTCTTTCCTTTCTTGCTGACAATGTAGAGACAAAATTTGGTATTTTCAGTCAGTTTTACCACTTCTAAAATAATCTTTCTTCAGTTCACTTAGGGAGAAGAGTCTCTCCTGGCATGCCATGGTAACTTTTCCACAAGTAACAGTTCTTTTGTGGCTTTAATTTTCACTAATAGAAGCTGCCTGGATATCTGCAATTGTGAAGTTTCTCCCACAGTTTGGTAGTCTTACCACAATTACTACAATGAATCATTTTAGCTTATTGGGGTACAATTTTAAGGATAAGCTGTTCTAATATAGAAACAAAAGTTATCTCTAGGAACAGGTGTTTTCTTCTCCTATTCCTGCGGCCAGGTTTCTGATCTCTCTCATCTCTCTCTGTTCAAGCTTCCCATTGGATCACAGCTACTTCAATATATTGTTGCTTCAACATGGGTGCCTCTGCTCATGGATATGGTTAGAATGCTGTATCCTCCCAATGCATTCCATGAGTTACAGGGAAAAAAAGGAAAAAAAAATAGTCTGATATATCAATTCTATCTTCACCATAGACTTACAAGAGAATTTCAGCCCAAGATTAAGGTAACTCCTCATTCTGCTCCCATCTGGGGTTTGACTCCTTCTTAATTGACTTTGGTGTCTCCATGTTGTTTTCTCTACATGCCTTCACCTTTTCCTTTTCTCTCACTCGGGAGAGGATTGATGTCTGGAAGTTTCATCTGTGCACCGAAGGCGTTAATATCTCACCAGGGCATGTGGATGGCCATGGGATCTTTGCTGGGCAGTGGCCACTCTGGCTGCACAGCTTTTTTCCAGCCCTTGCCGCATTAAATTCCTGAGAAAGGGCTGCTTTTTTGAGCCGGGCTGCAGGGCTGCCTCTTCTCAGCCACATGATTTTTTCCACAGTGCCTGCAGGATGCCTTGGCAGCTCATGGCCAGAGCAGGACCCAGCTCGGCTCACCCAAAACCAAGTGGAGCCGGCCTGTCCTACTGGCTCTGGGTGAAACTTGGCAGTGGCAGGAACCATGCTGTGGGCTGAGCTGGCCACGCCACATGGCAAAGCAGAGCTTGGCCCAGACAGCTCCAGTTACCTGTTCAAAGGCCACAAGCAAGAGAGTTTTACTTGGGCTTTGTCTTTAAATGTGAATTCATAGAGGCATATTCAGCTTTCTTAAGCAGTTTAACAGCATGTCAATATTCAAAACTAGCCAGCTGTTTGGTTCTGTTGGGTCTGGAGGAAGCTCAGTCCTCGTAGAGAATCACTTCTGTAATGGATGGATTTTTCTCTTTAACTAAAAACCAAGCTATGTTTAACCACAACAGACTGAAACACCCTGCACAACAATATAGGCTGAATACTTTTTAGGCTCAATGGTGAAAATAAAGCAGGTTATGCAGAGTCTAAACCCGACAGGACCAAAACCTGGCAGAGATGGATACTGCAAAACTTTCCTATGCAAACTCCTTTACCTTTGGACTGTCCTCATGGTGAGAAAGTTTTGGTCGTATCCATTTTCAACTTGTCCTGTTTCAACTCATGCCCACTGTCTCTTTTCCTCCTACTATGCACTTTTCTGAAGTGCCTGGCTTCCTCTTCTTAGTAAACTCAACCCAATTACTGTTAGGTTCCTGTTAGGTACTCCCAAAGCCACATTTATCTCTTCTAGACTCACCAACACCAATTTTTTCGTTCTCCTAAGCCAAGTGCTCCAAAATCAGGGCATGGGAGACTTTGCTTGTGAAAGCTGACACAACTTGAAAAGGCACTAAGAGGACAGACAGAAATTTACTGAGTGTGCATAGGTAAAAAGCAGAAATGAATATGTGTTATGACAAGTTCCAGTTTGGTAGTAGGAAACACTGTGTGGCATGAAGGACATCTATCAGAGGGGCAGTGGAGGTACCATTTTGGGAACTTTCAAATAATCATTTGATAAGGGCCTGCACAATATGATTCACTTTGTTGGACCAGATAATCTCCCCTCCAACCTCAATAATTCTACAGTTTTTGGAGATAACAATGAACCAACCCATATCTGTTTCTCATCTTTTGTTGAATTTGAGCTTTGTTTTTGTGCTTATATTTTAGAGAAACAAACCCTTAGAAAGAGACAGCAAATTGAGGTCTTCCTTTCCCTATGTCAAAAGCCAGCTAATTTTGCTGTACTGCTCTGCCATTCAGGAATTCGTATTGAAGTGAAAAAAATGCATGTCCAGAACTCTCACTTTTGTGTGGATAATTCAGTGAGACTTTTGAGGAAAGGAAAAATGGTCATTATGTACAAGACAAATGGAGTCTGAATTCTAGAAGAGAATGCACATTAAGAAATTCAGACCCATGCATGCATAGTTCTTTACAAAGGGCTGACCAGTGTAATTTTAGAATGAAGTATTTTACCTAAAAGAAAGTAAAGTGTAACATTCTGTGACTCTTGTTTTGTTAATTCAGAACTAAAGCTTGTACTTGCTCAAAGTCAACCAAATGCTTAGACTGATTCATACCACTATGATGACACCTATGGATAATGTGGATTAGACTCTTGATGAATTGTCATAAGATACTGTTTGAAACATATGGTTCATGTATTTCAAAACAGAAATTCTTTACAAATTAAAGGTTTAAATTATGAAAAATTATTTAGAAAATAATTTGTTATATTTACGGGTCAAAAATTGCACATTCCAAGGATATATTTCCTTTTATTTAGTGTGCCTTACAATGCTGAGTGAACTCATGTCTGAACTTAGAGACAATCTAGAACCAGTTCATGCAAACTCTCTTGGCTGATTGCAGCTGTTAATGATCTGTAAAAGGAAAGCCAATTTACCCCTTGATAGACATTACTGTACCAAATGTACTAAAAAGCTAAGTGAAATGTGAAACAATTCCTGTTCAGTGGGAAAAGATACTATTAGTGTGTCCAGTTTCTTTTTTGGGGGCAAAGAAAATAGGTCTGTGTTCTACTAATTTGCAGGTTGTTTCTTTTTTGTTGGTGTTTACTAATGCAAACCTTATTTTTATACATGAACTTATTATTATGTGTACAATTTCACAGTTTATTTCAGCTGTATTTACCACCTCTTAGATCAATAAACTATTCAAATTATGAAAAATTCTAGCTGACATGATTGGCCTGCTATCACACTGATTACAGTAATTTTACGCTTATAAGCCGCACTTTTTTGACTGAGTTTTCGAGCTGACCCCGGAAGT
>VRYO01002772.1:37568723-37649528 GCA_009812075.1 Sialia sialis | reverse complement strand
AAGTGCGGCTCATAGCCAGGTGCAGCTTATAAGTGTGAAATTACTGTAATGACAGATTCTTGGTTCTCCAGCTAAGACCTATGTAAGAAAATTAATAAGAAAATGCCTTCATTTCATCATGATGGCATTTGGGAGTTTTAGAATCCTCTAGTCCATTATTCAGTTTTGTTAATGACTGTGCTCATCCTTTTAATCATGTGAAACACATTGACTGAGCTTCATTTAGTTCAAAGTGCCTTTCAGAAGCCTGAAGAGAAACTGAGTGGTGTGAAACTTTACCTTTCTCACTGCAACACATATTTGCTAACATAGAAATAGCTTGATTTGTGATTTATGGGAAGCTACAATATATCTATGATTTCTAAGAAAAAGCCCTACCCAGCTGAATGAATTAAAAATTGAAAGTTGGGTGCCTGATGTGTTTCCAGATTATCTGTTTTATTTGTGAGTGTTTCCAAACTATCTTCCTAGTGATAATTATGGAAAAGTTATTGATACCTGCACTTCCTTACTTTCATTATTCTTGCACATGTACAGTATTTACAAAATTATTTCACCTCTATGAGCAAATCTTTTTGCCTGAAATTAAAGAATTTTCAGTGTCAGATCTCAGCAATAGTCTTGGAAGACTGTTTTTTGTTTTCAAAATGACTGCTTTATAATCAACTAAATGAGCAGATTTTGGAATTTTGCCAGTATGAATTTGAAGAGTTATATTACAGGGAGATTGTAACCTTAAATCATAAAAACACCAAAGCATTTCTAGTAAACAATACTGTTTATCTATAATATATTATATATAAAATATCCCTTTTTTCATTATGAGAACATACTGTGAAATATTATGACAAATTTTAACCCTACCTATGGAAACAAAATAAAGCAATAATACTTAGTACAGGTAGAACTATGGCATCTAATTGAAAAAAAACAAAATTCTTTAGAGTAAATCTTGTAAAGCCTTGTTTCTACATAACAATGCAAATGTTTAAGCTGTGTACTTTCAGGAGCTTCTCCATTGTTTGAGACTTTTTGCATTTGTAAATGTCAATCTTTTAAGAGTTTAACCAAAATTCCACACTATATCAATTTAAAAAAACTCCATAACATTCTTCTGCTTTGTTTTTTGGACACATTCATAATGCCTTCAAAAGACATCTGATACAAACTATGGTAGAGGACTCCCTTATTAAGAAGTAATCAGTGATATTTCCTTATTTCTTTGAACAAAGGAAAAAAAAAAGAGATCACCCTTTCTAGAAAATTCTTATAGAACTTACCCAAAACCCAGAAGATGAGGAATAGATTCTTATTTTAGTTTGAGGGTGTTCAGAACCAACATCTCTAAAAGCTTCTCCACCTGTCAAATAAAGAAAGCCTTTTGGAGACATAAGCAATCTCTCATCACTGCAGCATTTTTATGATGGAAAACCAAGAAAGAAATCAAGAGGTTCTGGGGGAATTTCTTCCCCCAAAAGTTCCAAATGACTGCACAATTTTTTTTGTATTTTCTGATATTGAATGTTAGTTTGGTAAGTTCTGGTTAAAAATACTCTAAGAATTGTTTTATAAATATACAAGATCTGATATCTTTTAAACAATAATTTCTCAGTGTGATGCAGTCTTGTCCCCCAACCCCAAAATTCCCGGCTAGCTAATTAGGGATGGGAAGAGGCCCTGCATCATAAATAGGCAGACAAAGAGGGGCTCTTTCCGTCTGGCTCAGTTCCAAGGTTTATTCGTGAAGGAAAGAGAACAAACCACGTGGTACACAGGGGTTATAAGGATTTAGGATACAGGAAATGACATAGGGTCTGGGATTAATTGTAACTGGATGCCTTCCAGTTAGTAGGGGGTATTAGGGTCAGGTCATGGAAAGCAAACATATGTTGGTCAGTGAAATGCAACATCAGTGTGAAAATTAAAAATATTAAAATTTAAATGACTGCTTAATGTGTTCACTTGTGATACATACAGAATTTCAGACATCTCTGAAACACAGAAGTACAAAGTCTATCTTCTCCTTTCCATTTTTCTTGTTTGAATTCTTGAACTTAATTCATGCCAAAAATGGAGAGAATAACTTTTTTACCAACATGATAAGTAGTTTTGGATAAAAATACACAAAAGTATTTTCTCAACAGGCAAAGGAAGACAATATTTATTTTAATATGTTTTCAATAGCAATGTCAACTTCATGTGATATCTCTCCTTAAGGGAAAAAATAGTTGGTTTGCAATGTTTAACGAACAATGAGTTTGCTTTTTTTTTTTTTTTTTTAATAACTTCACAAATATTTTAATGGACTCTTGCTTAGATACTAGATGCATTCTAGGCATTTTGGACATGAAAATGGAAATAAATTACCATAGATTCCATCCTCTTGTGAATTTTCGTATTTAAAGATCGTCTTCAATGGTTAACTATGTTGACATGACTTATTTTGTGTTCATTGGCTAATTAGTTCAGTTCTAATTTAATCCACACTTAGGTAAATTACTTCAGAGAGAGCCGGGTTGTGTTTTTCACAGTGCTTTTTGGGATTGTTTCGGTGCATTCACAGAAATAAGTGAAAAATGAAAATATTTCACCCCTCCTAGTAAATTTACAGTAGTAGTTGTAATTTTATTAATCACTTATTTCTCATTATATATTTATATAATTATGCTTACATAACATAATTTCTCCTTTAAACCAGCCTGTCTCTGACTTGTGTGGGTATTTTACATGCTAATCTTCATGTTGCTGAGACACCATTTACTGATTCTCTACTTATTTCTAACATATTTCTATGTTTTCTTTTCCACATTTTCTCTCTTGAATTCTTGGCTGCCAAATATTACTGTCTCAAAAGTGTGTTCACATTTTTGATATGGTCTTAGCTTTCTCACAAATCATCAACAATTTCCTAAACACAACTGAGGCAAATTCACAGTGGTGCCTCACTAAAAAAATTCCAGTCTGTGAAACTATTTATCTTAGTTCCAAATAGTTTTGGATACCTCCTACTATGCATGCAGATGTCCACAGCATGACTGAACTTCCAAGACACAGAGATTGAATAGTCCCACAATATTGTAATTGGATTGCTGAAATGCATATGCAAATGAGTAATTCCTTTCTGTTACCTATCAGATTGTTTAGAAATCAGGATAGACAGATTGTTCAGTGACAAGCAGTGTCCCCTGGGGTCGGTGATAGGGTCGGTACTAAGGTTCAGCATATTTGTTGACAACATGAGCACTGTGATCAAGTGCCCCCTCAGCAAGTTTGTTGATTACACCAAGCTGTGTGGTGCAGATGTATAATCACCAAATGGAGGGGAGAGATGCCACCCAGAGGAACCTGGACACATGCTTGAGAGGTGGGCTGGTGCAAACCTCATGAAGTTCATCAATGTGAAATGCAAGGTCCTTGGTAAGGAAATATTCCTCTGTGACCATCCAGGAGCCTTTCTGACAGTCATTCTACACATCCCACATCAGATCAGGTTTCCTTACCAGCTTTACCTTAGGTTTTCCATAGCAGAGTCTCAGATGTCACTATCCTTAAAAAAATTTATTCCTGGTGCTGCAACTAAATGATAAAATCACAGAATATCATCTTGAGCTGGGTGCCTCTGGGAATGGATCCCAAGCAAAGAAATCCCTGGTCTTCTAAACCTGACAGTCCAAGTGCAGTAAAGTATGGGTGTTGTTGGCTCCTGACACATCACTGAGTGTGTGTCCGGTAGCCTGGCTGTGCCACAGGATCCTGTGCCCTTTGTTATGCAAAATTAGCAGTTCAAGACCTCTTTCCTCAGCCCAGTGTCCTGCCTCCAGAGCTTAACCTGCCACCCAAAGCTGCCTGCACCAAATGTATTTCTCAACAGTCCTACACTGGTTCATGGCAACCCTGGACACCTAGGCTGGGCAGATAATTGATTGAAAGCAACCCTGTGCAGAAGGACTCAGGGGTGATGGTTAATGCAAAACTCAGCATGAGCCAGGACTGTGTGCTGACAGCCCACAGAGCCAACTGAATCCCTAGCTACATCAAAAGGAGAGTGGCCAGCAGCTCAAAGGATGTGATTCTCCCTCTATTCTGCTTTGGTGAGACCCCAGCTGGAATACTGCGACAGTTCTGGTGCTCCCAACATAAGAAGGACACGGAATAGCTGGAGCAAGTCCAGAGGAAGGCCAAAAGCTGATTGGAGACTGGAGCACATCCCCTGTGAAGACAGGCTGAGACAGTTGTGGCTGCTCAGCCTGGAGAAGGTTGCTTGGAGAGCTCATAACAACCTTCCAGGATCTGAAGGGAGCCTGTAAGGAAGATGGAGTGGGACTTCATCAGGAGCTTTTGTGATACGGCAAAGTATAATGGCTGCAAATTAAAAGAGGGGAAATTAAAGTTAGATATACAGAAAAAAGTCTTTACTGTAAGGGTGGTGAGATACTGAATCAGCTTGGCCAGGTAGTCTTGGACACCCTGACCCTGCTAATGTTTTGGATAAAGCCTTAAGCAAGGGAGTCTCTTCTAGGGAGGTGTCCCTGCCTATGGTAGGGTGGGGGATAGTTGGGACCAAACTACCTTTAGGTTCCCTTTCAGCTCTTCAAATTCTAGGATTTTCCTTTTGTTATACATCAAATATACATATTTCTTAAATAATTCATGTATGACTCTTATTCACACATTATTTGTGTCATAAACTGCTGAAGTCCTGTTTCACATAATATTTAAAGTTAAATAATGAAATCCACTTCTTATATATAATTATCTTTCCTAAGGTCTTTTTTCTGGTTTTATCTTTACTGTAAACTTCTGAAATACTAAAGATGTTAGGAGCAAATGATGATGATGATGATGATTATTAATTATTATTAAGAACTGAAGAAGCAATTATTTCTCATGGCAAACTTATGAAACTGAAAATGCTATAGATAGTCTGCAGAAAAAGCCTGTATGGCATTGCACATATTGACTTAATATTATCATATTATCATCTCTATAGTTTGTAAGTGAAAGACAGATAAATATTTTTTTTCTAAGGAGATGGCAATCATACTGTCATTCCACAAGTTATTTTTTTCTAATTTTTTATTCTGATGCACAAGCAACCTTTCACAAAGATTTAAGAATTACTGTCTTTACTTTCTACAGCAGTAAATTTTTTTGTTGTTTGTTTCTAGAGGAATATATTGTAATTCTTGACACAGCTATGGTGTTTTATTAAGCAACAGAGGGTTCTACAAGTTTATCAAGTCTGTCTTTCATCAGCTATAACAGCAGGCATCCATGGATTTTACTCTAAATTAAAAAAGAAACAAACCTCAAAAAAAGAAATAATAACAAAAAAAAAAACAACCCTGAGAGATTATGATGGTAGATTTATGGAAAAAGGGCAGTCTTCCATTTGTGAGCAGTCTTTTTTTTATTTTATTTTATTTTATTTTATTTTAGTCTTTTTAATGTTGTTTTGGTGTTACCTATTCTGGAAATAAAGGCTTTCCATGAGTAAAACAAACAGTGTCACTGACACTTGCTTTCAAATATACTGTGTGATATTTAGTGGGAAACCATACTAAATACATAATGAGTAATTATCAGGTGTAATATATAGTTCATGAAGTGTCCCCTTGTTCAGTCTAGTGTTATACATTCCAACACAGCCCCAGCCAGTATTTTTCAAGAAAGTTGGTATCTTTATTATTTTATTTAATAGTCCACTGCACTAATCTGCCATTAAAACTCTCACATTTTTCTGTCTTGTTGGTGTACCCAGGAATCTTGTGTATAACAGTTTCATTTATTGAATTAATTACAAGAGGTGACAGAGAATTTCTCTTTTCAAAACAAAAATTTGCTAGTTTGTAGATGTTCATTAATAAATAGATACTTTTCTTCTGAAAGTTGCGTCAGAGAAATATTTGTGCAACATCATGGAAGCTATTTTATTGTTCCTTCTGATAAGAACTCTCTAACTACCTGGAGGTATTTAAAATTTTATTTTACCTCCATAAGTAAAAAGATACCAATAATCACTTAAACTTACACTCATCTTTAACATACAGAAAAAAAACCTCCAAACCCCAAAATATAATTTGTACTGTCAGTAATTAAAAACACTGCAAGACAAATGGTGTTAACATATAAGTAACAGGATAAATAAGTTGTCAATAATTTGAGTTATGAAGAATTCAATTATCAAGTGTTGATTCGGTTTTATTTATATATAGGGACTAGATCAATTGACAAGCTTCTTCCTAGATAAAAATATGATTTTCATCTCTGCAATTTATATATAACTGTGTCTTTTCAAATGTTTTATAAAAATTGAAAACAAACCATATTTTGTGACACAAATCTACCTACAAATGTTAATATTCACAGAAAAATATGTGATTTTTGTCTGAATATATCTTTTATCAGTTTAGTTTGTCATACATATTTTACCACATGTATTCCCATGGTAAGGAGATGAGAAGGTAATTTTCTAAATTTTCTGATAGTTCTATATGCAGCTCTTTGTATGAAATTCTGCTCTGAGGGTTAAACAAGAGGTACACAATACGTTTAATGGGGCCTCTATTGAAGTTTTTTATAAGCCTTATTTTTCTAACAAATATCAAACGGTTTACTTGGTAGTGATTCTATTGCCAGTGTGCAAATGAAGGCATGATCACAGAATGACAGAATGGTTTAGGTTAGAAGGAAACGTAAAGATCATCTAGTTCAACTCTCCTTCCATGAGCAGAGACACCTTCCACTAGATGAGGCAAGAGAAGCCCATCCAAACAGGTCTTGAGCACTTCCAGAGATGGGAAGTCCACAAGTTCTTCAGGTAGCATGTTCCAGTCTCTCACCACCTGATAATAAAAAAATTTTTTCCTAGAACCTATTCTAAACTTCAAGCTGATACCTTTCCAGTAGCTTTTAGAATATGTCAACGAACCTGGGACAGCCAGTCACCCTGGCACATGAAATACGTGTTCTTCTGGAGCAAGTACGTGAACAAGCAACTGGAAGCCAAAGAGGATACTGCAGAGCAACTCAGCTTGTGCTAGACACCTGCATTTAGGATGCTGAATCTTCCCTTCCTTTGCTGTTCTTTTTGAAAAATATTTGTAACATATTCCACAATTTTGGAGAAAGTCACCTCTTGAGTTAAGATTACCATCTCATTAAGAGTTACAACAGTTGTTCAGTAGCAGTTTCACAGTTATTTTAGATTTTCATAGTTGCTTTATCACCTCACCATTTCTGTAAAACAAGCAAGGGAGAAAAAAATGGCTCACCACTCAAGTAGAATTTGAATGGAATGCTGAACATGTCCATTTCTGGTTGGTAATGAATTTCTTATAATTCCATATGCAGTGTAATGGTGTGAGTTACTTTGTAACTCAAAACTATTTTTGGCAACACAGAAGACAACAGGGAATAAACTTATATTGGCTTAGCTGCATTTTTCTGCATCTGTTCTCTTGTGTGGATAGGCTGTTTGTTTTTGCATGTAAATATTCTCAATGGCCAGGTAATTCATATAGAGAATTATATATCATTCACATTTGGGCCTTAGCACCTTTCTAGTCACACTGTAGAACAGAAAAGAAAGCAGAATTGTCAAGAGAGGGCCAGGGAGGGATACACAGGAAGCAGTCATGTAACCAACAAATTTTGGAAGAATGATGAAAATAAGTCTGAGTCTTTTATAGAGCTAAATTCTTTCCCTTCCTTCCCACTGATAGGGATTCTCAACTTCTTTGTAATCCCATAATCATTTAGGAACTACATCTACAACCTAGAAAGGATCAGGATTTAATCAGAAGTTTTAGGGGTATAGGTGTATACCTTAAAATTCTGCATCCTATTATTTTTGCACCATTCCAGGAAACTAAAATAAGTTTCTTACAAAATTGAAAAAAAAAAAAAAACCAAACCAAAAAAAAACAAACAAAACAGTAACTGCTGTGACAGATTGCTGAAGATATGTCACAGATGCAAAAATTTTAGAAAATTTCTCATCTGAATTCAACAAAAATCAGATTATTACAGTGATTTTGATGGAAATGGCATACAGACTATCCCAACTAAAGCTGTACTACTATCATTTGCTCAGAAGTGCAAAATTTCAAACAGATTCCAGCATTTCTTAAAACTGTGTTTGTCTTAAAGAACAATGTTATCATATTTTGCTGTCTCTCAGTTTAATCACAAAAATTCCAGCAATTTGATGTCAATATTCTTTGATTTCTTATGCAAGGCATATCCTTCACAGAATGAGCAATGAATATGTAAGATAATTTAGTATTTGTTCATGTACACCCTTACGAATTACTCTCATTACATGTGAGTGATTGCTATGTCTTTTGTTAAATTTCTGGGAATAACAGGCAATTTTGATAATTAAAAATTATTGGATATGTTTCAACACTAGTGAGCAAATATGTTTGATGGACAGCAGTAATTGAATTAATAATAACAAGTGAGATGACTGGATTAAATTATGTTTTCAGTGTTCTATGAGGATGTTTGGCCAAGCCATAGATATAGATATTGAAGTTAAGAAGCAAATATAGCAGTCAATATTTGTAAGACTGAAAAAACTCTATATTTTATTCCCTAGGTTTCTGTAACACATCTTTACATGAGAATAAGATAACTTTTTTCATTACTTTCTTATTTTTAGTGTCCTCTCACTTCAAATTGAACTGTATTTGATGAACTGCTCGTATCTCAAAAGCGATGCTACACAATGCTTCTGTGAAAATCTCTTTTCAGAAGTTCCACTATAAAATCTTGTCAGGCTGCTGGCTAGCTGTAACAAGTGGCTTGGGAGCAAACATAGTCTTTTTTGTTTTAAAGGAAGAAAGACTGACAGTTTTTATTTAGGTTTTTCACACCTTCCATTTTACCTATTTGAATAGTTTAGCAAGCTACAGTTTATATTACCCTGACTGCTATGTTACCGAGTGCTTCATAATGTATCAAGGGAACAATTCTGGCAACAGTTATTCAAGTTTTACTGAAAAGCAAAATTCCTATAGATTGCCATAACTGAGTCTCATTTCTTCCTGCCAGCACAAGAAACATCAGATGACAGAATGTGATGAGTATATAATCTTCAAAGTTATTGTTATTCTGTATGTCAAATAATTTTTCACTTTCAATGGAGACCTGTCTGATTTACTTGCATACTAGTTCAGCCTGGTGGTACTGAAGCAGTGGGAGAGGAAAAGAAAATAAATGTATAAATAAAAAGAAAATAAGATTTTTGTCTCCATACACCAATACAAGGAAATGGAATGACATAATAGAGAGCAAATTGCATTTGCTAAAATAGTGCTTCGGAGATGAGTTCAGAGCCAATTGTCTAACTCCCTTCCCAGAATACTCTGATTGAATTACTTGATCATTCAGTTACAAACATAAAAAAAAATAAATAAAAAATCTATTTTGGGTCTTGGCAGAATATGAGGGTTTTATCATTTGCAGGGTCCACATTCAAATTAAAAAGAGGGAAAGACATTGTGTTTTATTGTATTGCTGTTTTGATACTGTCCTTTTAATACAGGAAAAAGTAATTATCTTCTTTAATATATTTTGATACAACAGTAGCTTTCCACTTTCCTCAGGCTTCTCTCCTAGCAGGGTAGCATGAAAACTAAAATATAAACAACTGACTCTTCCACTGTTTGAACAAACAGCTTTGGCAGAGAGTCTTCCATTCCCAAGCATACCTTCTAATATTAACCTGATGGCTAGCAAATTCTATAAAGAGATAAAAATGTTAATTTCAATAAATGTTAGTCTTTCACAGTGCTCACATTTCCTATTTTGTTACTGAGTGGGTGAAATGATGGGTTGGGGGAAACCAGCATCATCTTAGCTATTTCCTTTCATTAAAAATTTTGAAAGATAATTAGAACATGGACCCCATTGTTTCAGATTAAAATTGTAATTTTCTTGGTTGGATTCCAGTTAAGATTCTCCCAAAAAAATCACATCAAAAAATACATGAACACAGGCACTTTATTCATTATTTCTTGCGCAAATTGTAACTCACTTCAGTGGCTTTATGAGATTCCCTGTTAATTTACTGAATTATTCCTATGACTGTAGAGGGTAAATGGATATAAAAAAAGACAAGAAAAAAACCCAACCCCCCTCCCCTAAATCCCATAGTGTTCAGTGTATAAAAACTCCTTTAAATTTAACCTTTTTTACTGTCATTTAGTAAATTCTACACTTGTTTGAGAAGAATTTAGGAGATTCTGTTAGCAAAGATTTAGGTTTGTAGGAAATTAGAGATGTGAACAGGAGTTTTTCAAATCTCAATTTTATGTGTAAGGATCTTAAACAGAAACTGAACCCCAAACCTGTGGGAGATCTAGCTCCCAGCTATTCTTTTAAATTCTGGTTGTGTTAAGACTTTATTAATACAATATATGTCTGCCAAACAGTCCTTTTGGGTACAATGATGAACTACTGGTTTTGAAAATGTTGGAATTCACATTTCTGTGAGAATGGCAGTTTTTTCTCCATTCCTTGATTTATTGATATGTTATTTCTGTGTCAGGACTTAGTGCTACTGTGTCGTCTTCATTATGATTCAAACTTTAATTAGTTGTAGATAGCCCAATTTTTATATTCTTAAATCAGAGTAAAATATCTTTATACATATTAGAAGTTTTTAAAATAGTTATTTATAAGTATGTATATGAACTTATTCTGAAAAAAAGGCTTATATATGAAATTTTAAAAGTCTTTTATAGAAGTAAGAACTATGCAACAAAACGCAGTACAATAGATTTGCTCATATTTTTGCAAGGCAATTTATTTGATGGCACCACAACTTTGACAAGCATTCTGGCAAGAACTGGAAGCTTCACACCCTTACAGACTTTCCTGTCAACATGCTTAAGTTTCAAAGCATCTGTCAGTATTAAGCATTGGTTCATAAATACATAGTAATTGAGAATGTTTAATATTCATTAGCTAAGTAAAGTGACATTCATCTACCAAGATGCTGTCTAAAACTTTGGCACATAGTATAAGCTATTTATCTGGATGTCCTCTAAAGTCAATGGAAAGGGGCATCTTGCAGAAGGCAACATTTACACTAAATGTACTTGACAGAGCAAGGAGGGTTGAGACACTTTCTGCAGGAGGTTCTGCAGGTAACTGAATGATTACTGTGCGCTACCAGTGTAACTTCTATATAGCAATAGGCCAGATTAATCCCACTATTAATTGCACATTATCTCATATATATTATTTTTACATACTTTAAAGATAACTGCAAATATCTGACTTTAAAAAATCCAAGCGTCTTTCCAAATGTATCACTCCATGACATTTTCTCAACATTATCTTTTTCATTAACATTTCTGCTGTTAAATCTGACTGTTCTCAGAATACTTGAGGATATTTTACAAGCAAATGGTGATGCCTCCATATTAATTGTGAAATGTTATGCATAGTGTGTAATTGAATGCCAGGTATCTCATTGCTCAGGAAAATGCAAGGTATTCATATAAATATGGAGAATATGCAGAAGTACAGTAAATTTTCTTTTTTTTTTAATAGGACTATAAACTTCTGTGTTTAAACAATGAACAAATTACAAATCCTATAGATTTAGGAGTAATTTTCCTCAGATTTAGCTTCTTTCTTTCTTTCTTTCTTTCTTTCTTTCTTTCTTTCTTTCTTTCTTTCTTTCTTTCTTTCTTTCTTTCTTTCTTTCTTTCTTTCTTTCTTTCTTTCTTTCTTTCTTTCTTTCTTTCTTTCTTTCTTTCTTTCTTTCTTTCTTTCTTTCTTTCTTTCTTTTCTTTCTTTTTTGTTTTCTTTTTATTTCCTGCTATGTCATCTTTGCTTCCTGCATGTTACCCTTTATCTTCCTCTGCACCACCTACCATAGGTAAATGAAACTTGAAGATAATGCTGTGGTTTTCCTTCATCTGTATTTATTTTTTTTCATGCCATTGACATACATTGATCAATGACATGTCCAGAGGTCAATGAAGCTGTTGAAGAGCCTGGAGCACTAGTCTGACAAGGAGCAGCTGTGGGGACTGGGGCTAGATAGCCTGGAGAAAAGGAGGCTGAGGGGTGGCTTTACTGCTCTGTACTCATACCTGGAAATGGGGGGGCAGTATCTTTTTCCAGGGAACCAGTGACAGGATGACAGACCTCAAGGTGCACTAGTAAGGAGAGTTAGTAGCCTAGCTATTAGGAAAAAAATATCTTCACAGAAAGAGCTGTCAAATAATGAAACAGACTGCCCAGGGAACTGACGGACTCTGTGCCTGCATAGAGTTTTTACCCTTTCTTAGTAACATTTTCCCAAGGCACCATTGTCTTGGTTGAGGGACTCAGATGTGCCCTGCAGTGGTGGATCTTTGATTGGTGTTAATGTTAGAATGGTGTTAATTAACTTCTTGTGTTAAAAAATGCATGTAATTTTAAAGAATAGTTTTTTGTTTTGTTTTTTTTTTATTTTATTTTAAGCTAATTTTCTATCATATTTTATAGAAAACTGTTTATCACGACTGCTGTTTTCTTTCATCTGGGTTCCTTTCAGAATTCTCACAAAATATTGTTATCCTTTTTAAGCTTCTGTAAGCCATATTTTCTTAACTTATAAATAGTATAGTAATGCACAGAATTTGAAAAGAAATATTGTAATAATTGTCATTTGACATTTTTATAACTTACCACCCAACATGAATAAAACATTAAAATATGTTATAAAATAAACTCATCACTTGCCAGACATTAAGAATGCAGAGACAAAGGTTAAAATACCAAACTGGTTCTGTTGTAAAACTATGACCAAAGCTGCTTAATGTTGAAATTTACTTTGAAATGCTGTATTTTTAGGTATTTATTCTGAAAATGCTCTATTTCAGGTTTGTTAGGCATGCATAAAAATCAAACCTTTGAAGATACAATTTACTGTGCACCTTAATTCCTGAAATCAGCAGGCATTCAATTTAGACTTGTGAACATATCCTCACAGAGTTTAATGACTTTAAACATAGAGGAGAAAATGTATAAATACTATTGTTCAGTTATTTCATATGATACTTTGAGTAAAGATTTTTTTGTGCTTTCCACCTGGGTCTGCCAACACTACTGAGGACCCAGACCCCAAGTGGCTGAATGACAGGATTTAGAAAAGCATTTAGGATGGACTACTATCATCTCATAGAATCTCTGACTGAGGGGAAAGAAAAAGGTTTCCCCAGAAGTTACACAGGCAGCTTCAGGTATTTCATTACCTGGTACTATTTTGTGGTTTTTCTAAAGCTTCTATAAAGTCATAACCAGCACCAAAAAAAAAGTCAGCATGAACCAAAAAAATTGTTTTAACCTAAAAACACACAAAAATTTGTATGTTGAAAATCATTTATGATATATATCTGGCAAAGCCACTGGAATAAATTTAGTGTAAATTAATTCAGGAATATTAGAGAACAAGAAAAAGAAATATATACATATATTTCTATAACTTTTTTTTGGGAATATGTTAGATTTTGTTTATACTAATAATAGAAAATAGATGCATACACTTTACAATTTGCATTGTTTTTACCAGTTTCTGATGTTTGCAATCCTTTAGTGAATGAATATATATATATATATATATATCTTTTCATCAAAGATAATGGAAAACATCTATCTAAAATTCAGGCAATTAATCCTTTTTAATCCTTAAAAAGACATGGTTATGTTGTATTAGAAACACATGGTGATGTGTTTTTAATATCACATTAATAAATTAAACCATACTAATATATTTCCAAGTAAGATTAGTTATCTTTTGTTATAGGGAAAAAATTAAATATTTGGTTCATATACTTTTAAAACATTTTACAATATATTTTAATTTCCATGATGAAAGGCAGACAAACAATAACTTCTATTCTTGAGTCATACCTTTGAAGTACAGACATGAAAGAAACCAAAGAGAAAAGCGATCACTTTTTTTCTGTTTGCTGATCCTCAAAATACCAAAAATTATACACATACACACAAACAAATTGAATTTTTTTGTTTTAATGAACCTATCAACAAGAGAGGGAAAAAAACCCAGTAAATAGGCAGACCAAAACTTATACCTTTCGAACTGGGAAAGACAAAAATGGATTTTAAAAATATTTTTAAAGCCTCCTGTAAGATGAGGTCTAGTACATGCCCTTACAGATTTTGTATTTCTCGGGAGTTAGTGTTGCAAACTGAAACATGAATTTATAGTTTGTCATGGGAATATTCTGAACTCTATTATCATATTTACAGAAAGTAAAATCGTATCACATGACACAGCCCTATTCCCTTTCCCCAATATTCCCGGCTAGCTAATTAGGGATGGGGAGAGGCCCTGCATCATGAATAGGCAGTCAAAGAGGGGATCTTTCCTCCTTGGCTTAGTTCCAAGGTTTATTCTTGAAGGGAGCACATAAGGAAAGAGGCAGAACATGCGGTACACAGTGGTTATAAAGCTTTACAGGAGAAGGGGGAGTGGTCAAGGGGTCAGGTAATAGGATCTCCTTCCTGTTGGTAAGGTCCACAGGTCAATGGAATGCAAACATATGTTGGTCGGTGAAATGCAACAATCACATAAATTTGTTCAACCCTACAAAAACAACAAACTATTGCTAGGAAATCACAGAATTTGCTGAGTTGGAAGGGACCCACAAGGATCATCAAGCCCAACTGCTGTCCTTGCACAGCACCATCCCCAAGCGTCGTATCATGTTCCTGAGAGTATTGTTCAAACACTTCTTGAACTCTGTCAGGATGGTGCAGTGACCACTTCCTAGGGAGGCTGTTCCAGTGCCCAGCCACCCTCTGAGAGAAGAGCCTTTTTCTAATACCAACCTAAACCTCCCCTGACACAGCTTCAGGCCATTCCCTCAGGTCCTGTCACTGGCCACCAGAGAACAGATCAGTGTCTGCCTCTCTTCTCCTCACAAGGAAGTTCTAATGGTTTAATGCTAAATTCGTTTGTATGTAAAAATCAACAAGATCTTGGGTAGTCTAAACTGAAAAACTTAAATGTTTAACAAATGGATATTGAATCTTGAAATGGATGAGCACACATGGCCTAATGTAGGAAACATTATTTAATTTTACCCACCTTGAACTGCTCATAATAAACATTTCAGATTGTGAATCTAACTTAAATCTGTCAGTTATAACAAATATGCTTTTTTAAGCATAAACACTTTCAACAATTATTACTCACAGTCTGGCTGCACTTTTAAATATGTTTTTTGCTCTAGGCTAATTTGCTGCTGGGTTGAAATTTAATCTGTGGTTTTAACAGAGATATTAATAAATTGATATTATGTGCTTATTCTTGCTCACCTCAAATTATTTTCTGTAAGAAATCAGAAAAATTCTAGTAAAATACTTTAAACTTGAAGACAGCATATTAAAAATATCCATATATACTCATATCCATATATAATTTATATCTCCATATATGCTCAGTTTCACTGTCATTCATACATACACCAAGCTTAGCTTAAAATTTCTGTAGTTCATTGATTTTTAATTTATCCAAACCTTGTTTGAAATAGGGCAGAGTAAGGCAGCACTTGTACTAGGTACTACCACAATTACCTTAATTTGATAAAAATAATTTAAAAAATCACTAGAAATTATACAAATAAAATCATTATTCAAGAAAAGTCTTCTTTCTGGGGTTAATGCCCACTATCTCATTATTTCCCTAATCCCAAACCTGAAGGGTGTACCTACACTAAAAGGAATATCAGTTTGGCATCATCTTTGAGCTTGTCCTCAACAAGACTGTGATGTTAATGGAGGGATTTAGTACTTTATTTTTGTCAACAGAAGCAGTTTCAATACTGTGGGGTTTTGTGGTTGATGGTTTGAGTATTGGGATTTTTTTTTTAATTTTTATTTAATAGTCTGGCTGAATTTTGTTGATGTCATTTCTGTATTTTTCTAAATTTCTTTACTCTTTCTTTCTTCGTCACCTGGCAACCTGGTGAGTTCTAGAAATATTAGATGCTGTATATTTGTATATATACTTATTAGAGGCTACATATTTGTGTATATACCTGTTCATAACCCCTGAAAAGATTTTTCACCCAGTTTCTTAGTTTGTGAGCAGTGTCAAGTTGTTATCCACACTGCCACTTCCCACATCATCCTACACTTGAAACCTCTGATGTCATTCCTTCTTTTATTCAGCATCATTATTTTAGGATTATAGGTAGGTCATTCTACACAGCCTTACTACCTGATTTTTGTGTTTATATCAAAATTATTAACAAGAAACATTAGGGCATCCAATTATAGAAAGCTAAGCAAAAATTAGACAAATTGGACAAATTATGTTTTAACCACCTGGTCATTAGACAACTGTTACAGCTAAGCAAGCTAAAACAAACTGCAAACAAGCCAACACAAGATCAGACAGAGCTTGGCAGATCCAGAATTCTAGCATATGCTAATAAAAACCCTGTCAATTGATACAAATAGAGAGAGTATTATACTTATCACACGGCAGGGCTGCACCCTGTACTCCTTCTTTGTGCTTTCTAAGAACCCCTTCCATCATTTGCCTGTTGAATTAAAATTGCTTATGAATGAAACTTGTATCTAGTAGGCAGCCTCATACTTCTTGATTTTATACCATCTATTGCAATGAAAGATGTGGATGTCTTGCTTTTCTCCATTGATCTCTCGACCAATAATGAAAATTCTTTTCAGAAATTATTCATTATATTGTGTAGGATGATAATAAAGATATGCAACACAGTCAGTCTAAATATGCAGTGAAGCCAAGGTACCTTACAATGTCTTTGGAGCTCTTGGAAACTTGGCAGTTTCTTAGTAGTCTGTCTTGGGAGACTTAATCTGCCTCAATTCTTTAACAAATCTGACCACGGCTCTTCCAAGAAGAGGCCTGTGGTTTTTTCTAACCCTAAGAATTGCCAAGAGCCAGTAAAAATGTGATGAGAAACTAAATTAAAGCAGAATGGATGTGCACAAGTGACTTTTGTTGTTAAATAATACTGATTTCTGGTAAGATTTGGTGATTACTCCATATTATATGAAATTGTATCTGACATCAGCAGGTATTTTTACATGACAAGGGTTGGTGCTAGTTTAGAACAATAATAGTAGGATTTCAAGAGGTCCGATAAAAATGGTGAATCTGTAATTTTACCTAATCATTTCTGGAAACTTGCCCACATATATAGTAATTCTTAAAGTGAAAACGTGAATCAGTATAAGGATGAACCAGCTTTTATCTGTGATTTAATGAAAAGTACATTTCAAAGTATTTGGGCAAAAATATGTGACAGGATACCATCAGAAAGATATTACTGTTGTACAAAGTCTGAGCATTGAACTGATTGAGAAGTATCAAGAGAAAGATTAATCTCTTAACATATGAGATCTGTTAAATCTGTAAGTTAAATGCATATTGTCCTTTTATTCTCATGAATACTGCTGCCTCAAAAAATCTAAACATTTCTACTCTTCTACTCTTCAGTTACCCCACTTAATATGCACATATTTTGAGAAATATATTGGCAAAAGCAAAAACCTTTTTAAGATCTGCAAAGCCTGCTCAAGAAGCTGACTAAATAGTTGGATCACTGTGATGATGCCAGCTCCACTTTGCCATAGTTACATTTAAGCTGTGTAGTTATTCCAACAGTACTCCTTCTTAGCCATCTCTCATTCCCCTAGCTTAAGCTCTGTAAAAAAGAGATAAAAGGGCAAGAAAGCACTTTTCAATTTTCTTCACATTTAGATTATTCATAAGATAGTAAAACTGATACATCTATATAAATAAATGTATTCTGCCTAAATATGTAAGTAAGTACAAGATACTTAGATACTCAGTGAGAAAATGTAAGAAGTGGATGAGAAGATTAAAAAAAACAACCCCAAAGATAATAAAATCATTATGGCATTAAACTCAGTATATGGTTGTCTCCTGAGTACAGCTGAGATTTGCTTACCTAGTGGATAAATTTTAATTGTTGTTACCGAATCTATTCTTTCTGACCCAAGATGTCACATCACTATGTGGCTGAAGCTATGCTTGCTAAGTTATTCTGGCATTAATCACATTTATTGTTTGCAGGACCACAATTCTCTTATTTATGGGCACTACCCTTGGGAATGCAGGTCACTGTTATCTAACAGCAGAATCTACAGCTGCTCTTGCTGACTTCAATTTGAGTCTTACTTCCTCAACAGAGGTCATATAGAAGCAATTGAAGTTAATTTTATGAGACATCTGTTATATTTGTGGTTATACTCATTCTTCAAGATTGCCCTCTAAAGTAGCAGTTACTAAGAAAAACCCAGGCACCAAAAGAGAGAAAGAAAACTAACTAATAAAAGGCAATATCAGAAGTTATCTGATGACTGCTATTCAATGTGACAAAGTAGGAAATTATTTTAAATGAAGAATCCTGTAATTGGGGGAATGAAATATGTATGTGAAAGGCACAACTCTAAAACATTTCACCCTTGCAAATCTGGAAGAATCCATTGACTGTTTAAAATAGAATTGTCAAATAGTTAAACAATATATCTACAACTACAATGTTGGGTTTTTTTTAAATTCCTAGATAATTTCAGTTTACATAAGAGGATTATAAATTTACGATTGGAAGATGAAAGAAATGCAATTCTGAATAGAGAGTTATTTGGTTTTTCTCTCCATGGCTTCAGAGTTATTATAATGACTTTGCCTTTGTATGAATTTCTAAAAATTTAGAAGTAGTAATTTTAATAATAGAAATTGCTAAAAATATATAAATAAGCAAGGAAAAATTATAAAAAATATATACTCCTTATAAAGAAAATCTTTCTCTGAATGTAGGGATCTTGATACACAGATTTTTTTTCTCCTAATATGTAGGTACCTGTTTTGAGTTGGTAAGCCAAGACAGCCTACTTAGTCAATTGACATTTCTAAATGAAAATTTCTTTCACCATCTTTGTTCATTAAAGTAACTCATACATCAGAACTCCCATCTTCTGTTCAGTGCAAATGTCTAAAATGAAAATCTGAGTCAAATTTTTGTCAATTTCATCAATGTACAAAATAACAATAAGATATTTTGATATTGAAGTAGTACCAGTTGCTGAATAATATGGTCCCAGAATACAAACTCAGATGAACAATTGGGTATGGTGCAGTATTGTCTCAAAAGAAAGATTCCAAGAATGAGTACTTTTAGTTTTTAAATATATTTTCCTTAGGGCTATTTTCTCAGTTCTTCTTATGTGCAAATTTTACTAGGTCTATGTTGTCCTTATGCATGTTGCTACCGTTTGATTTTTCTTCCTTAAAAGTGTTCCACACCAATAATTTTTAAGGTTTCTATTAATAAATATCTTCCTTTCCCATTTCTCATACCATTTCCGCCCCCCCACCTCCCCCTGATATTCTACTTATAAAACTGTCTGCATACTGAAGAATTTATTTTCATTTTCCTATATAATTTTTTAGAGAGGAAACAAAACACACATGGCTGTCTGTCAAAACAGCCTTCTAGGACATATATGGCTGGTTTTTTTCGATGGTATCCGTAAAAAATACCATTAAGCTTTAAAAAACACAGCATAATTTTCTCTCATTGTAAGTAGTGTCAGTTATTAACTTTTAGATGTACTTGCTTATTTCACTTTCTTCATAAATAACAAGTCTTTTAATTTTTTCTAACACTTCCACATGGAACAGGCCAACAGGAAAATGACCCTACCCAGCTCCCTTTTCCAGCCTTCTTTATAATATTTTCAGAATTTTCCTGGGAGTACAAAATGCAAAAACAATCCCAATTGGACCAACCTTAATACAGTGTCACATTACCAATATTGCTTAGATTGGTTTTGTTACACTTATCCCTTCCTGACATGCCTTTGTCAATAGAAATGAGCTTTCTTTGTATGTATCTGGTGTTTTGAGCTGGGGACCAAAGTACTGGTCTAGCACTTGTGCTAGTTCTCCTTCCCCTTTCTTTTAGCACTAGCTTAGCTTCAAATGGCTCATTGCTCCTTTAGTAAATTTCCTAGACAGGATTACTCCTATTTTCAAATCTTGCTCAAGCATCGATCTAAATTACATATTTGAAAAGCAGAATTGCTGACAAATAATATTTTGAGCATTTTGTTTTGGCTTTGGGCTTGTTTTGGCTTGTTGTTTTTTTTTTTTTTTTTCCAGATTATGATTTTTAAAATTCTAAATGGGGCTGCTCCAAATTGAACCTATGAAGTATAGCTCACTACTTCATTATTTAGTTACCTGAGAAATACTTATATTTTGGACAAACTTCAATTTTAGACACCACCTACACTAAGGAAGATATAATTGAATAGAATCACAGAATATATTGATTGGAAGAGACCCACAGGGATCATTGAGTCCAACTCCTGGTCCGTCACAGGACCATCCCAAGGATGGAACCATATGCCTGAAAGCGTTTTTCAAATGCTTCTTGATATTTGTCAGGCTTGGTGCTGTCACCAAGGCTCCCTGGGAAGCCTGTTCCAGTGCCGAACCACCATCCACATGAAGAGCGTCTTCTAATATTCAACATAAATCTCCCTCTACACAGCTACAGGCCATTCCCTCAGGTTCTGTCACTGGTCACCAGAGAAAACAGATCAGTGCCTGAGATTTGAATATGCACTACGTGCATTCCATATATCAGTCGCATGTTTACCCACCATTGCACGTGGAGTCATTCTGGTTGAAGTATTTCTACATTCTGAGGATGCATCTGCATGTATCACTTGCATCCACATCACCTGTTTGCCAAGAAAGTTTTTTAACTGCCCGGAGATTCTGCACTATTTATTAAATATTTTGTATTATATCACCCTTCTTGATAGGACCAAGATAAATTTAGAAATATATGTAATGTACACACTGGAGTTAATAATGTAAGAATTATGATTATGGCTATGCTTGTGTTATTAGGTCTTCCTGCATGAAGGAGAAGTTATGAAAACTTGTTTTAGGTTGTATGGAGATTAACATTACACAATGATACAATTCTGAGCAACAGTGACAAAGAACAGAAGACCATCTCTCCTGAGACAACTCCACGTCTATCTAGCCCATGACACCAAAAGACATCTTGGGAAGGATGTAAGAAGGGGACGATCAGAAAAGATACTTCCTCTAACCATTCATGGAGATTGTGTTAGAGTGAAGTTACACAATTGCTATATAATTACTGTATAATTACTCAACTAACTGCCTAAGTACTCAACTGATGAGATAAACCAATGTCCTGTTTCATAGGAAGAGTAATCAGAGGGTGGATGGTGTATTCACACTTTGGTCTCAGAAAGATCTGGGGGAAGGGAGATAAATGTCATAAATACACAATGCTTTGAATTTCAGAGCGGAAATTAGAGTTGAAGAGCTTTCCACTTGAGTTTCATTCAGATTCCAAAAATCAAGTTTCTCCTAAGTTACTACTGCTTGCCTCTTGAGCATGTATAAGAGCTGTACAGTCTTTATTTATATTTTCCGTTTCTATTTTTTGCTGTAGGTAAACCCCTGGACTATCATAGACTCATCATTTTCTCTGCTCTTTATTATCACCTCTTCTTCCAATGACTTTCCAAATTGGTTGAACTTCCAATATAAAGGAATTAAGACAACAATTATCCCTTTCTCATATACGTGCAAAGAACTGTAATCACAGTCATTCACATGAAAAGATAATTACTGCTCCTGCATTCAATCCAATTTTTCTCTACTTTGTTCCCTTTATATTCTGCTGACAGTGTTTTAAGATCCCTATAAGGCTTCTTCAATGTTTCCTTTTTTAATAATCTTTTTTTCCCCCTTCATTAACAATCTACTCTGCTTATATTCTTCCATCTGCACTTGCCATGCAGGTATTAGAAGCTTTTTAACTATTGCCATTTGGAGCAACATTCCCTTGCTTCTCTGCTTCATCAGCTTGCCATCTCATTTTACATTTCAAACGTATCTTTTTATCCATTGACTGTCTTATCTTTTATCTTGCTCTAACACTACTCTTCTCCTTAGATTTCTAAATGAACTCTGAAAAAGTGGGTGTGAGAATCATATTGTTATAACACAGTAAATGCTCAGAAGAAATTGTTACACTATCCACTATCACAGGATTTGTTTATTAGTTTTAATTACCTACATAATTTCAATGTGCTAACATAAAAGACAACTGAAGAAAAGCCATACAGACACCATGGTCTCAGTTCAGTCGCCCATGCATTTCTTAACAAATGTCATTTGAGATGGCCTATATTTTCCCACCTGGCTTCCAGCTGCCACTTCAGAAAGGTTTCTGTCTCCACAATCGTATGCGCCAACTTTCTCTGAACCTTTTAGAAAACCTCAGATGTTTCAAAAATACTGTGGTCAGACAGCTGAACTGATTTCTAACTGCCAACAATCTAAACTGAACTGATTCATAGATATTTCTGTCCAAAATAGATCCACAGTGGCTAAAATGAGAATTAAGACCCCTACATCATGCAAAGATCTTTCAAGGTGAGCTTTCAACTACGGTAAGTCTGGACCTCAGAATCATGATGCAGCTTTTAAAATTAAGAATTCTTTTTAATTTTGGAGGAAAAAAAATCAGAAAAAATAAGGAACTATGTCAATTAGTCCTAAAGCTGCAACATGGCCTTGAGCCATTTTCCAATATTTGTTTATCTGATGGCTTTTCCAATATCATTATTATTTCTTGATCTTCATCCAGTGCTATGCTAGGCTATAGGTCTCTTCTCTTCTATGTTTTCATTTCTCTGACATACAGATGTCCTAGGCTAGGGAGCTTTAAATTACTTCCATGTGTCTATATGGGTCCATAAATCAACTGCAATGACATTTAGATATTTAATTAAGTAGTCAAATACTGGAGGATAACTTCCTTTGAGTTGCTCATGGGAAATATGCTTTTATAGTAGCCTAAATCTGCCTGAGCAATGAACGATTGGAATTTAGGAGAGTGCTTGGGTAAAAGTACTAACGAAAATATTTCCTGCTGATTTAAAAATAAAAATATGTGTAGGTAGCAGAAAACGCAGCCTTCATATGCTGAAATTCAGGCATAAATGGTAGAGGGAGATATTGGAATGCCATCTAGAGTGAGAAACCATACAAAATTAAGAATAGATGTGCATCAAACTACAGGAATTTCTGGTGTATATGAAATTTAAATGAATAACAACTGAAGGATTATAGTGACTTGATTTTTTCTGTTCTTTAATGAAATTTAAAAAAAAAACAAACAAAACCAGCAACACTGCTTTCATTTTTAATATGTAGCATATACTTCAGATTTAGAAGTTTATTTCCTGCAGAAAATTTATAATAAAAACCTCCAAAAATAGGTATTTCTTATGGAGAACTCACACTTTAATGCATAGACACTTACATATGCACTTACATAAGAAATAATACTTTTATTAAATTTATCAGCAAGATGCATGCATTCATATATTTATTTAATTTTTTTTATTTATTTTTCCTAATGCTTTGATCCCCCATTTGTTCTGGTTTTCATTTATAGTCTTTCTTAGTTCCAATATTGTGAGTCTTTTTGCTTTAAAAAATTTTCTGTTCTCTATCTTACCATCCTTACTAGATCCCGCACCAGAATTGCATTCCTTCTGTTAAGGCCTTATATTCCAAAGTGTCTGCTTTTGACATCTTCTTCTCCTGAGGTTGTCTTGTGCTTCTGCTCTTTTCTGATGTAGCTCAAATATTAACATTACATTTGAAAAGAGTGATTTAATCTTACTTTAAAACTAGCAGAGGAAAACAGGGCATATTTATGGCTAATATTGGAAAATCATACAGTTATAGGTGATACAGATGAAATTAATAGACTCCTTGAAATAATAATTTTTCTCCAACTATTGCTGTTTTTGTCTTTTTGAATGTTGCAGGTCTCTCTTTGTATTTATGCTCTATGATAAGTGATACAAATAATGTCATGCCCAAACTGAAATTTTCTTTTGTGTCAGTCTATTCATCAAGAAAAAACCTGATATTTCTTAGGGAAAGTGCCAGATATGTTTATGTAAAGCGCTGTCATATAGTAAATTTAAAAAATAGTTTATATACAAGGACATATACCGTACTTCTGAAAAAAATACCCATTTTCTTATGCTGTAGCAAAGTAATATTCCCATCATTTTACAAGTTTGTTCCTAATTCCTTTAACTGTATTTCTGCTCTTAGTCCTTCTTTAGGTAAATAGTACATTGAGCAGTAAACAGAGTAGAAAATATGATACTAATGCAAAAGCTTTTGCTAATGGCATGATTTGCTCTCAGTCTCATTATTTTCTGAATAATAATCACCGCTAATTTAAATTTAATGCACAGGCAATTTCTTAGAACATCCATTCCAGCAGCTTCAGAAAGACAATGATGCCGATGCTGAGTTAAGGAAGTGAAGCATAGATTTTCAAACCACTGAGCAAAGATAAAAATTCATTCATGAGATATTGCAGTGCTGAAAATGAAAATTCATTCATTATTCATCAAACATACAAATCTTCAAGGATTCATTGTAACTTTAGAATCTTGTTCTGTTAAAAGTACTTATGCATAGATATGTACATTGGTCAAACAATGCTTTTTGTGTACTGGAAATTGCAAGATTTTGAAATATGTACTTGGAAAAAGTCACCATTTGTCTCAAAATTTAAAAAAAGAAAATCAGGAATCATGAAAAGTGTATTAAAAATAGAAATCAATTTTGAAATTATCATGTGCTAAACTAAATTGAGCCTGTTATAGAAAAATAAATGAGTATTTTTTAGTTTTATTTTGTGTTGTTCTTATTTCTGTTATTCACTGTTTCAACAGTGAGCTCTTATGATTAAATGCTGGACATTCTGAGTCAATACAGTAGAAGTTGAGTAGTGCTGTTGAATTCAATAAAAGTAGAATTTCAAAGCAGCAAGAGTAATTGAGAAATATATGTAGCAAATCAATACAGGAAACCTCATATTTTTCATTAACTTTTGCTGTTAAGTTTGTCTAGGAAAGATATCACTATGAAAAGAGGTCTGAATATTTTGTCCAGTTTTATTTGAAAAAGAATAGATGGTATTAAAATTAGTCCATATGTTTCTGATGGGGAACATGGCAAACAGGGCCACTAAGCAGGGACTTAGAAGGTAAGATGAAAGAAAAAATTATTTATTATGAGGGTGCTGAGACACTGAAAAAAATTGCACAGAGAATCTGTGAAAACTCCATACCTGAAAAGATTCATAATCAGACAGAACTAGAGTTGAGTACCCAACTTAGTGGAAGATGTATCTAAGCACAGCAGGAGCACTGGAACTAGATGATCTTTAAAACACCTTTTAACCCAAACCATTTTATGACTATGATCTGATTCTTTGAAAACTATTTGCTGTTTGAAAACAGGGCCAGTTTTCTGCTTCAACTGCTTCCTGACACAATGCTTCACAACTTAGGTGATCAGCCAATGCCAGACACCAATTTAACAACTGTATGGAGCACTGTGCACTGATGAGTATGGCAACCAGGATTAGCAAACAAAACTTTGACAGTAAATGCATCAGAAGACATGGGAGAGACCCTAGAGGAGCTGCTCAGACAGCATGGGACTGCTAGAGAGAGACAGTAAAACAAAATAAATTACTTGCAGTAGAATACAGTTCCTAGCACTAGCTGGACAGTATGTCTCTGCAAATTAGAGAGCTCATCGCAAATGAAGGTCCTGGGGGAGTACTTTATCTGTTCAGGTCTGACTGCAGGAAATGTCTTGTACTGCTCTTTGAGTCTGGGACACCAGCTCCTAAACAGGAAACGACACCTTTCAGAGTTGAACTGACACAGACTGAGAGCAATTTCATGCATTCATTCACACAGTAAATCATAACAGACCAAATAGTGATTGTCTGTCTCATAAGCAACACCTTCAGCTCTTGCATCTGAGATTCACGTGATTAGTGAACTAAAGACAGACAAAAATATAAATATAAGTACAAAAAATAAAAATACAAATAAAATATAAAAATAAAAATAAAAAATAAAAATAAAAATAAAAAATAAAAAATAAAAATAAAAATAAAAATAAAAATAAAAATAAAAATAATTATAAATATGAATATAAATATAAATATAAATTTATTTATTTATTGTATCACAGACTTCAAATAGAAACAAAATATTAATCATATAGTGGTAAAACTATGACCTAGAAGGCTCTTTCTAAAAAGCAAAGAAAGGTGAATGCAGACTCTTTTGAGCTTGGATTTGTAAATTACCACCTACTTTTCTTCCATGACCAAAACTACAGAGTGAAATATGCAGAAAAAATTCATTCGGTCCAAAATCAGTACTTGAATGCAGACTAAAAGCCAATAGAAATCATTAGCCATATAAAGCTGTTTTGCTGGTTTTGTCTTTTTCCTTTCAAAAATTTCCACAACCTACCATTTCCACTATTTCGTTAAGTTAAAGCATTCCAAAATGAAGTATATAAAAACAATATGATGGCAAATGAAATACTATGTATATGGCTGCTTCTGAAGGAAACTGTGTTGTTCTCTTTGTATTCAGTCATGATTGGAAGTAATTCTGGTGGTTTTGCTCTTAAAGGAATCTATTTAACAATACTACAACTTCTACTAATAATTATAGCAACAACAACAACAACTCAACAACAATAACAATAATAATACTAATAATACTAATATTAAATACTTCAATGCCCCAGCATGACAGTGTCATGGTGTCCTGCAAGTACTCTTTAATGCAGGAAAGAATTACAACTTCTAGTAATGTCATAATATTTTGTTTTCTTAGTAGCCATTTGTTAGATAATCTGTGCTTACAGAGGACAGTCTTACTCTATGTCTTTGTCAGAATCTAGGTTTATGGAGAAAACCCATTGTTATGATCTGCTAAATGCAGCTGTAAAGCCATATACTGATAAAGGATTTTGTCCTAGTTACAGAGATAGAGGTGGAGTTTTGTTTATTCTTTACCTGTAGAAGGATGTTTCGCCTACCACAAAAGGCTTATCTTTTCTGCCTATCAGCTGGTTTAATAGCTCAAGGCATCTTTTTGCTCACATGATTTTGCTAACTGGTGAAATAGTTGAATCAAAATAGCTTGTCTGGTAGTGTGTTATTTCAGTGCCATGGAGGTGACATTTCCAGCTGACAATAAACCTCTTGCCTTGAAAACAAAATCATAGGAAGACAAGACTAAATTTCTGACTGACAGACACTTCACTTGGCAAACTATAAAAGCTCTATACAAGCAAACTCTCACAAAACAGAAGCAAACTCTCACAATCGCTCTCTTCTGCATGTTTCCTGGAAATGTGTGGGTATCTCTTCTCAAGGTTTGGGACACCTATCTTGAGTAACTCTCTTAAGGGTTGAGTGAAGAACTCTGTGTGCTCCATCATTAATCTGGTGGTGAGTTACATTGATTTCTAATTATACTATTTCTTTGCTAATTATAATATATGTACATTTATGTAATGCACTGTTTTATGTAATCTACTAATAGTTCTTTCATTTATCCTGTATAGTAAATCTCTTTAAGGTCTTTTTTCTGTTAATCTCTTGTCTATTCCATAATTAAGTTGTAAGAGACCTGATTTGCCATTCCTAAAAACTTGCAAGCCAGAGTGCTTTAGGTGCAGGTCACCAAAGCAGAACTGGTGCTAAAATCTAAGCCTAAGGCAGGGCTTACGTAGCACTCTCACTTGATCTGTAACAATACCACCCATTCAATGTGGAAAGGAAATTCCTGATTTGTGTAGTAAATTGGGACTCCAACATATAATCTCTCTTTGTTTGTTTTGGTTATTTTTTCCTCCTCACTATCAAGAGGGTGCAGCTTGAGAATTCCAGAGTTTTTAAAACCAGTGTATGTTTTTATGAAAATCACCTGCTGAGGCAGAAATTGAGCTGATAGTCTGAATCACAGATGCCATGATGATCTGAAAATTAAAAGAATTCCCTTATGCATCTAGAAAAGAAAATATAAATAAATAAATCGTAAAATCAGTGGATATAAAGAATTTCTACCAAAGAATAAGTGACACCAGAGTATCACCTGGTCATTCATTTAATGACAAATAAAAGTGCTCACAGTTTGCATTTTTCTGATGTTTATCTAGAAATATTTTGCAAGGATGACCTAAGCAAGTGTCTCATATTTTAGTTGTCAGTAAAGGCTTCTTTTCTAATAAAAAAGATAAGCCAGTCATCCAGTTCAATTCAAGGTTGTCATCCTATCCAGGAATGGCGATACAGGTAATTGTGAGTGACTCTTGTGTTGGGATGTCAGAACTGCAGCCCACACATCTCTTCATCCATGCCACAGTGTTTGATTATAAAGATTCACTGGTGATAAACCAAAAGTTTTCAGAGATCATCCAAATCCTAGCACATTGCTGCTTTATTTCCTATCTGTTGTTTATCTGCTCTTAGGTTTTCAGTTATTAGGCCAGATCCTTTCCTCTTGGATGTCTGGAAAACTTTCTCTAACCAGACCCAATCTCAAATTCTAGTCAGCATTCTTGATTTATGATCATGATTTTTAAACTATAAAGGGAAAAATTGAATCTTAGAGTAGGACATTTATGTTTGGGATAGGATATCTCTGGATTCAAAAGACTGTTTTCAAGGCACTTGCAGACATTATAAAGGAAAAAAGAAATCATATTCCTGCTAAAATACAGGATAAAAAATCCCATTCTGTTGGAATTATCAAAATTATATTTTATTTCAGTATGTGTATTAGGTAATGTTTCTTTTTATATGTCTTCTGAAGTTCTACAAAACCCCTAAGATTTGAAACAGATTTTCAAACCCAACAGAACTAAAACCTCATTTTATAATTTGCATAATGTTTTATATAAAAAACGATGATGGATATAAAAAAAGATAATTTCCTGACTTTCTGACATATAATACTTAGAGCACATGGAAGACAGTAACTAAAATATGTTTTCTTACTGTTTTTTTTTTTTTTTTTAGTATTATAAACACTTGAAGAGGGAATTTCTTTTCCTGATTTTCCTTTGAATAACTAGCCATAGGAACAGCCAAGTGAATAATGACATGTTGCTGGAATTTCTGAAGTTGCGACAGGAAAAAATGCCAGGGTAGGAACTACCAGCAAAAATTCCAGAACATTCTCACATGTGGTCTGCATAAGGGTGTGTGTGTTTATTTATTTATACCTTTGTATCATGAGGAGGTTTTTTGGTGTGATTGTGGCCTGTCTCCTGTACTCTAATACTGTGTGAAAAGAACATGGGTTCCCTCTTTTCTGCTGTCAGCTGCTCTCCAAGGGTACAGAAATAAAAAAAAAAAATAATGAAAAAACCAAACAACTTGCTGATATGGGGATTCAGATCTTATAGCCATTCATGAGTACGTGTTCCTAAGGGAATTTCATAACAAGGCTGTCTTTCACTCTCTTTACTGCAGTAACTGAGACAGATTTCTGGAACTGAAGGCTAGGAGCTCTTGGTTACCAACTCCTGCAATGTTCATGTGCTTGACATCAGAGACTCATCAGACGAGGGTCTGTTCAGACACCACAACGGAACTCCTGACTGGATCCAGTTCAGATGAACAGTTGTGGGGTGGTGAAGCAAACACACTGTGCACAGATCTGCCTAAGGCTGAGGTGAAAGAAGGAATTACCATGAGCCTAGGAAAGAAGTCAGAGTGGTGATAACTCAGTGTAATCCTTCATCCTCCTTCCAGAAGGAGCCTACAACGGCCATTCTTGGGACCCAGAGAAACACTGAGCATAAACACAGGGGAAAAAAATAGATAATTGAGAACTAATTGTGGGGGAGAGAGGTAGAAGGACAGACTTGACAAAACCAACCAATAAAAAGAACAAAACTAAACCAAACCCAACCAGAAAAACCTCATGCACAAGATTTAGTAATTTTAATGAAATTTTCTAAATTAATCAGCTGATATGGATTATTTGACCACTAAATCATTATCTAGACCAATAAATTGTATATATTAATGTATATGTTGTGTTGTTTTCTTTATAAAATTTGCAAGAGGAACAGTAGGCATGCCAAGAAGTAAGAACCCCAAAGTTAAACATTTCATTTTATTCCTCACAAAGCAGATGAACTTTTATAGAAGATTATTTGATAGAATGGCTATGTATTTTTATAGAGCAGTGTTGGAAAGTATTCAGATTTGTTTCTTATTTCTAGCTCAACATTTTCTTTCTGGTAAAAGATTTATCTACCCTTTTGCAGGCATAGTATTTGTCTTCCTGCTACATAAATGCCAAATTATTTAATAAGCATTTATATGTTTAGCATGCATCAATATTTTTAAAAAGTTTGATAGTAAGAAAATTGTAAATGCTAATCTTTAAATAGATAGTCTTCATTAATGAAAATATTATTGTAATATTATTTTGGAAACTGGGATTAAGATCGTTTTCACAGTTTTACAAATATCAGTAGTAGTAGCTACTATGCGATTACAAGTGATTTTATATGAAATTATCACTGTCCTATGATAAAATATTTAAAACCTAAATTTCAGGCACCAAGTGGTGGTATTCTCAATGTAATTAAATACAAATTAACCTGTGGTTTTCTCATGATCTCTGGCAAAACAATCTTTTTTTTTTTTCACATTCATAGTTATGTAATTAAAATCACAAGGAATTCTAAAAAAATAGTTTTATTGTTATTTCTTGGTTTTATTATTGTTTTAATTTCTATTATATTTTCATTTTTGAGATACCGTTGATTTCTGAAGAAGTTGCATGGGAACATCTCTAAAAAATTCCACAATAAATTGTGTTCAGTCTATGTATTGTGACGCCTAAGGAGATTTCTGAGAGCCTGGACATAAGAGGGTCCTAATCTTGTATTGTACAAATATTGGTCATTAGAAATTCATTAGACAAAATGCATGCTTACAATATCAAGTGCAGTGAGAAACACATCTTACCCTATTTCTCACTGCCATGACATTGGTGTAACAGAAAATCAGATTACAATGTGTTTTTCCTCTCCACGATCATAAATTAATTTCTGCATAGGAAGTGATTTCTCAGTAAGAGAGAAAGAGAGCAAGTAGGCTGTGACTCAGAGTTTGACATGAGCCATTGCTTGGGACATTTGCCTAATGAGTTTAAACTTTTTAAGTTTATATGCTGCATAAGACAGTACAAGATAAAAAGGCTTCAAATTGCACCAGGGCAAGTTCAAACTAGGTAATAGGAAAAGCTCCTTCACCTAAAGGATTATCAAGCACCAGAACAAGCTGCCCAGGGAAGTGATCAAGCCACCATTCCTGGAGGTGTTTAAAAGATGAGTAGTTATGGCACTTAGGGACATGGCTAAGGGCTGGACTTGGCAGCTTTAGGTTAATGGCTGGACTAATTTTTGGTCATCTTAAACACCTTTTCCAACCTACATAATTCTATGATTATGTGTAAATAATGGAGAGCTTTGCATCTGTCACCTCCAAGTGCAGAGTAAAGAGCTTAAATTCAGCAATTTAACACAGACTGGTTGGACATGAGGGTCTCAGCTTTCCTAGGGCATTAACAAGCAAATCAAACACTGAGGGTCAAAGAAATCTCCCCTTTTCACATAATAGAAATGCATAAAAAGAGTTATGTGCTGCAAGAAGATGCAGGGTTCACTTCATTATACTCTAAATTCTTAGAGTATTATCCTGACAAAAGTACTGTGCTGATAAAACCTGCAGGTGCCAGATTAGATTGAATCACATCTGACCAGCAGGGCACAAAAATTGTTTAAAAGTTTCCTCTAAAATGTATCCCACACTAAAATGTGTCCTCTAAAATTCCATCTAAAGCACATAAAACACATCCATCTCTGCTGTATCATAGCTCTTACTAAACATAAGTATTATGATTAACATGCAAAGGATAATTATTAAGGATTAGGAATTTACTGAATGAGAAAAAGAATATTTCTTACTGGAACAGAAAGAGAAGGTGTGGTTTTGAGTGATGGATAGATGAGTATTTGTACCTATTGCTGAGATTTTTACTGTAATATGCCAGGTGTATATATTGTAACACCTAAGTGACTGCAAACCAAGATTTCTTTACACAGGGAAAAGTCCCTAACAAACAGACTGTAGAATAAGATACTCTTCCCATTTCTTTCAACAAAAGTCTCAGTAAAATAGATAGAAGCATTCCTAGGTCCTGTACCCTGCCTTCAGTCTGATGGGTTAAACTTCCTGCAAGAGGAAAGAACTGAATGCAGACTTTATTTGCTCAGTGAGCTCTGATTATCACTTATGCCATATACACATATAGGTATTTTTTAAGTGATAACCTTCTCTGTATTTCACACGGATCTTGATAAGGCCTCTCACAGGACTCAGGTGGAAGCATAATTGTTTCATAGATTGAATATTGCTAAGCATTAAGATCCTTAGGCGTGTCAAAACTGCTCAAAGGTCAAATTATAATAAGCAGACAGTGCTGAAAAGAAAAGAGAAAACTGAAGTTTGAGATGTACAAATAAATGTCACTTAAGTCCTACTTCAAGTACCTCTGTTCCCACCGGATCCTTCCCCAAGGCATATAGTTACCTATTCCCTGATGTCAAAGCTTCCATTCAGACTTCTGCAATTCTGCTTTCTATTTGCTTTTATTGCTTTAAACATGGCAGAACCACTTCAGGGATGAAAGTAAAACAATGCATACAAAATCTAATTGGCATAAGACATGGAAATGATGACACATTCCTCAAAGGGGCTGAAGGTTAAGAGCTAAATTAAACTTTTCTTTTTTTTCTCTTGTTGTGGTAACAGTGGGGAGGGAAGGCAGTGCCAACAACTGGATCAGAATCAACAACAGCATCTGTTACTGAGCTAGCCAGAAACTTCCCTACATTTTTATTTTTATTCAAAAAAAGGAGCAGACATAAATGTCTATAAGTGAGGGAGATTCAAAATCTTCTTAGTGCTCTGATATGACATCATAATTATGCCTGAAAATTAATTTTCTACATAAAACCCCATATATTACTATCTTTTGGATTTGTGAGTAAAAGAATATTGATAACATGGAAAAGTTTTAGATACTGCTGAGCAAAGCTTATACAGCCAGAAGGCCATTCTGGCTCTGCACCCCATTTCATGAGCTGTGAAGCTGGGAGTGCACAAGGGTTTGGGAGGCGACACAACCAGGACAGCTGATCCCAGCTAATCAAAAGGATATCCCACACCATATGGTGTCATGCTCAGCATATAAATCTGGGGGAAGGACAGGATGGATGTTTGGACTGATGGCATTTGTATTCCCAAGTCACTGTTATGCCCAAAGGAGCCCTATTTTCCTGGAAATGGCTGCAAGCCTGCTTGCTAACGGGAAGTGGTGAATGATGTTCTTGTTTTACTTTGCTTGTGTGCGCAGCTTTTGCTTTACCTATTAAACTGTCTTTATCTCAACTCCCTTTTTTTATCACGTCTAGCCTCTCAATTCTCTCTCCACCTCACTGTGCAGGAGTGAGTGAGTGGCTGTAGGGAGCTGAGCTGTCTGCTGAGGTTAAACCCTGACAGGCTGCTGTGATATCAGCAGTACATTGCTGTTTGTGAAAAACAGTGAACCTATAGCCTGTTCCATGTAAGTACCAGCCTGGGAGCACTGCCTTCAGATAGCAAAGAACACCTGCATGTTCCCAAACTCCTATTTCTTGCAGCTGAAACTGCAGGTTTTACTAAAAGTAGTCAGAAATAGCATATACTGTTTATTAATTGATTTTTAAAAAAGAAGTATAGAATTCTTCTAATTCATAATATTTAGACTGTGAAAATAATTTTATAATCATATATATGGGAAAATTGGATAAGGCTCTTGAATGAAATATGTTTTAGAAATTGCAAATACAAGAAGAATGAATTAGAATAATTATGTAAATTTTACTGTAACTTAAGCAGAACCCTGTGAACTTTGTAATCCAAAAGCGTGCATTGTGCATTTGCAGTGATGACAGTCAACTGCATACTGGACCACTTTTGCAATGATGCTATCCAGCTGTTATATCAGGGAAAGTGGAATACTTTTCATTCTGGCACTTATGAGGCTGGGAAACTACAATGTGATATGGAAGTTGTATCCCATATCCCTTAGTATAAGACAGATATGGACAAACTAGAGAATTCAATGAAGTGACTGAAGGAGCTGAGTCTAAAGAATAAAAGGATAAAGGTGGGGATTGACTTATAAGTCTTGTGTGTACAAATCAGGGCTGTAAGACCAGTTTCTTCTGTGAAATATCTAGAAGGATAAGAACACAACAAAATAAATGAAACTGTGGTTGACTTTGAGGAGAAAGTTCTTGACAGCGAAAGAAGCTGAACATCAGAGGTGGTTGTCCAGTCCGGCTGTGAGATCTCCACCCTTTGATATTTTCATAACTCATCTAGACAAGACGTGAGCAATATGACTATTTTTGAAATCAGCCCTGCTTTTAACAAGAGGTTGGATTAGATAATCTTCAGATATACCTTGCAATTTTAATCCATCTGTAATTCCTTAATTCTAAACAAAATTTGTTTAATTGCAAAGTGTTGATCTTCCATTTATAGAAGTGTAGACATCTTATTTTCCTAGATGATTCCTGTAGGAAAAAACTCCTTCCAGTTGCTCTTAATTTCGCCAGTGTTAAACCATTTCAACTTACAATTCTCATCATAGATACGTGCCTAATGATAAAACAGTGAATGCACTTTTTTGTTTTTTTAATGAAATTTGAGGAAAATATCTTGTTCTGCATATTTGAAGTACAGTCATGCTGGTTGCTTTATTACATTTATCGTTCTCCTGTTTTAGTAGATTTTGTTAAAGTTTGCTTGATACCTGAAAGATTGATTAAAATAAAAAAATATTCACAATAATTAATAGGGATTTTTGTATATGAATTGGACATGTCTGGGCTCATAGGGTAGGAAAGATCAGGGAAAAAAAGACCAGAGAGGGATAGTAGGAAAGAGAGGAAATGGTATAGTTTAGCAGAGAGAGAAGTTGATTTTGGGAGAGGATGGTCATGAACAGAAATGAAGGAGATGTGCAGGGACCAAATTTGGCAATGGCAGGAGGTAGTAAATGAGTAGTAGAACTCAGGACATGTATCTACGAAGCATGAGATTGTTGGACTGACAATAGAAGAAAAAACAGGAACAGACACCGAGCATAGAAAGTCAGTGCCAGGAGAAAATCAAATGACAATAATAAGGAGTGTAGAAATCTTTCACATCAGACAAACTTCTCTCCAGAGTTTTAGTTGAAAACTATTCTTCCTGAATGTAACGTGCCTTTTTAATTTAAAAAAATAAATAAATAAAAAATCTATCCTAGTGGCTCACAACTCCAAATGTCTCCATCCTTCTGTAAAGCTAGGCTAATGGAGAAGTTAATAGCCACCTTAGTGCTATATTTCACTCAATTAATTCATATGATAAGCAAACTGAAATTCTTGTAAAGATCCTGAGCCTGCCAATGACTTCAGGGGGTGACTATTATTTTTCTGTGCTATGATACTTTTCTCTTTTTTGCATAAAATTATGCATTGGTGGGTATTAGAGTTACAAAGCAATCAAAAAGTTAGGAAAAACTGAAATTAATGTTGGCTGTACTATAGCAAGAAACAGTTTCTAATGGTATTATTACAACATGGTTACATGATGTTTATCTGCCTGGGGGCTGAATTATATTTGCAGGTGTAGCCTTTATTCTCACATTTTGTCGTCACCTTAATGATTCCTTTTTCAACTTTCTTATTCTTTTAACTACATACCTATATGGGCATATCCTTAGCATGCAGATATAAAAGCTATAATTAATTCAGCTTTAGGCTATTTCATATTTCCCATTACAATTATTCATCAGTACACTGAGTTTTTGAGGTGTAGAAATTATTGTAATCATGAATAGTAACACTGGCACATCCTGAACGTAGAGAAAAAGGTTTTACAGTCATAGCTCATCAGATCTTTTCACAAGGACACTTAAAAATTGTTCCCTATTCTTAGCCTATTTCTAAACATGTGATATTTCTTCAATATATGTTTTTTTTATGTTTTGATTTATAAATAGTATATTTATTTATTATAGACGATATTGTCATAGTTTGAAAATGGCATATTTAAATGTTTTCTGTGGAAAAAATGTCTTAAAATGTTGGTATTTTCATTACAACAGTAAACACTATTTGCATGCCAACTGATGAAGAAAAGAAAATTCCGATTAAGCACATAAATCTTTAGTGGCTATACTTTCTTAATTTTTGATTGTACAATTTGTATTAATTTAGACATTTTTATTTAGGTTATTGGTATAGTTTAGTAGAAAAAAATACTCTAAGTATATTTGGTTCTCCATAGAGGTCATAAAGCTAAGAAGTTTTGTATCACTTCCACTTCACTATCAAAAAATGAAATCAGCTATTTTTCTGCATAAAGTATTGTTTCTTATGTAAAACATGACTACATGTGATTCATATGATTTCATGAGCAAATTAAAAATCTTTTCTTGTATACTACCTGTAAAGATTTGGGGGGAAAATATTGTCTCAGAGAAAAATAACATAAAGGAAAATGTTACAAATTTAAAACATGTATAGCAGCATAATACTGGCAGCTGCTGAAACATATGTAGTTACAAATTATATATGACCTTACTTGAAGACTTATTTTAGTCTTCATCAATAATGAGTAATTATCCAAAAAAGCTTCCCACATCAAATGAACACATTTTATAAGATCAAAAATGTCAGTCTAAAGATGTTTTTGATTGTTTACTATTTAACAGTTAGATGCAAATAAAAGAAACAATTATTTCTCTGGGATTTCCTCCTCCCCCAAGGTAACAGAGCTTATGCTATGTTGTTTAACAAGGAGAAATATCTGATTGTGAATGCATTTACGCTGTCTACACTTTCATTTTACATGAAGGCACACAGAATATAATCCATATTTCTAAACACAGTACATTTTTATTTTTCACTAGCTGATATCATTCTCAAAGACTAAGAAAGAAAGTATCACAAGGTGAAATTTTCCTTGTTCTCTTCTTTGAGAGCTTTGGGACAGAGGAGAATGTAAGGTTTTCATTCTGGGAAGTCCATTATGAATTAGATTTATCAGGCAATTGTAGAGCTCTAATAGCTATAATGCAAAGGAGTTTTGGTTTATTTTTTGACCAGTATTCAGCTAATTAATTCCTAATCATAATTTATCTTTTATTCATATGAGCTCACAACACATACATCATTAATGATATACCTATTTCATTGGACATAGCTTTGCTATTAAAATGATTCTTGTGAGATTATGGTTCAGGTTGTTTTTAGGAGCAATCTATACAACTTTTTTTAATGATATAATGACCAAAGGAAGTAAAATAAAGGAAGAGGGAAGAATGAGAGAAGAACATGAATTTTATTTTTTTTTTAATTGGCTGAGATAAAACCATTGTACTGGTGGCATTTAAAAATGTGCATGACTACATAGCATGCTAGTATTCCCCCTTACCATTACAAATTCTTGCTAGATATTTGCCTCATTTTCAAATTACTTGGGAAACAATACTGAATATATATGCAAGATACAATTTTTCTTGTGCAACTGTCTCCATAGACTTCTCCATTATTGGAGAGAGAAAGAACCTAATTCAAGGGCTGTTAAAGAGTTTAATTTTATATGTTCTGCATGCTTCTCTGGAACTACTGACTTTCCTCTTCTAACCATAGGGGAATTTTTTATGCTTCAAGCCTCCCTAGTTCGCATTTGTGACTACTCATGCCTGCTCAATATACAAGAAACAAGCTAAAGGCAGATCTGAAAATTATTTCAACGTTTCAGTACTAACTGTACTGAAATTTGTAGTGCTCAAATTTTATTCCTCTTTCTACTAAGATCCAGAATATCAAAGCTGAGGCCTGGATTGGTCATGAAATTTTCTGTAAAGATATTATTATGTATACTGGGGCTGTAATTAAAGTTCTTTTTTCACCTTAGCAGGCAACTCTCATGAAAAACCAGCTGCAGAATCAGACTTAAATTGTTATCCCATTAATTGCTTCTTACAAGATGCAGCACTTTCAGAGGGTGGAGAGATCAATCACATGTGAAACATTTTTTTAGAAAGAGAACTGAAATTGAGATACTGAAATACTGGGCTGAGAGCTCTGGCCATTGAATCAGAACATGAAAGAGATAGGAAAGTGAATTTATATATATATTTTAAAGGATTGTTAGGGCATCTAGAGAATTTACTGATGAAGTCTAGAGACCCTACATATTTTTAAAATTATGTGACTGTTGAACAGATATTTAAGGACCTAAATTTTGGTTTACTGGCATATGTGGCACTAGTATATAACAGATATAATAATTTAAACCTGTTTACAAATCTCAATTTTAATTGTTTTAATTACTCATACTGTGATTTGTTCACGGTAAGAAGCTGCTATTTGCATCCATTATTATTATAAAAAACGGGTGTCTTCCCTATTCATAAAGAGTCCATACTATCATACTTTGTGAGGGATTGTTTCAAAGGCTAATAGGCCTTTTCTTAATGTAGAACAGTCAGTACAACAGGTGCAACCTACCAGGATGCACAAGCTGGGCCATCTAGAAGTGGTGGCCCAGAACAATAGCCAAAATGACTTTTAAATACCTGTACGGAACGAACTCCACAACCTTCCTGGGCAAATTGTGTCAGTGCTCAGTCACTCTTACAGTCATAAAATATAACTAGATAAAAGGATTTTTACCCTTAGTTTTGGGGGGCTTAGTCTGGACACATCACTTAGATTTCATTCATGTGTAAAAAAACATATAGATTTAATCAGGGTGATTAATCCAATCCTAAAATAGAACAGACACAAAGAATCAAACTCTAGGTGAAAGGGAATACAGTAAAGTGCTCAGAATACTATTCTTTACCAGGTATCTCACTTTTAATGGGATGAAAGCAGATGAGACAAATTTGAAGTGCAGCTCGTTTTTTACAGTAAATGCAGAGAAATAAGTTGTGGTGCAATTTTTCTTGTCCAGAAATAAATTATTCAACCATCTGAGATGAACAGTGTCATAACAGTATCTATTTTCATAGCCTGAGAGAATAGAGAAGGGAGTCAAAGTTAATTAACTCAGATGTAGATTCCATAGACATCTCCATTTTTCTTTTATTTGTTTTTCCCTGCAAGATTTGTGAACTAGCAAGAGCTTTTAATCTAGCAAAATTTAGAATAGTAATGTTAATATTTATGTAAATGATACTGAATATGATATGGTTTGTGAAGGTTTACCACACCTGTTGAATAGCATGATGTTAATTTAATCTGTATAATTTCTGTCTGTGAAGTTGATTATTTTGTGAAATTACATGCAAACCTGACATTTGTGCTGATCAGCTCTAAAGGCTTTATTTATATCTGTATTTTGAATTAATCAAGTGATCTCCTCCATAGCATGATGGGTTGAGAGTCTTAAACCTCAAATGGTGACACAGATTCCGTTTAGTCATCTCATAGATTCCGGCTTATATGCTATGGCCATCTAATTTACTTTTACTCTACTTTTTGCTGATAATTTTTGCTGCTGCAGGCTACCATTATTTGTCTGTTTGTTTGTGAAAATAATGGTAAATATATAAGAAGATTTAAATATTAGACTGAACAGCACACCACAAAAGAGGAAAGGATTGAAAGGAGTCTCACAGAGACCTTGCAGAGAAGAAGTTCAAAACGCCTAATTGTGTATAAAAGTGGAAAACCAGATTAAGCATCAGAAATTCTTGGGACAGAGAAAATCTAGAATATTATGATTTCTGTCAATGGGCAAAAAAGACACCTTCTCCTCCCATAGGTATTCATGTCCATAGGTCCTGTGAACTGGTCCTCAAGATGGGGGTAGAAGTTGTGTCTGAGAAGGTAGCAGTCAGATGAGAATTGAACACTGAAATTAGCTGGAGATAACCTGCATTTCATCTCTAGAGGTTTGCTGCATTGCTTGGCTGCTCAGAATGAGTTTATGTGGCCTTCATATTGTGAGTCACTTCATCTTACTAAGGTAGGAAGCAATAATAATGCTGCCAGAGACTTCTGGTGTAACCAAAGTAACTATTTAGCCCTGGGAATAAAAGGTGGACATGGTGGTCCAAGTGGTTTCTTCTCCATCTTGTTGGTGAAAGAGCAATACATGGGGAGGAGCAGGTGGACTCTACAGGTGAATTCTTTGTTGCACAGGTCTTGTGATCAGCAAGGATTTAGCATTTGTGATCCTAAAGATCTCTTTGAAGCTGAAAGAATGGTGGGGAGAGACAAGGTCCTCCTGATCCATACTTCTAAAACAGCAGTTCAAATTATGGGTATCTTTTGTGGGATTGACAGCCAATTGGCTGAGAGTTTGTGGATCTCAGAATCAGAGGAGAGGTAGGTAGAAGTGACATTACAGTTGGGCATTTTCTGCAGATACTTGATTAACATAGAGAGTTTTTGTTAGGTTTTTGGAAGAGCCTAAGGAAACCTTGCTCAAGCGTACATGTAGGGATGACATGAGAGGAAAAAAAAAGCTCACTTACAGCTAAATATGTGAGAATGGTAAGAGGAGCTTATACTGTTACATTATTCATTAAAGGGTTAAATCTGGGCAAGCTACCAAGTTGGAGGTTCATCCAGTGGCAACAAACTCAGGTTGTTTATAACTGTACCATATTGAAAAACATTTCAAAAAATACCACTATACTATTAAAAATAATAGACTTCAGTTACTAATCCTATCATTAGTAGACAAAAAGCTTAAAAAATAGTTACTGACCAAATTTCCAAAAATGCTCTCTTTAGGATTTCTTTTATAATCTCTCTGTAAACTAATCTGAGATAATGTAAGAATTAATTAAGCAACATCTGCTTTGTAGAAGCACCATGTAAAAGCCAGTATGTGGTTTCCAACAGTCTTGATTAAGACTACAAGGCTACTTTTCCCATCACAGTCATTGCATGAAGTCAGAATTAATGTTGGGTCTCACTTGGGAATTAAAATGTGACTTTTACCTTACTGAAACCTATCAAGAGCCTGGAGTCTGTTCATTCTCCTTCCCCTGTACTAAATTGTTCCTTTTTCCTTCTCTCCCTTCCTCAGCTTCCCTTTTTCCTTCTCAGTTCTTCCCCCCAACCTTTTCCACTATATGATATCTGTATTTCTGAAAAACAAACAAACAAGCAAACAAAAAGTAGAAATCAATTTGACAAGAGTTTATCAGACAAACTTGGTGTCAAAGATTCCTGCTACAGTCAAATGAATACTTTATATTCAGTGATTAACTGACTTAGTTGCTTCCTACCCTGCAGTCAAATGTGTGACATCTTAATAGAGAAACAGCACAGGTATATAATTGAAGACCCTATGTGTGAAACCCAACCAGACGGAGGGGTAAAGAAAGCAATGCTGTTAAATAATTACTTTCTATGTCTCTAAGCAGAAAGTACAACAGTTCAAAACCTCAAGTAGTGATAAATCACATTCTTAAAATCAAATATTGATTCTCTGATTTGCTTCTGAAAGATGAAACCTGACTGATTTAGAACTACTGATACAGTATTCTGTACGTGAGCCCTTTTTGGAATGGCAGCTACTGAAAACTTACCAACCTAGTTTTCTTAGCCATGTGAAAACCCTAACAGTGAGGGGCTTTTTTCTACGTGTAAATCTTTCTCTCAGAACTATTTGCCTAACACATCCATGAAGCTCCATGTAAGACATCTGCACGTGAGCTATCCGCATGGGCCTTGTGGAAACAATACAGAATACATTTATGCTCTCTTACAATGTCAGCTGACAGCCACACAGCAATCTGAAACAGCACCAATTAACCAACTGCCTCCCATTTCAAAACACCAACCACTGCACTAATTGATGCAAGCAATAATTTTCCAATGCAAAATTCATTGGAACACAACATCATTGGAACAACATTTATATATATATGTATATGTAAATACATATATACATCAAAGAAAGGTATTGGGAGCATGAACATTAGTTTGCAAAAAAAGTATCAGTTTTTATTTCTAAAGTTGATAAAAATCCATTTGTCATATTTTTGTGGGGTTTTTTTAAAGCTGCATTTATTTAATTTTTAGTGAAGGCCTCTCTTCTGAAAAGTGTTCAGCTGTTAACAAATTTCTAACTCATTGATATAGGAACAAAGAGTAGTTATCCGCCATTACTTTCTAATATTTGGATCCTTCTGTTAAGAGATGCCATCAGATTTTCAGGCAAAATATGGACACCAAAATAAATGTGTAAATGCATTTATATATTATCTATATTTTTTCATATATAGCCTGTATACCTCACATATGTACAAAGTGAAAAGCTTTAATATTATAAAAAAAGTGTAAGAAATTGGTGCAAAAATCAGGTAATATTTAAGAGGTAAGAAATAAAAGAAGGGATAAAAAATTTCATGTGTATCTAAGCTTTTATAAAAAAATGGTGCTAGAGAAGGGTATTGAAGAAAGACCTCTGTCAGATTGTCTGTGAGGATTCATAATGCTCTGATTCTGTTTTTCAGAGATGACTGTATGAAATGCACCACAGAGACCTGATTTTAAAATCTTCTTTAAAGAGCTGTGTCGCAGACATTCACACGAACCTTATAAATACGAGGCAATTTTATATGGACCTACATATGCAGCAATACACCTGTAATACACTATCACAAGAATTTAAAATTATGACCCTTGCTCTTTTGCATGCTTTAACTTATTTGTTTCAGTTCAATTAATACATGGAAATTCTAAGTTAAAAGAAAAAATGTGGAAAATTGAGAGGATTTAGGCTTTCAATATGAGGTTGCTCTAGCCAAAAGAGGTCCAAGACCTCCTTTGAGGCAAATCTAGTCCCCAGCTATTTTGGGAATCCCATGCTTTCTAAACCTAACAGATCTGATCAAAACCATCTAAAGTCTTGCATGCATCTTTCAGGTGTATGAGCTTTCATAACTTTGCTGGTTAGTGTTGACTTTCCAGATGCCATGTGAAGCCTGTCTTAACTTCCGGTTTAGTTACTGACATATTACTTATCAACAGAAAAAAACATAAAACAGAATTTATTTGTTTGTCATTAAACCTGACATCTGGGGCTTCCAAACACAGCTGTTGAATAAACAATTTATTCTTATGCCTCTTAATTGTAGAATTAATTTAACCATCCTAGTAAAACATCCATAATTGCACACTTTTTTGACACTAGGCAGCAGATCAGTATCAAAACTCACCTTAAGTTCTCAGTGAATAAGAACAACTCTGAGAACAATAGTAGCATAGTGCAAAGAAGGTAAGAGTTTGAGAAGAAAGTTGCTGCTGAACATTGGTTCAAAAATGCCCTTCAGACAAGGAAAACAATTTTAAAATTGTTAAAATGTTAACAGGTGGAAAGTTTGACTATGCCGAAAAATGTTCCTGCAGTTTTTGCAAGTCTTCTGACATTTATAATTGTACCATTCACATTTTCCTTCCCTGAATCTGTTTTCTTTCTTTGCTTGCAGAATAGTAACTGCATATATCATGTATGAAGACTGTTTTGGAGTCCCAAACTCCAAATGTCAAAAAATATCTATGACCCTAAATATTTACTTTTCTAGTTTAAAATAATCCTCAAGGTATTCTATGCAGTTTTTTAGCTGACTTACAAAAATATGTATCAACTAGCATTTACCATGAAAATATTTTGTTTATCATAGCTTTATCCTAACTAGAATATCATGTAGAAAAGTAGACTCTGTTATATAGAAAGGCTAGCTTTATTTCACAAGGTTCTCAGTATTCTCAGTTTCCTCTGGTATCTATGGAGTTAACAGTATATGTATTTATTGTGAAGAAAGTCATCCAATCACATGAATTCTCAGGTGTTTGTGCTTCAATTTTTCCCTCTTACATCAGAGTGCCAATCAATGTATAACTTCACTTTGAATTCCCTCCATCTGTTATTTGAAAAGTAGATATATATTTACTGTGACCCTCACAATGTGAGCAACTTACATAATTTGGACATCAGTTATGGCATATTGATTTTGGATCATCTTGCATTTGAAGAGATCTTGCCTACAAATCTTGCAAAAAAGAAAACTAATTTTGATTATTTGATTATAAAATTCAGTGTCAGTGATAGAAATGTATGCATATGTTAACCTTGATCATTAAATTTTTAGTATCAGTTTGCATATATATAGCAAATGATACAGATAAATCTAATCTATTTCTTCCAAAAATAAGATTAGAATAATGAAAAATATCAGATAACTTAATATTCAGGAAGGTGATATAGTATTTTACATTGTTCTCAATCTCAGTTGCAGTAAGATTGTACTCTAGTTTCTTGGATGGAGTATTTAGTGTTATCCTTTAATATATGCTGTCATTCATACAGCAGAAATAGAAGTAACTTCCTTAACGTAATCAATTTGCATGAACAATCCATTTTGCATGAACAATCAGATTTACTGATTCAGTAGATAGCTCATTAGTGTTCCTTTAGAGCAAAGATGCTCACTAGGGATGGCAGAGACCCACAGACCTCTTCTCGTATATGCACAGGAAATAAATGCTATTGAAGGAATATATATCTATATTATAAGAATGGTGCATAGTTGAATACACACAAAGGAATGAAAAATCTATAACTTTGTCTGACAGCAGTTCTTTTTTTCCAGAATTCTATTTTTTATAGAAATAGCAGAATACATTACCAACCTGTAATTACCAACACGTTCTCCCCAAATTTGACATTTTTTCATGTTTTAAATTTAGTTAACATCAAAATCTTATAATGGAAGGTCTCTCTGAAACTTAATTAGGAAAGCTCCTCTGTTCTTCTTTGCCTTATAGAAGTTTATGATTTCACTGATCTCTGTTGTTTTTGAGTGAATAATAGAAATACATGTCAAAAGTTTCCAGATAGAATTTCTGCTTCTGTGTAAGTCTTATTGAAATTAGCTGCAAAAAACTCCCACATGTTTTTCAGTAAAAGAGGAAATATCCTCCTTCATCAAGTAAAAACAACATAATGGGTCAAACATCACTAAAGTCTATTTTGCTAGAATTCAGAAGAAAGCGAAGTCCATTTTATCTGCCAAGGAGTTGGCTGGAGCAGAGAAAATGTAACGTCCATGCATGCAGTTATGAGGCATGCTTGTTTTCTCAACACTTAGTATTTTAAGACAAAAGCATTAGTGACATTCAGTGAGTTTCCACATGCAAATAGTTATAAACAAATGAATTTTCACTAAAGCTATACTTTTAAGGAATGTCATTACTTATTAACCTGGTTAGCCTGAAATTGCATTATTTAACATTCCAGAAAGGAATAATACAAAGTACACAATATATGCATTCACAAGCAGAGAAACGGCCTACCCTTACCTAGGTTAGGACAGGATAAGAAGTATGTAGATAGGTATGCATGAACAGAGTCTGAAATAAAGAAGGCTTCATTTGTCCATCCGGAAACACTTTTTCATTGTGAGAGCAACTGAACTTAGGTTGTTCAGGTAGGTTATGGAGACTCTGTCCTTGAAGATATTTGGAAGACGTCTGGATATGGTCGTGGACTGCCAGCTCTAGGTGGGTCTGCTTGGGTAGGATGGTTGGACCAAGTTTACATTCAAAGGACCCTCCCAATCTCAGCCATTTTGTGATTTTGTGATTACTGGGACAGTAAGAGAGAAACATAGCAAAATGACAAAGAAATAATGTAATTTTTGATTTTCGGTTTGTTTTATAATTTGTTGGGTTTTTTTTCTTTCAATTCAAGACATTGAAAAATTTAAGAAATATACTGGATAATTAAAATTTACTACTTTTCAGTCTAAGATCATATTCTTGCATTTATAATCAATTATTTTTTGGTATTTGTAAAAGAGCCACAGGCACACTTGATACTTGTCTCTCAACCTTAGAGGCAAAGACAGGGAAAAATGCCTGGAAGAACAAAAGGGGGAAAAAGAGGGGGAAAAATACACACATGAAATAATTTGTTTATTTTTAGATTGTTGGTCATGAGGTGAAATAAAAAATATTGGTGGTCAGTAATGATATCAATGAATAAAGCCATTTTGTCTTTTGTGTTCCTCCATCCATTTCTTTCTTTTGAATATCTAGGGAATGTACCATAAGAAACGCATGAAAAGATGAACAATTTTCTTTTTTTCCTTCAAGCAATGAGCGAAGAGTGCAGCATGACTATGGCTTTCCACTCCAACGTGGAGGAACAGATGTTTTCTTTTCCCTACCCCCAGAAGGGTAACGCTGCTGACATTTTCCTTTGCAGGAATGTATGCTCCAAGGCATGGTAGCATCTTAGTTTAAATGCGCATTGCTGGCTCTTAAAAGAACAGTCTGTGGGGAGACTAGGAGAGGAGTAACAGCTAAGTGTTCAAAAAGATGGTGTAATGGTGCTAGAGACCAATTTATTTACCAATGGACTAATGTCTTGAGAAAGTCCAACTTTGCAAATCAAATGCAGGCAGCACCCTCAGCAACATATATGGTACACATCAAGATGGAAGTAGATTCACTGAATGAATCTTAGATTGCTTGGGATTTTTAGCTATTCATAGGTGACAGTGTCTTTGATACAACTGAAAGATGGAGCCTTCCATCCTATAACAGACAATGCCATTCTTTTGATCATTTAACTGCTATATTTGGCTAGCAGATTGACAGGGACTCACGTAAGAGTTGGACGCAATCATCCTTCTGCGTGCCTTCCAACACAGTATATTCTGTGATTCTGAAAGTTCAAATCTGTGATGAACTTTTTAAGTACTTGTGGACAAAATCTTCAGCACTTTATTCTGATCTCCTCTCCATTCCTTAGGTAGGTAAAAATCTTTCGTCCAGCAGTATGACTGTAAAACTCATGTGTCTCAAAGGGGTAGTTCCTGCACACAGTCAAACAGCACTCTTGGGAATGGCTAGTTTCCAGGAACAAGCCATGTGCTTTAAGATACCCCTACTGACTGAGAGTAGTACTCACTGATCTTTCCTGCTGGGATGTTTCTAGATTTTTTTTTATTTTTCCTTAGCCATCTAGTGTTATAATGTAAAGGCAGTAAAAGTAGATAGAAAAATAAAAGTCCCTGTGAAAGGAACAAAAACATTTGTAGTCCTGCTGTGGTGAGACGATAAAAGATCCTCAAGTACAAAGAGACAAGTGGTGAACTCCCGTCACTCATCCAGCTACTGTCTCATTTTACTCTCCCCCAGACACTTAAAAAAAATATTTCTTGGGGATTGAGTTGTAAACCAGAATTTATCTTGTGGAACAATGTGTCCATATGTTTTATTAAACAGCAGAAGCAAGACAACTCAGAATGTGTAATTCAGTCAACCAGAATTTCAAAGGGGGCTGAAAGCCAACTTCCATTGTTTGGATGTGGAATTTTGTGAAGAGAAGTCAAGTGAGCATATAGGTTCCTTAATTTGATGCACTTACATTAAGCTTCATGAATTTACACATGAACTTGGGTAGGAGAACAACTACATTTTTAATAATTCAGCCAATTTGTAGAGATAATATTTTTGTAGCATTTCTAGTTCACTTTGCTGAACTATACACATAGAATATTTTATTTTAGGGGTTCTGTCCATGGAGTCGAGAATAAATTCACTATTTCAGCACCCTCTCACTTGTAAATAGCCTCCAAAGACTACATTGAAGAGTTCATGCACTAATTCATACTAATTCTCATTAACACATCACCTTCATTAGCACATTAATTATGCTTTAGTCATGTAAAATTAAATCTAATATAGGTTTAACAGGCAAGCCCGGTATCTAAGGCCCTATTATACACGGTGTATATATAAAGAAAGTTTCAATTGCCAAGACATAAATATCAAGTGCTATTTCAACTTTCTAAATGCTTGAAATATCCACATAAATATAGTAGGTATGATGCAGGCTTAACAGCAGACATGTATACTCTTTTGGTTAAGCACCTGAGGGGTGGATGGAATGCACGAAGTCATACAATGTTCCACCAGTTCCTATGCTCAGGCAACTGAATTCACACCTAAATGCCCATTGAATACAGCGAGAATTTAAAAACATCTTTCACTGTTAGCTTTTAAATGTAGATACCAAAATCTACGTGTCTACATTCCAGATTTGAACCCAGACATTGCACAAAGTGTCTAGAGTAATTTGAAGTGATCGGTGGTACTTCATCTTGCTTTCAGTCACTACTGAAGGAGGGTCAAAGGATTCTTTACAATGCACTCATACCTATAATTTTTATGGTCATGATTCAAATATCCTAGAATCAAAAATTAGGAGGTTATGTTCATGGTATAGTGAACCCTGGAAGTGCGAAGTCCTGCATGGGGGAAGAGAAACTTCAGCAGAGGACTTCCCAGCTGGTGAGCAGCTTGGCAGGAGAAAGCACGGCAGTACTGGTGGACAATAAGCTGAACACGTATCAGCCATGTGCCATTGTCACCAAGGTTAGTGGGCTGCATCAGGAGGAGTGAAGCCAGCAAGTCAGAGTAGCTGATCCTTTCCCTCTGGTCAGCCATGCAGAGGCCAGAGCTGGATTTCTGTGCCCAGTTTTGGGCTCCTTAGTATAAGTGAAATGTCAAAGAGTCACAAGGATGATAAAGCGACAGGAGCATCTCTCTCCTTTGAGGAAAGTCTGAGAGAACTGGGACTGCTTAGCATAGAGTAAAGAAGGTCCCGGGGGAATATTTTAAATGTGTATAAATATCTGAAGAAAAGATTTGTGGAGGACAGAGTCAGGGTCTTTCCAGTGGAGACCAATGACAGGATAAGAAGTAATGGGTGAAAACTGAAAGAACGAAGGTTACACCTGAATACCATGAAACACATTTTCACTGTAAGTGTCACTTAGCACAAATTGCCTGCGTTGTAGATTCTTCTTCCATCAAGATGTTTGAACAGTGTCAGGAAATGTTCCTGGAGAGCCAGATTTAGGCAGCCCCACTTGAGAAGGGTGGTGGGACCTGGTTTCCCTCAAAGGTCACTTCCAACTCTGGCTATTCTGTGATTTTTGAAAATTGTTTACAAAATAAATTTACAGCTTTGATCTGATGGAGATTGGTTAAAGTGTTACCGCCTCAGAGATCTGTATGGATATTGGTATACTATTTAATGTTTTTGTAAATGACAAAGGGATTAAGTGCACCCCCAGCAAGTTTGTAGAGTACACCAAACTGTGTGGTGAAGTTGACATGCCAGAAAGAAGAGGAATCCCAATAAGCTTTAGGAGCAAATTGATGGGAACATCATGAGATTCAACAAAGCCAGCTGCAAGTTCTACACCAGATTCAGGGAAACCCCAGGTACCAATTCAGGCTGGGGATGAATGGATCGAGAGCAGCCCTGCAAAGAATGACTAGAGGGTACTGGTCATTGAAAGGCTGGAAATTAGCTGACCATGTGCACTTGCAGCCCAGAAAGCCAACTGTATTCTGGACTACATCAAAAGAGTAGCCATCAGATTGATAGAGGTGACTCTGTCCCTGTCCTTCATTCACATGAGACCCTATATGGAGTATTGCACCCAGCTATGAGAATCTCAACAGTAGAAGGACTGTTAGAGTGGGTCCAGAGGAAATCCCTGAAGATGACTGGAGGGCTGTAGCATTTTTTCTAGGTGTAAAGACTTGTATTCACCCTGGAGAAGAGGAAGCTCCAGAGAGATGTCACTGAGGTCTTTTTGTAATTTGAGAGTTCTTGTTAGAAAGATGGGGACAAACTTTGTAGCAGGACCTGTGTAATTGGACAAGATTAAATGGTTTTAAAATAAAAGTGGCTCAATTTTGTTTAGATATGAGGAAGACCTTTTTCATGGTGCAAAACTGGAACAAGTTGTGAAGAGAAGTTGTGGATGCCTCATCCCTGGAAATATTAGAAGTCATAAGGATGGGGCTCTGAGCAACTTAATCAAATGGAAGATGTCACTGCCCATTTCAGGGAGGTTGGAAAAGTTGACCTTTAAATGTTCTTTCCACCACAAACTATTCTATGGTTCTGGAATTCTATTGTATATCTATCTGTTAACTCCGTGCTTCCATGCCCATGTTTTGTTTGCCACTGATTGAAAATTAACAGAAAAATGACTAATTCCTCATTTTATGAAATGAAAAGTTCCTCATTTTAGACACAAAGCAATTCAAACAGAAAAGAATTATATAATTCCAATCAAGCAGCAGGAGTCTCATTTATCTTTCTCCACTGATCTCAGAGATGCAACATGTAGGATATGCTCCAAATTCAGGGAAGACATTAAGGCATCTAGAAACAAGGAGTTGCAGACTAAAACATTAAATATAAATAATACATAAATTTTGAGCAGAGACTGATTCCTAAAATTACATTTGACATTTCATGCTGATTTTCTAATAGTTTTTCCCCTCTGGAAACATTGTTGTGTTTGATCTTAAAATAAAAATTGATTAAACTTTATAGAAAATGCAAAGAACAGTTGACTTTTTTAAATACTGTTTTATTGTTTAGAATGAAAATCATTAATATACAGTATATAAAAGAATGATGAAAATAAATAATTTTATGGTGCAAGAGGAAAGAAAAACAATATATTACATTATCAGTATCCAAATTTTACAGAAAATGTTTTTCTGACCTTGAGAAATAACAAAATTTGTTACAATTAAGCTGCTGGCAGAAATATTTGCACAGAAGCTTGGATTTTGCTGTTCTGAGGGAATGATGTGGAACTCAGTGAATGTCCTTTTTCTACTTAACTGACAATTAATAGGTTAAAGAAGCTGTAATCTTATTTGGAGATCTAATTCATTAAATGATATCACAGTACTCTTGCAGCCATATGCAGGGTAAAACATGATGCAAGTTCTCCTTAATTTTTCCCATAAGAAAAATTATAATAAAATTCTCTCTTCTTATATTACAAATGAACTCACTCACCTAACAACAACACTCATTCTTGCACATTATTGGTATAATAAAGAGAAATACTGTTCTACTAATAGTAATGTGACCTCTTTGTTGTTATTTTAGCTATTTTCTTGTGCATTTTATGAATTCTTAAGTTAATTGTTCTGTTGTTTCAATAACATGCCTAGACATTAGTTTCCTGTGAAGTTGAAATAAAATATGAAGTACTGTCTTGGTTTAGGGGACAGATGTTGCCAGAAAAAGGCAGGAGCTTTTCTTAAAATGGAGAATGAAAATTTCTTCTTTTCCAGTTTACTATAATTTGGAAATTAAGGAGCTTTCAGGCAGAAAAAGTATGGGTTTAGGAATAACAGTTTTTTACAGATATATTTCCAAGACGAATAAGAACAGCAGCTATAAAAGAAACAGCAGTAAGACAGAACAAAACTCAGTCTTTTTCTCAGTCGCAGACACTCTTTTCTAAGCGGTTCCGGTGGGGAGCAGGGCAGGTCCTTCACAGCAGCAGTAGCACAGCAGGAGCAGGGAGGTGAGGCAGGGCCATGTCCCAGATGGGAGAGAGAAGGTTTCGCCCACTGTTCTTGGGTCTTGGTGCTCAGCGCTGTTCTCAAAAGCAGGAGGTGGTAGCAGTGCAGGGCATGCAGGCAAATCTGAACTGAAGAGAAGAAAAAGAACTTCTCTCCTCCGCGTTTGAGCCAGCAAGTGTCCCCCCAGAGAGAAGAAAAGCAACCCAAATCCCCCAACCACCCTGAATCCTCCAATCACCCACCTCCACCAGCAATCAAAGCCAGCCAGCCCCCATCTACATTTTTTGTCTTGAGCAATTAACAACTCCAGCGCCGCCCTGCTAGGCCTGGAACATGATAATGGGAAAAGTTCTCAGCTTTTTTACCAATGGAAAGAGTAGATCCGCCCCCCTAACCCCCAATAAGTACTTAATATTTTTGAAGTACAGAAGAGATTACACTAGGCACCAAAATTACAAATTGCCTTGCAGTGTATCTGGTATCCTATGGATTTGACTCACATTTCCCTTTCTTTTAGTAAGCTATCCATTCATTTTACAAAGTACAAGCCAGGTACAGGCATATGCCTCATTTCCCTGCTCACAAGAAATCTGGTAGAACTGGAAGCTGAATTCATGATATTCTCTTTGTGAAAGCAACACAATGTTCTAGTAAGGGTTGCCAGATCTGAAAAAATTAGTGAATTCTTTCCACTGTCAGTCTGGCAGAACACACACTGCTGTGACTTTAAGATTGACAGTGAAAGTAAGCAATTATTCTTCTTGCCTTCTACAACGTGTTCTAAAAAAATTGTTATAATATTAAGTTTAACTATTAGTGCCCAATGTATGCAATTAAATATATTTTATGGGGTAAAATATGTTTCAGTTTCTACAATAGTAGGACCAATTATCTTGATGAATGTGTTCTTTATTGTGGTAAAACAGAAGAGGATAAGTGTCAAAATACATTGACCTTCAATTAAAAGTAAAAAAAGTTGGCATTAGAAGGAAAAGAAAAAAAAGTCTGACCATTAAACATTTGTGTGTTTTTCTTGAGTTTTGATTTTGCTTTATTTTGAAAATCAAGTATTAGGAATATCCATCTGTTTCTAATATCCTCTGACACACTTTTCCTTTGGGATTTGACTTCAAAAAGGCTTATGTATCTACTTAGAGGAATACATGCTTAGGAAACTGTGTCATAAGCCCCAGTCTATTCACTGCTTTACCCACGAGAGTCAGGAACAAATAAAACAAAATCTGCCTTTTCTACTCAAACTTTATTTTTGTTTTCCCTCTCTCCAATGAAAACAGTTGTGCTCATAAAGATGTCAAAAACTAAGAAGGTTATACTTTGGCTTTGGCTTTCAGGTGTAACACTGTACAGTTTCAGACTCAACATAATACATCTCCAAAAAAAGTAAAGGCATGAGATCTCATATGTGAATCATTGAAGGAAAGCAATTTTAAAAACCTTTAGAACATCAGTGCAATGAAGAAAAATACTAGTATTTGCTTTCTTACACTGAGCTTTTAATATAAATAAAACACGATTGTCTTCTGCAGACAGACCATTGTACAGAACTTGACATACAGAAAAAATGTAGTGAGTTTTCTCAAATACCTGGTATGATGTGAATTTTCCCCCATCTACATCATCTGATAGTTATGAGTCAAGTTGCTTGGTATGATTTTTTAAATAGTAAATGGTAAGTATGTAAACAGCTTATTTTGAAAATAATTTTAATAATTTCTGACCATTTTCAAGACTGATAAGTAGAATTTGCAGAATACATGTTTTTATAATACCATTATCAAGATTCCTTACATATGTCTTCATTTCACAATAATTTATTCATTAGGACTTCACAATGCAAATAAAATACTAAAATATTGAAGCCAGTGCCAACACCTGGGTTACAACACTGGTGACTGGATTTCATCTGCTCCTTACACAGCTGATCAAAATTTACTGAGCCTGGAAGTTCTACTAGCTTTCAGTCCACTTCACTATCCATTTGTGTAGTACATATTTAATCAGCTTCTATGTGAAGATTTCACAGGAGAAAATTTCAAAGGCATTGCCGACATTAGCATAAACAACCAGTACTGTTGTCTCCTCATCCACATCACTCATTTGATTGTAGAAAGCTGTTTGTTTGATTAAACACCATTCCCACTTAAAAAATCCATGCCACACAAGCAACCTTCTCTTGTTTTTTCTTGCTCACTGAGGTGAGGCTCACTGTCACTTAGTTCCCCAGATCTTTCTTCCTGTCCTTCCTCAAGATAACAGTGATATTTTCTTTCTTCCATTTCTTAGCAAGTTGTCCTGATCACCATGACTTTTAAAATGTTATGGGAAGTTCCCTCAACATCTTATTGGCCAGTGTTGCAGTTTATCCCAGCAGGCAGCTAAACATCACTTAGCCATTTAGTCACACTCCCCACAGTAGGATGGGTGAGTGAATTGTATATAAAATGTAAAACTCATGGACTGATATAAAGAAAATTTTATAGGACAGAAAAGGAAGGGAAATTAATAATAATGAAAAAGGAATACGCCAAAAAAGTGATGCACAATAAAATTATCACCACCTGCTGACCATTGCTCAGCCCAGCTCCTGAGCAGTTGGCTGTTGGTTTCATTGTTCATCATGATCTCTCGCAGTGCAGATTATCCATTTGGCCAATTTGGATCAACTGTTATGGCTCTGTCTCCCTCACAACTTCTTGTGAACCCACATCCTCCTTGCTGGCAGGGCAGAAGGAGAAACAGAAAAGTCCTTGACTTAGGGTAAGTGCTGTTTTGCAACAACTAAAGTATCACTGTGTTATCAATATTATTTTTACTCTAAATCCAAAACACAGTGATGTACCAGCAAGGTACTAGGAACAAAATTAACTTTACCTCCCAGACAAAATCAGGGAAGCCAGTTTCCTCAGTGCTTCTAGATTCATCTAACTGGATCTTGTGGACTTTCATAAGTCAAATTTGTTTAAATGTTCCCCAAGGTTATCTTCCTACAAAAAAGGTAAGTTCTCTTTGTTTCAGACCTTCCTTCTGGAAGGTCTACAGGGCCCTTAGATTCCTGAAGGCTGGCTTTACCAGTAAAGACTAACTTAAAGAATGCATTGAGTACTTGGTTCTTTTCCATTACTTTTGCCACTAGGTCTCCTCTCCCATACTGCTGTGGACTAATATTTTCCCTAGTCTTTTTTTGTATTTACATATGAATATATAAAGATATATATAAAGATATATATATATATATAAAGATATAAATATATATATATATTACATATATATATATATATACTTGATTACATACTTTAGAATCTTTTCTTGTTGGCCTTAACTTCTCTCATCATATTCAACTCTAGATGGTCTTTGATTTTCCTAAAATCATCACTTGATATTCATAGTATTTTTATTCATCCTGGGTCACCTGTCCATGCTTTCACCTCTTGCATTTTTTCTTTCTAGGTCTGAATTTAATCAGAATCTCCCTGTTCATCCATACAGACCTCCTAAGGCTGTTGCTAATTACTTACTAAGTTGTTGTGCACCTTATTATCATTATCAATAAAATTTTTGCATTAACTTTGTGTGATTATATATAAGGTTTCAAAGTAGGTTTTTTTTCCAAAATAATATATTGAAAAACATTTTTAATTTTTAATAGAGTAGTTTTAAGAGTATATTTTTGTCATGTTCCTTATTCTATTGCAATATAGTTTTCCTCCAAGGAAGGTGTATGTTACATTACAAAATCTAAACACCACTAAATAAAGGTATAGTTATATTTAGGTATATCTATCTATCTATCCATCTATCTATCCACCTATCTAGGTATAGCTTGAACATTGCCTGAAATTCTTCTAAATACTGCTCTGTCTGAGAAGCAAAGAAGCTGAAGTTAGGATTTAAGCCCGTAGAATAATGTAGAAATTGTATATTAAATGTTCAGTCACATAAATTTATCTCACATTGGCAGTCAATTTAGCCGCATATAAAAAAATCATAGGATATCCTGAGTTGGAAGGGACTCTGATTTAGCCCAAGTCCTGGCCCCGCACAGGACAACCTCGGGAGTCATATCATGGACCTGAGATCATTGTCTAAATGTTTTTTGAAAATGGTGCCTCATGCCTACTGCATGAGATAGGCTAAGGAGACCTCAGCACTCATGAAAGGTATTCCAACACAACTGAGGTTAACATAATAGACTTGGGAGATTTGTGTCTTCCCGGCCTGACAGCCAGAAAGCAGGTGATAGAACTCACTGCAGTCTTAAACCATGAGATCGACGTATGGTCAAATGACTCAAATCATGCTTCTCTGGGAGGCAATTTTCTTGTCTCCCATTACAGGCATTGTGGTGAAGTCAACAGTCATGGGTTGAAAGGTGTCCTGGCAAGACAGCTACTTCCATTAAATCTGAAGCACTCCCAGTGGTATCCAGGGGCACATACACAGACATATAATGGCACTTGGAGGAATGTACAATATCTGTATTGTGCATGCACACACAGCAGCTGTGACATGGCTATGGACGACCTGTGCTCTTTTGGAGTGATGACTGAAAGTCAGGCAGTATACAGAGCCCAATTCACCTGTCCACAGGTGACTAATGACCAGACAGGCTGTGGAACAAGAGTGATAATGTTCCTTAAAAGGATGCTAAATACATGTTTTATTTTTTATGTAGTCAGATAATGACCTTTACTCTACTAGCATATCAGTGCATGACATGAATGTTCTTCATGGATTTACATCTCCTTTTTCACTTCTATGTATATGACTCTGACAAGGTAAAGGGTCTCATATGACAGTATATATTTGTGTCTAGATTACTGAATCAAGTCTAAAATTTGAACTACTATTTGGAATGATCCAGTATATAAAACCATTTTGTTGTGTTGGAGATCTATGGAACTAAGGGATGTAGAATTAAGTGCCAACACTTTTGATCCTTCTGTTAGCAGAACAGAATTCTGCTGTTACCCCCAGACCCTGTGAAAATATTTTCCTTAATTGAAATGAGAAGCCCTTTGAAAAATAGCATTGCTAGAACTAGCTAACAGTAAATTTTGTTTCCTTTAAAATGGAAATGTGTTGCTATCCCTGCTCACCTATTAGCTTGTCATTAAACTTGCTGTCTAGAGGTGGATTCAAATACCTATATTTATATTAAAAAATAATAAACTTTTTGACCCACTGAATGTTCAAAAGCAGTAAGTGACACATCTAGCAAAGAAATAAAGGCTTTAGAAATTCCTTTCCCTTTGCTAGAATTAAGCTGCAACAATACCCTTAGGAAAATGTATAATTGTTGTGTTTCATCCTTGCCTTCTACTAAGTGGAATTATGAATGTATCATAAATTATTTGGAGTGGTGTTGCAATTTTTTAGATAACAACTTCCAGAGGAAATTTAAACCAGCACCAAGAACCAGAAAAAGATTTGCTGATGTGTTTAGCCTTAAGAAAGCTTTTTTTTATCCTTCCAGATAAAGATCAAAGATGAAAAGGACAGATGAGAACTTTTTTCACTAATGCTGTTAGAAAATTTGCAGCCTTCTTACAGAATACCAGAAGTAAAAATATTCTCCTTTCATCCATAATTATTAGCACAGTCCCTTTCCCTTTACTATTTCTGTAAATAGAATTTGAGGCAACTTTGTTTTTAATTAAAATAAATATCTTCCTTTTTTTCTAATTTCTCTTCAAAACATACTAGAAGTATGTCTATACAGTAGTAGATCCATAAAAACACTCAGCTTATTTATTATTTTTAAGGCCAGGTATAATGAATTCCATCATCTTGTTTAACATCCTGACTAGCACAAATATAGAATTGTATCCACTGTATTCTCTCATGAGCTCATTAATGTACGTGAGCGATTGGTGAGAGGTGGAAGTTGACCAGTATAAAGTAATATCCTATAAACTAAAAACTAGTTTTCAATTTCTATAAAAGTTAAACAAAATATGAACAACACTTTTAATAGAACATGGGTTTTCAATGTCATCTCAATCCGCCTTGGAGATCAAAAGTTAATTCCATTTAAGCAAAGTGCACATCTTGAGTTTTAGAACCTGGTCATTTGGCAACTTCCAATATTTTAAAAATAATTTCATCAAGTGCAATTACTTATATGGTTAATTGCAATGCTGTGAAGAGTTTACTAAGCATAAAATTTTACTAGAATAAGTAAAATAAGGTTTTTGAAAGATACGGAAAAAAGTAAGTAAGATCTACAGGGAAGAAATAGCATTAATCAATGGCTGCTTTGGAGGCTACATTTGGATGTTGACTCTGGGAAGATGTTAATGTGAAAGTCTTGTTTGTGGTTGCTTTCTATAGAAACTTTGCAAAACACCTGCAAATAATTGCCAAAATGTTCACTTTTTTTTGTGATTTCTGTACTCTGCTTACAGGGTGTGGGATAAATGTGCTGTGTTACTTCCAAGAAAGTGCTGGACAATATTACATTGCTGAGAAGGCTGCAGGTGAAATCCTGACATCTCTGAAGACAGTGGAGCCAGGATTTTGCCTCATAAATCTATTCAAATCATATTAAAATTGAATTTCCATGGGCTACTCATGAGACCGGGATGTGAAAATGAAAGTGTAAATCCTATTCTCAAAAGCCTTGTAACAATTAAGCAGCTTTATTTGTGCAAAGAATTCTGACAAAGTACAAATTACTAAAAAAAAAAAAAAAAAGAAAAAAAAAGAAAATTTAGGAAAATCTATTCAATAGCTGGTTTCATGTGATTGCCAAGATACTTGTTATACTCTGGGTGTTATCAATATTTAGAAATTCATGTAGTAAGATTCCCAAGGGCTATAGGGTTTTTAAAACACTTTAGTAGTAGATTCTATTTATCTGCACATGTTAGAGTGCAATGACTTCAATGCCTCTGAAGTTGGTGATCTTCTTTAGTGTACTTTGAGCAGAAAGCGTATAATGTGACTGGAAGAATAGACTTAGCATGAAAGTCAATGACCTGAGGCACAAGTATGGAAAATAAAATTTTTCATTAATATAAAAGGTGACTAATTACACTTGATTTTAAATCCAAAAAGAAAAAAAAGGGTCATCAGAAGAGTAAGCTGCTACAAGAGTCACAAGAGTAATCTCTGTGCTCCCTGTATTTCCTGTTAAGGTGTTAGATGTCAAATATTTTTGTAACTTCATGTATTTAGCATTTATGGAGTCTTGTTGTGAGTGGCTTTTTTATTTATTTGGGAAGTTCTGGATTTTGGTTTTTTTAAAAGACACGTGCAAGTTAACACAGATCAACTTGGTTTCGAATACCAGCATTCATATCCAAATGTTTTCCCTTTCTTCCAATCATTTAATTATTTAAAAATATGAAGGGTTTGATAATTATATCAACTAAATAAATACAATTGAATTAAATATATAGGAAACTAAACATGAACTGGAGATGACCAATGAATTAATATCGTAAGGAAAAATTGAATGTATTAAATGTATGATAAATGAAACTAAAATAAATTCCATATTTTATGAGGTAATTAATCATTTAAACTGATCATATTTGTTTTATCCAGATGACCTTAACAGAAAAGATATATACAAACCAAATTTTGTATTCAATTTAAGCATAGGTTGCATATATCTAATTCTGCAGCATTTGTGTCTATTTCTAGTATTCTTGTTACTAAAGAGACCAAATTGGTCTGGTTGAAGATTAAGTGTTTTTATATAACTTAAAAATATAGAAGAAAGGGTAATGATAATTTAGCAGGGAGAAAAAAGGAAGTCTAGTCTTGTGCTATATCCTTCTTGTAATACAATGTCTTGTCAATTAGATGTTATTTTAGGGGGGACTGTTGCAGAGTAGCATTTATTATTGAACATGCATATATAGAATTTACTTATATTTTTGTGTGGTGTATGAAAAACATCTGAGTTGCCTTTTAGCATCTTTTCATTTGACCTTGCTCAGAATCCACAATTTTGTGCCTTTATTTTAATCAACCAACAGCTGCTTGGGAGATCACTTTTTATAGTTTCTTTGTTAATACAAAGAACAAGATACTTTATCTAGAATGAAAATGAAAGGGAGAAAAAAAAAACTTGAGGGACATGATGAGAGGGGTATAACACAGGAAAAATTATTCAATTTTCTATATGTTGTGGAACAGCTGAATAGTTTCACTCAAAGCTCATAAATAGTCTTTTTGTGTCCTAGCAGTAAATCTGAGTAGAGACAGGAATATAACATGAAAAATATATGTAAACTGTGTGTATGTCTCATCTAGAAACAAATGGTTATGTCTATAGTTTATTTACCAAGTAGAGTCCCATCCTGGTGCCATGCAATTAGTAGAGTAGTGCAGAGAGCAGTTGAGATGTATTGCTAATTAATTGTTAATAACCTGCTGGGAACATAACCAAGGCAGACAGTAAATTGCAAAGCTAGTTATTAAGAGAGGCGGAGAAAATGATTTAAAGGTTTTAATCATAATTTTGCATAGAGCTTTCTTCCTCTCTATGTAACATATATCATTTGATCTCAAGAAATTTGTGTTCCTAATGTAAATTCCATCTGATAAGTTTTATACTACGAGTTCTGTGGAGCTCAGCACACTTAAGATTATGATTTGGCATCACGAGCTAAAATTATGTATACATGTAGAAAATCAACAATAAGCTTAAAGTAGAATTTAGGAAGTCAAAAAGATGGCCAGGAGGACACTGAAAAATATGTTAATAATATCATTAGTAATATTTAAATAATTTATAAATTTCTTTTAACAATTTAAGGATATGGTCAGGATAAGAAAATAATTCTCATGCATATGAAGATGTTACTAATCCTCTGACTTTTGCCTTTGGAACTTATTTTAATGATTCTAATGCCTTTTATAGAAGAATAAAGTATTTGTAAAGGGCATCAAATGTCTATAACTGGAAGTAGATGGCAATTATTGCTTACTTGCAAAAATTCTTTTCATGTAATAAGATGATTACAGCCTTTTGAACATGTCAAATTTCAAAATATAGGAACCAGCTTTAGGGAAATGAATAAATAATAGAGCTGGCTGGAGACAGTTGAATTTTTTGTTCTGGTTCTGCCAGATCAGAACAAATAATAAAAGTGGGGAAGGGGAAGGGAAGAAAGAAAGCAAGAAAGCAAGCAAGCAAGAAAGAAAGAAAGAAAGAAGAATCTTTTGTAAGGCACACTCCACTCCTGCTGACTGTAAAGTATTTGGAAAGGGAAATTTTAACTAACATGGCACTGCCAAGCATAGAAGGGGACCCACTTTGAATGCCTTTTATTCCCATTCATGTCTCTAGTTGATTTACTTTGAATTAGACAACTCTACAAACAATCTATTGAGAGGTATATGACACCGGCTAAATGAGACATGGCCAAAGCAAGGAAGCAGACAACCCAGAAACTGTGAGACTAAGAGCTGCCCAGCAGCTTAGAGATTTTTTGCTGTTTTGGGGTTTTGTTGGGTTTTTCTTGTTTTTTTTTTTTTTTTGGGAGAAGGGGGGTTGGGGCAGGGAGGTGAGTGGATGGGTTTTATATGTTTATTTGGTTTATGATTTTTATTTTTAATAAGCTAGAGAGAAATTAAAATTGTGCAGTATGAAAATGGTCAATTAAGAGATTCAGATAAATTGCATGAGAAAAAAAGCAGGACATTTAAATGAAAAGGAATTTAAGGTTACAAGAATTCAAGGAAGGTACTCACTCACGAGTTAGAGAGGAGCCAGACAAAAGAAAACACTGCCCACCCAGCCACCAGATCTCATGAAACTGGAGAAAAAAAAGGTCCTGGGAAGAACCTATAACATCATCCCAGCACTTAAAAGGGGCCTACAAAAGAACTGGAGAGGGACATTTAGCAAGGGCATGAAGTGACAGCACAAGGGAGAATGACTTCCAATTTTATAATGAACATTTATAAATATTTTAAGGAAGCAACCGAGGCACACAGAACAGGGGCAGTGTTTCCCCTAAATTTGTGTCATGTCCACTGTGAAATTCAAGGGGGTTTTGCCTCCTTGTCCACTGATTAATAATTCTGAAGTTCAGTGATCCAGCATCCACAGGAAAAGAAAACTTTGTCCTTCTTAAACAATTCCATGATAGATAAGGCAGAGGTTCCACCATGGGCTCATAAAATTACAGGGTGTAGGATGCCCATGCTGGATATTCTGTGATCAGACACTACTGCTGCTACTCCTTTACTGCAAACTGGTTTTCTGATTTAGATGGCTGGATGCAGAGGATCTCATTAATCACATCACTCCAGGCCAACTTATTTAGTTGACTCCACATCTTAAAAGTCTCTTAGAAGTTGCTATTCAGGTTTCTGCTACGCTGTGGTCTCCCTCCACAGTTGTGCTACAAAGAAGCGTAGTTGTTAGCAGCTCATTTGTGTTCTGTTTTGCTGCTGCTCTTTGATTTCCCCTACACATATCTAAGGCAGTAGCACAGCACAGACAGTACACACCTGATTGGCAGTGCTTTGCAGTAGGCGTCCTCATAAGCAGCACTTGTGTTCAGCTTTTTTTCTCAGTGTACATTAGATTATCTAATGAATTCAAGCTACTGGATGTCTACAAGGATTCAATAATTTGATCAGTGTTTCAAGCAGATGTTAAGCTGTGACCATGTGGCATCTGGATGGTTCTCTGGATGCTTATATGCTTCTTTCATCTAAGGAAACTGCATGATGTCCATAGGTGAATTCAGTAAAATGTCTATAATTCAGCAGAACAAATACAAATTCATATGTGTTTGAATATGGCTAGAATCAAACAGGTGAAACCCAAAGAAATACTGTTCTAATACATAAATTTTCTGAATTGCCCTCAAAATGTTTCTATTTCTTCCTTCTTGGGCCTTCTGTGACTGTGGCTTCCTTCTGTGCCCTAGTGAACTCTTATGATGAAACAGTGCTGCCCTTCAGTTTTAAATTTGTTTTTACGTACACTGCTGTGGGGAACCTACTGCAGTTTATCTGTATCTGGGCTATTTTGTTCAACACCAGTTTGTTTTTGTTTTTTTTTTAATTAAAGTTCCATGTGTTTAATTTTCTAGAAATACCTATTATCTTTAAATAAGTGATGACACTTACTCAAATTCAGGCTGGCTTAATGTCAGAATACAAGAGAGTTGTGAGAAGACATTTTTCAACCCCTTGAGCTATTTTCTCAACCCCTTTAGCTATTTGCTAAAATAGCTAAAGGGAAGTTAAACAGTCCTAAGCCATTTAGTCTTCAGTAATCCAGAGAGACTGGTGGCTGGAGTTATAGTAACTGCTGTTAGAGTACTAAATAGTAGCAACCATATATATCTAGCAGTCTCTTCATGAAAAAGCATACTGTGACTCTTAGCTGAGATTTAAAAAGTAGTCAAGGAAATGGAAAAGACATTTCTGGTCTCTTTGGTATAAAAGTAATTACTATTTATAATAGGCAATGATAATCAGTATGCAGTACCCAGAGAAATGTTGTCTCCATATACTTGAGATCTATAGTAGGAAGAAAAAGGAAATTTAGATTAGTATTTTTTGGAGTGAAGAAACTCAGGGATGCACAAAGAACTGCCTCTTGTTGCTTAAGTCATAAAGAAAAGTGAAAATAACTGCACATTTTTAAAATATATATATTTTAAATAATAAATGCAATTTAGAAAATAAAAATGTCACTACTTCAAAGAACCGACTATAAGAACTAATCAATGAATAGTTATCAAAACCATGACACATGCAACAAAAAGTATGGAATATACCTGGAAAAAATGGTAAAGATGGACAAGGAGATTTTGTCTCTGTCCATCTCATTACTTATAGAATGTGTGAAAAAAATAAAAAAATATTTTTTGCCTTTTTTTTCCCTTTCCATCTCTACTCTTCTTTTGGACCCATCACATACACTGAGGTAAATTCTTTATTATCTCTGTTTCCATTAGACAATGTGAATTTGAGACAATAAGGGTGAAGATTAAATAAACTGTGATAAACGTATGCAGCTTTTTGGATTTTTGTCTTTGGATTTTTGGATTTTTGGTTTTGTCTTCTGAGACCTAGTTGAAGAAGCATTTTTGCCTCAACTCTATAAAAATATGTGTAAAAACCCCATATACCGAAAAGGAGAAAAAAGAGTAAAATTTGTTTTGCAAGAGGACACTTTTTTTTTTTAAAGTAAGCATTTAAAGAAAGAACATGCTAGACAATATGATTTTGAGGGCTAGATAAAGTTGTGCCAGAAATTCATTAAGATCATGCTTACAATGGGTTTGGCATTATCACCTTCAAAAGTGGTAAGTGTTTTCCAAGGTTGAAGCGATTTAATTCCTCTACTGCATTTTCCCATGTGCAATACATTTGGCCTAGGATCTGCCATATCCAATGAAATTTGTTTCTGACCTGGAGGAAGAAAAATCCAAGCTCTTTTTTCAAGAAGAAAATTTTTAAAAAGTATTATCTGGCTGTTGACATAGTATACATGTCATAGGACTTGGAGAAGCTCTATAAGACTGTAAGAGAATTCCTGTTGCACCTGAAAGGAATCACAAAGATTCCATTGATTTCAGTGGGACCAAGATATTCTCTTCTACTAAGGGAATAACTAGTGCTCCACTTGAAATAAGATAATTCTAAGTCCCATATGTTTTTCGCAACCTACTTCATTACAGTATTTTCACAGTCATAAGCCACACCTGGTTTTAACCCACACTTCCAGGTAATCCAGGAAGACCATGGAATTAGTCCATAAAGAAGCCGCACCAGGTGATTAGCTGCAAAGTTTTTATTTTTTTTTTGTTTTCCCCGCGCGGCAGAGAAGTGCTCCCCAAACTGTCCGCTCGCTCCCCCAACACGGCTCCTGACACCCGGGGGCTGCCGGCACCCACACTTTCTTGCTGCCCTGCTCCTGCCACCCGGGGACCAGCTGTGGCCGCCCGTTCTCGCTCCCCCATGTGGCTGCTGAGGGGTGGGGAACGCGGCTTCCCCTGCGACTTGCACTTCCAGGTTGCCAGTTCTCTGGAATTTGTCCATAAACAAGCTGCACCTGGTGATTAGCTGCACTTCTGGCACTGGCGAAATTCTTCAGTGAAATAGGTGCTGCTTATCGGTGTGAAATCACTGTACTTGTTTCTAAATAATTTTCCGATTATTTAAGAAAAGCAAAACAAAGGAAAAAAGAAAACTAATGAAAAATCCCATTTTTTTCCAAGCCCAAACATCAGTACAGATGGACTGATTTATTAGAACTGTAATGTACCTATAATTTTGCATAATTCTGTAAGTTATATAATGCCATAAAAGTGTCATAGAATGGGTTGGATTGTAAGAGACCTTATAAATAATCTAGCTCCAAACTCTGTGCTAAGGGCAGGGACATCTTTCAGGAGACCAGATTGCTCAAAGCCCATTCAACCAGAATACTGCCAGAGATGGGGCACAACTTCTTTGGGCCCTATTCCCATACCTCAACACTCACCAAAAAGAATTTTTTCCTGATACCTAATCTAAACAAACTCTCGTTTGGTTTAAAGTTATTCCCCCTTGTCCTGTCACTACACACCCCCGACAAAAGTCCAGCTCCAGGATTTTTGTAGGCCCTGCTTAGCTAATGGAAGCTTTTCTTCTGGAAGGCTTCTCTTCCAAAGCCTGAATAGCCCAGATCTCCTAGGACAGTTACTCCATCCCTCTGATCGTGTTTGTGGCCCTCCTCTGGACTGTCTCCATCAGGCTGATGTCCTTGTGTTGTAGCCAGAGCTAGATGCAGCTCTCCAGGTAGAGTCTCCCCAGCAGGGTCACCTTCTTTGCCCTGCTGACCACACCTCTTTTGATGCAGCTCGAGATAAAGTTGGATATTTGGTCTGCAAGTCTGTATTATCTGCTGGGTTATCTTGCAACTTCTTGTCAATCAACATTCCTCAGTCTTTTTCTTTAGAGCTCCTCTCAATCCATTCTTCTTTGAGCTTGCATTTGTGCTTGTGATTGCCTTGATGTGCACCTTGAATCAATATTAACAAATTAGTGTCATTACTGTGACATCCAAAACTATTTGTGTAAAGTAAATAAAAATTCAATTCACATATAAAAATTAGCTATAGCATTGTGTTAATATCCACTTTATTCAATCTCAAATTGCCACTTTGATAATAATCAAAACCAGGTGATATTTTAAACTACTGCATTTAAAATAAGATGCTCTAGCAAACGGGTTATTGTTCCATACACAATACATAAACACACACATACACAAACACACACATACACACACAAAATTCTGTTCCAAGAAGATGATAGAACTGATCTATGGGACAGTAAGAAATTTCTGAAAATTATTACTTATGCCTTTGTTTTACTCACGTTTTCAAGTTTCTCTGAGCTCTGGAAAACTGAACACGTGAAAGATACAACAATTAAGTGGACTCAATAGAGCAGACTCAATATTCTGAAACCTCTCTTGGCATAATGTTTGAGTTACAAAATGCTTTTTGTTAAAATTATATTTGTAATATCCATAAATAAGTTATATTTTTTTTATAAAAAACATACATACCAAAAAATATAAAACACTCTTAGATCCTTTTTTTTCAGTCCTCTTGAATTTCAGGAAAGTTTTTTTTTTCCCAAATCAGAGTGATTTTATCAGCTATTTTAGTTTACTATTCTTGTTTCAGTGTTCTCCAGTTCTCCTGATCAGTGTTTTCCCGATACTCAGTCTTACAGGTGCTTATTGCTTTAATAACCTCACCTTCTTCCTGTCTTCTCTACTGTGTGATGACAAAGGGTAAATAGGATTAAAACATTAGGTTTTGGACTTCTGATAGTATCTGTAAAAAAAGGTGAACTGTTAACCTCTCAAAAAAAGGATTGCAAATTCAAGAAATATGATGATATTTTTAACCCTTTCTACTTATTGAAGACTTTGGCATGTTCATCTTGCCCCTTACTGGTTATTATGACTTCTTTTGTCACCACTGAGTTGCTATTCCCTCTGATTTTTGAGTTCTGGTATTTGCATTACCTGTCTCAACTCAGATGCCATCAACTGGCTTCAAATCTCCCTGAGTAAAATCTCAAAATTTTGCCTGTCTTTCATAGCGCATTGAAGAACGGATTTTGAAGTCTGATATTGAAGATTACACTTCAAAGTACTGAACTTCTCAGAAAAACTTTGGGTGGATTATTGAGAAGTCTCTGCTATTAGACTGAGCTAGATGGAGCCAGCAAAGTGAAATAGAGCTTTTCCAAATGTCTTAGGCAATAAATGATTACTCAAAATCCAGATAAGACCACAGCTTTACAGTCCTGATTTTGCTAATGAAAAAAGTGTGATTTTTTTTTTTTCTTCATTTTATGGATGCTATTAAGATAATGAAGCTGTTGTTTTAATTTTTTTTTCTTTCTAATTTCATTAAAATAAGCAAGATTAAATTTTCCCAAATTGGGAATGGTGGGGGCATGGGGAAAGTACTCTTACTTTGTACTCCCTAAATGAACTAGCCTACTTTTGTCTCTCAATAGACAAAACAAAAGATAGCTGAGTTTCTGACTTGCACATTTCGTTCTTTAGTACTTATAAAAAGTTTTCGGCAACAAAGATTTCTTTAAGACAATTGTAGTGAATGCTTGTTAAGTTTTCTCTCTCTCACAATGAGCTCTCACAATTACTGACTGAATATTTAGTTGTTATATTGAATTCCTACAGTGTAAAGGTAAAAGTATGTTTTTTTCTTGCTCTGATCCCATAATTGACAGAAAGCCAAGAGCAGAATAACATACATCTATTGTCTACCAAAAAAAAAAAACCCTGAAAGTTAAATCACCTGAAGTTTTTCAAGGAGAAATTTTTCTTGTTTTCCTGTCAAGAGTTTAGATTTGTTTTGATTACTAAGAGCAGTCTACTATGCTGGGTCAGAGGACAAAACCACTGAAATCTATGTATCCTTTGTCATGCCTTTTCTTTCTGTTCTACGAGAAAACATCTAAATCTACAAAAATATTTACAAGTGATTCTGGAAGGTCATCTGCTTCAGTTTCTGTCTGAGAAAAAAATCACTTTCCCTCTTCCTCTTCCAATGATAACGGACTTTATAGGTTTCACAGGCATACTGTTTCACTGCTATCCTAGCCTGATTATTGTCTTCTATTTTCTTCTAAAATTTATCCAATACCTTCCTTTCTGCAAGCTGTTATTAATATTATTATATTTAATTTCTTGCCTTGTCATGTTTTATCTTATCATGTCCTATCCTTTTCCCTTGTGGAACAAAGTACAAAAATTGACCCTAGTTTTTACAGCCTATTGCATAACTGAAAACGTCTTTCATGCTGTCATCCCTTCCTCATGTTCTGCAGTCTAATTAAATCATTCAGCCACAGGTAAAAGGTGTTGCCCATTAATCCCTTTTGTGTTCTTTCAGTTGGTTCATACCTTTCTTGAAGAGAGAAGTTCAAAAGAAAAAGACTAATATTGAGTCTACACTCTGAGTTCACTTTTCTGAACCTTATTCACAATATCTTCATTCTTCTGAAAGAGAAATCTCATGACTATCAGCGCAATCATTTTTTTTAATCTCACCAGATTTTTTTCAGAGCATTAAGCTTTCTCCTCAACAGCCATTTTTTGTTTATCCAGACACAAGAGAATATTCTCCTACATGCTTTTTTCTTTTGTTCACTGCTTTAGCTCTTGCTTCTTTCAGAGTTTTCAAATGTGTTTCATAATTGTTCTTCTATTGGTGAAGTATTCCATCTATCTCCATATAAAGAAATCTTTAGATTTATCCACAGCACATAAAAATTTCAGAATACAAGGCATCTAATATTCAGCCCTAATAATTAGAAGCATTTTCCCGAAAGGTGCTGAACATTCACATTCTGATTTATTTCTTTTTCAGTGAGTATTAATTATACTCAAAACCGCAGGAGCTACTAAGCCTTTCCAGGATTAAGCCAAGTTGATTTTCCTTAAGAAGGACACAGCTAATCAGACCTAGAGGGCACTCATAGTTGTGAAATCGCAAAATAATCTTGTTTTTAGTCAAATAACAAGGATAAGTCAAAGAAATAAATTTTACATAGTTTAGGGGCAATGAATATTACTTTTATTCTTATAATTTTATTTAATAAACTTTTTTGTCCTTCAAATCCTTCTAACAGCTTCTTTTTATTACTGGTAGAGGTTCAATTGAAATGAAACATTTGAAGTAGTAATTTCCCACTTTCATTTAACTGCAAACTCTCTCACCAAACTTACTTTCTTTTAGCTCACGTATAGTTGACATGAATCAGCTACTGAGACCCTAATTTTCAGCACTGTTGGAAGTATAATGCACTATAAGCTAAAAAGAATTTCCACAACAACCCTGAAAATGTTGCCCTTTATCTCTTATTTTGTGCACCTCACCAATATTGAAACTCAAAGCTTGAAAAATACCATTGAACAATGAAATCATTTTACTCAACATTGTGCTAAAGCATTTTATGGTCGAGGGTGAGAAAATCAAATATATTTGAAAAACAGTCTTTCCTGCATTATTCCACCTTGTACAATTTCAGACTCAGTGGCCACATGCTGAAACAGAACTATTCATTGCTATGTGCTGCCTGAAACATGACATTTATTACAAGTTTTGGCAGGAGAAGAAATGACACCTGTGTGCATTTAGTTTGCTACATATTTTTCAAAGTTACCAGAAGAAGGACAGTCAGCCATTTACATACTTCACTTACAGAATAGCTTATACAATCCATTTCTCAAAGCATTCTGGGAGCCAGAGGTCCATCTCAATTCACTTTGGTAACATGAAAGAACAGCAGATATTCCTAGAAAATTATTTTCTGTCTCTGGCAGAAGCCTTTGATAAGCGCTTTGATATTGGACTGACAAGTAATATGCCACTCTCAGTAGAAGGTCAGGTCTTTTTTTGTTTGTTTGAAGAAGCCACATGAAGTTCAACAGAGAAACTTTTAACTCACTCATGAAAAAGGAGGTCAACTCTGTCACATCATGTCTGAAAAGCAACAGAATTTCAAATGTGATAAATTACTTTTGCAGACAAAGGCTTAGCTGATTGTAGAGCTATTTCCTATCATATTCTTAAACTGCAGCTGTTCTACACTCATGTACTTGCTCCAGATACTCTGTTTTATCAATAGTCAAATGGAAGAGTTCAGAAAATGCTGATTCAGGATGCTAGTGGGTAGTATGTAAGTTTTGCAATAAAGTTATTCTGAACAATTCAATGAAGTAGCTCACTTTAAGCACTGGCAATCCAACCATGATGAATGTAAGCCACTGAGTCTACTTTCATTACGATATGAAGAACAGCACTACAACTTGTATTTACCTCCTAAGAAAATACCCACATTCTTCTTTCACAGAATTAAAATATTCTTGTCACAAACCTGGAAGAATTTCCAGTTGTTTAGTGCTAAAATTTCTGTCTTGAAAATTCTGCAGGGACAAACTTCTCAGTAAGGTGTAACGTACAGATATACACCTGTACACAGACTATACATTAGCACGCAATAAACGGTGTCCTAGAACATTAAAAAGTGTACCAAGGGAGAGCATTTTCTTAGTGACTGTGAACTGGCACATCTGAAATGGAATTAAACACAAAACTATTTTTCACTTGCAAGAAATAAGATCCCTCTTCCCTTATTGATAATCCATGACTATAGATACTTGAAACACACAAAAAGCAGCAGTGAAAAAGACAGTTTGTTTCTCTAGACTTCAATCAACTTTTTAAAAGATTCTTTCCTACTTTTGACTTAAAAAATGAAATTAGAATGAAATTTTCATTCAGCTTTTACAAACTTTGCAATAAAATTCTTCTACATCCAAGAAAACAGAAACAGTTTCAGGTATTTAAATTACACAACCACAACAAAAAATTCCTTAGTCAGAAATACTTTAGGTTCCTTCTCTTTGTTATTGTTGAGGAGAAAATTTTCTTTACAAAATAGTGGTTAGCCTTTTTTTTTACAAATGTAACTTCCACCAACCACGAAAGCAGCAAATAGTCCATATCTACATGGTAAAGAAATAAATAGGAGAAGCAGCAGAGTAATCTGCTCTACTGTTCAAAGTTTTAGGCTAAGATTGGCTAATACTTGATTGTTAATGGAGCATGTTTTTTATTTTTTGTTTTTTAATTATTATTTAGAGATAGAAGTAGAACTCAAGATGATATCTAACTATTTTTTCTAAAATAATGATTATGTAATCATTATGTATTTAGCAAGTAGATCTTTTACAGAAAGATAAAAAACTGATTCTATCAAGTTTTGAACAATTTGATCATTTTCAAAGAAAACCTGGAATACAGAGAAATTAGGAAATAATAACGCCAAGTTAGGAATACAGTGATGAAGAGAGATTATCAAAGCAAGGATAGGGAGATTAATGTAATGAAGTAAGAGGGAAAACAAAAAAGTTAAGACAGCAAATTAAAATCTGATACTAAATATGAAGCTTGATGTGAAAGAATAGTGATCTACCTCTCTATCTAAAATGTACCTGTTTCCTCACAGAAAGCTCTTTGCTCTGAGGATGGTGAGCCATTGGAAAAAGTTGCCCAGGGTAGTTGTGGATACCCCAACCCTGGAGGTGTTCAAGACCAGGCTGGGGAATGCTCTGAAAAAAAGAGGTCCTTGCCTGTGTCAGGGTGGTGCTCCATCCCAACCCAAAGCATTAAATGATTCTGGGATATTCAATGGAAAAAAATCATGGGTAAGTAGAGATATTACTAAGTATTGATATCATTCTATTGAAATTCAAACAAACAGGGAAAATTGATCTAGAGAAAGACAAATAGCTGCCATTGAGCTAGTTAGTTTGATTCATTGAGCTACATAGTTTATTTCTAGAAAAAACAAACCTCTAAATTATTTTCTGAAATTTATTTTGCCCATTTTTAAAGCACATCTAGTTTTTTAATAGAAATCAGTTCTACCCTTTGATGTGACTACCCATATTTTTTTAGCACGGCTTCATGATGCTGTAGCTCTACAGCTAGAGTTTACTGAAAGATATAACCTTTGCAAAAAGAAAATTACTGTATTGCGAGAAAATGCCATGCCATTTAGAATTTCAGAATTTCAAGTTCTTATCGACTTGCTGCAGGGAACATGTTATGTGAATCTGCTATTCTCAGCAACAATTTTATCTTGAGCAGAAATACTAGATTGGCTATCTATTCTTGATTTTCAAAGCAATGAATGGGATTATTGCCATATGCATAATGCTGAAAGATGTCTTTGTTTTCACATTTCCCAAACATATTACCACACTTTTACTGAAACATAAGATTGAACCCTTTTTCTGCACTTTGTTTTTAATTTCCTTCAGTTCACCTTGTCTTTCTTTTCCTAGAATGATACACCTTCATTCATTTCACTGATTTGACTGATAAACTTTCCCAGAAATAAACTGCTTTTTATTTAAGAACAGAATATGTTTTTATCTCAGAAACATGTGGTTGGGCCAGACTTCTGACGAGACAAGGAAAGAAAGTAGAGTATTTCAATGAAGATTTTCAGATGTCAGGGAGGTGTCCCAATCAGTTTTGCAGTGCTCAATCACCAAGCATGGTTTGGAATTTAGGCCTTATCTCCTAGAAACCTAGTGATCACTACCCTTAGAAATGGTAAAGAACAATCATATTTAATACAGTTACCTGTTTCTACCCACTTAAATCAATATTTATTCATATTCTAAGTGTGTCTTTTATTTTATAGACTTTTCTGTACAATGAATTGTTCAAGAGAACAGTATGCTAATCAGGAAAGACATCTGTGTTCACCTGTGAGGTGAAATTCTGTGTCACAGGAAATACTAACTCTTTAGCCTGAACCTACACTAAACATTTATCTTTAGGGTGAGTCATGGGAACTCCCTCCTGTTCCTCGCTTGAGCTTTAAAAGGCTTTTAAATATAGTGTTCTTGGGTATATGTCAGGCAAAAGGGGATGGTGGCTGTAATTTTGTTAATGCAGTAGTGTCTTTCATGCCTTACTTGTCTTGAGAAGAACTGAAAAAAAACTGTTCAAAGATAATTTTTGTGTATGATACACAGACTTACAAACCCCCATCCCCCAATCTGTGTATAACCCTATTATAATTTCTGAGCTAGCAGGATGTTTACTTCCACTTACAGTGAGTCATTACTCTAAGTATTTCTGTCACTTGTTGCAAAATATGCAGAGGAACATAATTGATGACTACTACAGAAAAAAAAAAAAAAAAGATAATTCATTATTTTACAGTAACTCTCATGTTGCTTTTTATGTTTATCTTTCACACACACACACACACACACACACATACATATATACCCACACACATGCACACACAGAATGCTGATAATGAGGGTGATGCTGTGAAAGAACAACATTGAGGATTCCTTCTGGCTAACAGAGTAAGAGCTATTTCTTGCTAATACGCACATACCTGTACTTACCTGAATATTCTAATGTGTGTGTTCTAGCTAGAACAATTTAGGATGCACACAAACATTAATTGAGCAGCATTACCATTGATTAGAAAGGCTCATTTAGCATCAATCTAATTGTTATTCCAATTCACTTGTGCTGAAATCCAGCCATAATATAACTAATAACTGACCGAATTGCATTCAATGTTTTATCCTGTTGTTGTTACTATGAATATAATACTATTAATATTACTATTTTTAATTGAATGTGAAGTTCTAAGAACAGGGTTTTGAGCTACCTAATCTGAAGATGAAGCAGATTATTGCAAGGGGGAGAGACTAAGATGGATTTTGAAGAGAATGGGATTTTTTAAATATATGTGGCAGGACTTAGGGAAATGGTTATAAACGGAAAGAAAACAGGCTTTGATTAGATATATTTCTTGCTCGGAGAGATTGTGGATGCCCCATCCTTTGAAGTGTTCAAGGCCAGATTGAATGAGGCCCTGAGAAACCTAATCTAGTGAGTGGCACTCTCGTCCATGGCAGAGTGGTTGGAACTTTAAGGTCCCTTTCAACCCTAACTATTCTATGTTTCTATGAATCTAAGTAACATTGCAAAGATTGAATAAATTCAGAGCTACTGTCTCAGTTTAATGACTTTGCTGTCATACTTATGTTTCTTTTTAGCCATGCAGAACTAATTAAGAAAAGATCTATCACCTTCACTTTGTTTAACTGGCACAGTTGTGAGGTTCTTATCTGTCTTAATAGTATTTTGAATGTCCACAGCAGAAGTGGAAATTTTAAAAATTACTTCACCGTAGACTGCCCAATTAAAATATGGAGGGGTGGAAGAGGAACAAAGTCTGTGTCGAGTAATAGTAATTTAGCAATGGGATAAAATGGAATGTGGAATAGATGACTAAAAGAATACACATTGTTGTATTACTCATTATTTAAGCCAATAATGTTGGAAAAAAAACTAATTAGCAATTTCAAAATAGTTGCTGAAAATATAAGAAAAGTATGTATTTTTCTTGGTATTTAATGTCACAGTTTAATTTGTCTTAGTAGAATTGCAAAGATTTATAACATTGTTGTCAAAAATGTGATATATAAGAGGAAGAAATAGCATAGCCTTGAATGATGCTAATTTCATACACACTCTTGCATTGGAGATCATTTTTCTGAATGCTCTTAAGGACAGTAATTCTTCTACCACCACCACTGTGAAAATATTGGCAAGGGACTTCCTTTCTGAATATATATTGGTGTTGCATTCCACTGACCAACATATGTTTGCTTTCCTTGACGTGTGGACCCTATCTCTTATCTGATCATACTGAGCTGGAAGGAGATCCTATTACTACCCCCCAGACCCATCTCCCTTTCCAGAAAGGTGTATAACCCCTGTGTACCATGTGATCTCTCTCTTTCCTCCTGGACCCCTTCAAGAATAAACCTTGAAACAGAGCCAGGGGGTCTGAGCCTCCTTGGCCTGCTATGTCCATGATCCCCTCATCCCATCTCTGACTGAGAGCTGGTTGGAAGTCGGAGATAGGGGAATAAGGGGATATATCATATTGGTATAGATAAGGTGGTCTACACTTTTACAGTGTGTGTAATCAAACATTTCACTTCATTCAATTCTCTGAGTAATAGTATACATTCTCTATGTGTGGGAGTATTTACAACTGGTCATCTTCCTAAATAGCACCCCAGAGTTAATTGCAAATTACTAGGCATGAATTGCAAAGATAAATTCTGAGACTGCACTGTATAAGAACATTATGACTATAATTTTCCTTGCTAGACAAATAATACGAGAGGACTGTCATGAATACACTGTTTCTATAGAATTGTATTTATAGTATTATAATGCAGACAGAAGAAAACACATCAAACATCAACCGGATTTGCCAAATAACTATCATAACTTTGATGAAGAATTAAAAATTCAAAATCCTCCATCTAATGTTTTCAGCTTTATTTCAGACACCTGTTATTCTTCTTCTTTCACCGTAAACAGCTTGCAAATTTAAGCTAAGAGAATATTTTATATTCTTATGGTTTTCTAGAGTTTCCAAAAATAACATGACTTTAAGCATGTTTGTAGTCATTGGAAGAATTTTAATTATCTTCTTGTGATACAGCTTTTGGAAATATAATAAGTACCCTATGGGTTTTTCAAACCACACACAAGTGTGTCTCAAAATTTTCTGTATCATTCAAACTTAGAAAACCAATTGATTTCTGTTTTGTTCTTTCCTTGTGTCTCCTTAGAAGAATAATATGCTCTTGTTACAAATTGGGAAGAGGATGGTCTGCTAGGCTGGCATAGAAAGACACTGTCTTCTGTTGCTTTTAATGTACTCCTGCTTGTTATTTAAATCAGTCTGAGAATGAATTTCAAAAGTATAGGAGGAAGAAGAGAAAAAGAGAATAGAGAATGAAGGAAGGTGTAGCCAGACATGCCCATTACTTTTGTGTTCTCATCTCCAGATTAATGATTTCTCTGAAACGAAAGTTAAGACTTTCAGGCATGAACAGCTCAAAGCAACCTTGAGGAGACCTTGACTCAGACTGCAATATCACATCAGTGCTACTGATATAAGAGTAGCTTACTTGCCAGCACGGTATTTTTGAATGGCTAGCCATAATCTTTCACATCACCACTGACTGCTGTTACTGTAATAAGAATGAAATAGGGATAAATATTTCACTTACTTTTTAAAGGTAAGTGATTTTCAAATGATGAACAGATGGCAAAAATCTAAAGGAGTAACATACAATATCCTTATGGAATTAAGGACACAATGAAATGGAATGTCAGGAACTTTCAGACTGGACATTAGAAAATGGTCTTCACTAAGAGGATGGTCAGTCACTGACATTGCCTTTCCAGGGAAGTGGTCATAACACCAAGCTTGTCAGAATTCAAGGAGCATCTTGATGTTGCTTGTAGTCATACTGTTATTTTTAGGTAGTCCTGGAGGAACAGCGAGTTTGATAATTCATATGGGTTCCTTTCAACCTCAGATATTCTGTTTCCATGAAATTGAATCAACTAAATACATATTAAACGGAATAAATAAAATGAGGCTTAAAGAATAAGAAAACCTGGAAATATATTGCCTTATTTTGGGCATGTTTACATAGGTGAAATTTTCATTGCAATGCCTAACTCTTAGGAGGATGGTTTGTCACTGTAAAACTTCAAGTGTCTTGCAATACAGTTTACAGAAACCAGCACAATGAAGAAAGGAAGAGTGAGGTGATGATATTATAAAAGCCAGGGAGAAAATCTAGGGAGGTTTGCCTTAAATACATTTTATATTTGGAATTTCAAAGTTAATCTCATCCTAAAGCATCTAAAGTAGATTAGATCTTTCTCTCTTACTGAAAGCATTGCACAGTCCCTTTTAAATTTCATAAGATTAATTATTCTTCTGAGATGAGATAGGATTTCTATAAGTTTCATTTTATTTCCGCTCTATAATCAAATACTGAGCTATGCGTTATTCAGAGCGAAGTTCTCCCAGTCCTTTCATGCAAAAGCTATTCAAGTTTGCAAAAATATGTTCGTCATTATTGGAGCAGAAACAAAAGTGTAAACATCCCAAATGTACCCTGAAATCTTTACACTACACTTTCCCTGTTTAACCCCCACAACAAAAAAACCAAGCAAACTGAAAACAAAGCAACAAAAACAAACAAACAAAAAAATTTAAACCTCCAGGCTCTAATACAATTTTATTTTTTTTCTTGAAAAAATCAGTTGAGGCCAGATATGCCCACATTCATTTTAGGTGCACATTCTAAGAATTAAAATACAGAAGCATGTATTCCCATGTGTATTCTATTCCATTTAAAACAGCTTCAAATGAAGAAACTGTAAGTAGCTCATATCATTATATTACATGGAGGAATAGATAGAATAATTTTTCTGCTTTTCTAAAATATAAATTGAGATCCGCTCAGAACTGGGAAATACAGTTAGGTCTGGCTTTCATACGTTTGTAGTATTGTGCTCACGGTGTGGATCTTGGGGATGATCCTGTGCAGGGCAAGAACACTCAGTGATCCTTACGAGCTGCGAACAACTCTGCATATTCTGTGATTCTGTTACCAGGAAGCATTAGAAAAATGTCATAACTCAGCTCTTTTGACTCAAAGGATATCAAGGATATCAAAGGATGCATAGCACACCTAATGGCCTACAGGTTGGGTGGAAACTTATTCCATATTTAGTAATTTTTCTGCATTTTCAATATTAGACACACAGTTGTATAGCTATGTTAAACTGTTCCATACTTCACTCAAAGAATGACTAGGAGTTTATCTACTGAATATTAGAAACTACTAAATTTTATATGTACATGCTTAAATGGTTATGTATAAACCTAATTCTACCTTTGGAAATAGATATCAAATTGCAATGTAACTGTGAGTATGCCCCCAACTGCATCCCACATGACACAACTTCTGCTATGACAATGTCTCTTCCTCTCTCTTTCTCCCGTTATTTCCCTAATATCCCTTATCTCTACTTCTCAAAAAATATTCTTCTATATCTCTAATATTCATAAAAAGTGCTGATAAAATGTCAGTTCTTTATCTCACTTTTCATGTAAAAAAATTATCTTTCTCTTTTAGATAGTCCATACTGTACATTTGATTTTTAAAATGTTATTTCATTATTTAATTGGAAATATCTGTGTTGCATCTAAAGAAATACAGAAAAGTTTAGTAAAATTACTACTACAATAATTCAGAAAATAAATCTTTTTAGGTAGTGTAACTGGTAATAAAAATAATTTAAATTACATAAAACATCATTAATTAGATCAGCAGTGTCTGTTATTAAGAAATTTGAACATTTTCTATTGAAATAAATTTTCTAAAAATTTATGATACTTCTGTATTAGAATTAAAATGCTTTTAGATTATTGAAAAAATACAGAATACTAAGTTTGTGTATTTGTGGTATCATCCATACTCCAGAAGATGCATATTTAGAACATACATAATTTTAAAGGAAATGCATGCATGTGTCCAGAGACCCTTATGCACTGTTGGCAATCAAGTATGTGGCAAGAAATAACATATTAATTTTTCTTCTTTTAAATTTCTTTAAACCACTCATTAAATAGATTGCATAGTATAAATTTGCAATAAAACACTAATGTACTTACTAGTAAGAAAAGCCCTAGAATACATAGATAGCTAGCAGGTGGTCAATTTTAACTTGAAAAATAGAACTTGTTAGAAAGTTTTCACAAATTATTCTTTATAATAATGATGTGTACCTCATTTTGGACCAGCTACAGCTTCTTTTCAAAAACTAGCAACAACTGAGTTTTTTGAAGGAAATTTGGGTTGGGACGTAGCATTCAGACTTTCTTTCTTTCCTCTTTTTTTTTTTTTTTTTTTTTTTTTTAACTTAGCAGTTCCCTCTTTTAAATAATTAGCTGAATAGAATATCCATACATGTATATAATCAATCACACAGGGTGGGTTTGTATCTTTCAAAGCTCCTTTTAGAAAGACCCAAATAGCCAACACTTCTAGTTAAATAAATAGTAGTTAAAAATAGCTATTAAGTTTATATATATATGTATATCATGTTATCATATTTTAATGCTAAAGAGCATTGCTTTTTACCTGGTAATTTTGTCACTTGATGTAATTTTAAGGCATGACATAGTCATGTCTAGCAATTCTAGTAGTACATGCATTTGGAGAGAGATGTTTCACTTTGACGTCCTACATCTCTGCAATGCTTTTGGATGTCAGGTTTCCCTGGAATTTTTCATAATGTTTTACAATGAAAGGCACTGGAGACATTATTTTATTGAACCGGATGACCCAAGACCTATTTATATAGCTATGGTTGGACTTTTTTTTTTTTTTTAAATGAAAGATGAACAGCCATTATTAGTCTTTCCCTATGCTTAAGCATATCTTGGCTAACAGAGAGTCTTAAAGGAATTAGTAGAAAACCCTGTGTATTTCTACCATTGTAGGCAAAATGCACATTCAATTCTTTAATGGTTGGACTGCAGAACATATATAGTTCATTTTTCACTTCCTGAATGATCTCTTCCTACAGGTCATTATGTGAAAAGGAGACCTGCTTGTTGTCCTTGAAGCAAATGTTTGTTGGGGAATAGGCGTTGAAGTACAAAATAAGTGCTTATTTAAGTGTCCTTCCCAACTTTTTTTTTTCCTTCCCAGACAAAGCACATCTGAAATCTCAGGAAGTGTCATAAAATGAAACTTCCACCTTACATACAGCTCCAGACCAAAGCTTGTGGAAAAAAAAAAAAAAAAAAAGGTGTGGGTAGTGGCCTATACCTTTCTGTACAATAGATGGGGTCAAATTAAGTGTGCATAAACAGTTCTTTTGGCCTTTGACTGTATGGATAACTTGGACATGTAATAAAAACAATTCTCCATAAGTTATTTGTGTTTTATGCCTTATATTAACTAGGTAATTAAATGAATATGCAACTATGAATTTGTATATTTACAAATTTATGATTTACAGCATGAACCCAGGGCATTAGAAAAAAATTCCCTTCAGGAAGAAAATTAAAACCAAACACTTGGCAATATGCATATTTTTTCATTGTTTCTTCTTTATATAGCATACATTAAACAGAGAGTATGGATAAAATGCCTATGTTTGGATTCAAACCAGTTCAGCACTTAATATTAATTGCTTTGACAAAAAAAAAGTGTTAGAAAGCAACAAAACAAAACAAAAGCTCCCTGACTGAACATCTTTTGTTGAAGTCCCAGCTCCACTAAATCTTCCAGACAGAATTTCCTTTGTGTAAAATTTTAATTCCCACTTTTCTCTTTAAAACAGTAGGTGTCCCTTACAAGAGCTATAATTTTTGCATAATTGGGCAGCCTAGGACTCTTTCCAAATTTTCTATGATGGGCATAATTTTTCAGCAGCACATCTGTCATAAGTTTACAAAATTCTAGGAGCAACTATCCAAAAGAAGTAAATTATGATTCATGCAATGCCTATAAAATGTGATAGAGAAAACCTTGGTTTTTTCTCTCTATTCAGAAAACATTAGTTTTGTCAGTTTGCACTTTAAACACCTCCTAATAATATATAACATAGGCAACATTCTGTTGTTTCCTCATGAGTTACTAGTTTATTGAGGCAAATTTTTAGTTTCATATGAAAAACATATGCCCATTTGGAAAAAAAACAAAAAAATAAAAAAAACTCCAACACTCTATATTACTCCAAAGAATAATTTATTCTATGAATAAACTGTTTTCTGCACACTGGTTTTGCAAGAAAAAATGTAGAAAGGTAGAAAGATATTTTGGTAGCTGCTTTGTTGTTCACGTGTTTAAGCAAATCTCACGTATGACAAACATGAACGCTCCTCTTGCTTTGAGCTGACATAGAAATTTGGTGTGCTTCCATGGCCACAATTTTGTTCAGATTTTAGAAAATAAGTAGGTATAATAAGTTGTTTTTCCTATATTACCTGCTCTACCTCAAAGAAAGTTTAATTCCTACTTTGGTTTTTGAATCTCCAGAACAGAAGAAAGCAAGAATTTAACCGACTGTAATTGAGATGCAAGTGTAAACAGAAGTACTTTGAACACTGAAAAAATTAGTCAGTCACCATCTTACCTATCTTTGTTTGAGATGATATTTTTCCTTGTCTTTCCTTGTCTAGGTACCTCATTTGTTATGAGAAAATTAAGGTTATGGTTGTTTGTATACTGTGGAGAAAATGCTTTCTGCCCCACCTGAAGGTCCATGTATATTGATTACAGTAATTTC
>VRYO01002772.1:37550451-37567723 GCA_009812075.1 Sialia sialis | reverse complement strand
TTTTTTTTTTTTCAATTTTGAGGTTTTTACAATCAAATGTACTACAAGACTGAGGGTGTTGCTGGGGTACTTGCATTAAACTCAAACACATTGGCTGGGGAAGGGTGCCCTATCCTGATAAGGAGGTAGAGGATGGAAAATTTAGGGAACCTGGGACATGAGTGAGTGGCTTCACTGAAGACTACACTCAAAAATCAGGTTGAACTATAACAGTGAGATCTGTTCAATCACTCTCATAGTTTAAGCCCAGCTGGCCACTAAGCACCACACAGCTGCTCACTGAATATTCCCCCTCCCCTGTGGAATGGGGAGGAGAATCACAAGTAAAACATGTGGGTTGAGATAATAACAGTTTAATAATTGAAAAAGAAAATGATAAAAAAGAGAAGAAGAAGAAGAAGAAGAAGAAGAAGAAGAAGAAGAAGAAGAAGAAGAAGAAGAAGAAGAAGAAGAAGAAGAAGAAGATGAAGAAAAAAAACCCAAACAAGTGATGCCGAACACCACAATTGGGCACCACCCGCTTACTAGTGTCAGGCTCCCATTCCTAAACCCAGATCAGCCACTCTTCTGAGTTAATCCCTCCAGTTCTTGTACTGGGCATGACATTTTGTGGTGTAAAATATCCCTGTGGTCTATTTAGGTCTCCTATCCCAGCTGTGTTCCCTCCCAGTTTATTTTGTGTTCCTTCTCGCTGGCAGAGCATGAGATGTGGTAGGGGGCAAAATTCCTTTATTAGGACAAAAAGACATAGCAAAAAGTCAAAACATCTGCGTGCTATCAACATTCACATTCCCGATCCAAAACACAGTACTGTAACAGCCACTGAAAATAAATTAATTCTATCTCAGATGAAACCAGGGCAATCACTCTCTGATTAAGGTCAATCAATAACTTGGCAGATGGTACAACTAAAGACAGGAAAGACTCTGATGCTGATGAGATTGAAGATACAAACTCTTTCCAAAGTCCAAATGATCAGACTGTTAGATGAGTTAATGCTGTCAGAGTTCAATTTTTGCCTTAGAAGTTGGTATATTTTATTTAGTCAAATGTATTTTCTTCTAGCACAACATAGAAAGGGGGAAAAAATAGTTGGAATGCTTGATTTTTTCCTTAAAGGGAGACCTGGGAAGAGCTGAAGTATCTAGTGACAAGAAAAACTATCAGAAAGCAAGTATTACAGCAGCCACCACCTTTGAGTCTCATATATCTGTGTATTGCGGGTGTTCTGAATCAGAACCTTCAGCATCTGCATTTGTATGTTGAAACAGAATATAGACTGAGGTACTACATGACATCAGAGAGGACCAGATTTTGTTACGATATATTGAAAAGTGCATATACTTTAGGAAAGGTAACTAAGTTTCTACAAATATACTGTGTATTTTTTATCTCTCTAGAGTTCTCTCAGACTGTAGATACTTCAGTTAACTTCTCTAGGCCTTGATTTGCCTGCCAGTTAAAAAGACAGATACAAAACCTTAAAAAAGTTAAAGTACTTTACTTAAAATGTATCAATATTTCTAATCAATTTTTTGTCCTTGGAAATAGGGAAATTTAGCAATCTAGAACATAGCAGAGGGAATAAGGAACTTCCTTGGTATTTTTCCAGAAAACCTTTTTTGCTTAACTTTCCAGACAAAACACTTTGCCCTAGTTGGAGTTGACAGTAATTTTTATGACAAATAAATTAAGTCTCATCATGATTATATTTCACTGTTCAAAGAACTCCCTGCAGACTGGATGCAAGTTGTTCATCATTTAGCAGAGCTGATTTGACATCAGTCTGAATTCCGTAGCAGCCAGCATGTCATTTAAACCACTCTTGACCAGAGTGACTTGAGTGTGTTGACACTGAATTAATTCAGAAGTCTAACACATTTATTCTAAGTCTGTTTACTGAAGAAAATAAATGAGTAACAATAAACTAAACAAAAATTATTAAACCAGCTTAATTCATCAGGAAAATATCTAGGGTAAATTTAAAAAAGAAAAAAAATAAGAAAAATAGAAAGTTCTGCAGTGAACTTATTTTAATGCTACAAGTATGTCTGGGGACTCTGGATTTTGTTTTGCTTCTTTTTCTAGGGTGTTGTATAAAAAAAAATATTTCCAACTAATACGTGCTAATTGATGAATGTATTTGTATTTGACATCAGAAAGGAGATAATTTCAGTTCAGAATAATTTTCCATTCATACTAACACAAAAGTGAAAAAAATAGTCTGCTGTGAATAGATGTTTAGCAGATGTAAAACTGTCATATATAATCTATAAAACATTATATTGGCGACAGGGCCCTTGTTGATAAAATGAACAGTGTCTGCCCGGGCTTCAGCTAACTGTCCCAGTTCTGCCAATTACGAACTGACAAAGTTAATTCCCTTAAAGTCAGTGCTCTGAAATATACTACCATAATACCTTTAAAACCTGTTCAACTCCACATTCCCTAGAAAGAAACAGAATTACATTTGGATTTCTATGTCAAGGACTGGATTTTGGAGTGAATCTAAAATGCCCTATGGAAATTTGAAAACTGGGTGACTGAATATGACATATCTTGTTATTAGAAAATGCCACCCTTTCTAGATTCCTTTAAAGACAATTGATAGAACAGCATATGTTGACCCACAAGCTGAATTGTTTTTCTGATGTCAGGATGGAAACTAAGATTCTTGAAGATATGAATCTCAAAGAAATCATTAGGAAAATAAATTTAAACAATTAAATCTTCAATTCCACGTAGGTTCCCATAAACCTACTGTTTCAAGTTTTTGCAAATTAGTGAATAAAATGCCTACCACCAGTTTTAGTTGCCCTAGATGTCTTAGTCCCTACCATGCTGATGCATGGCTCTCTGAATTTCAAAGAAAATGGAGCAATTAAGGATTTGGTAGTGTAGACTGAATATCATTACTACACAGAATTCATCTTTCTTAGGTACATGGATCCCTTGGTCAAGCTTTGGACTAAACCACAAGTAAAGTAAAGTGGAAGAAGTGATCACGAGGGTCAGGGTGGATAAAGAGCAGCAAGAAATCTAATGCAGGAAGGAAAATTGGGATCATGGGAATGAGAACAGATTTGTGGTGAAGAAAACTATAGAGAAAGGGATCCATTTGGTTGTAATGAGATAATGGCAGAAGACAAAATTAACTAATTTCAATGTTATTTTTTGCAAACTGATCAGCAAAATGATTTGTAAAGAATCAAGAAGGCTGGGGATAAAAAAAATTGAAACATAAAATATGATCCAGATGAATATGAGCAAAATTTGGGCTTCACCAATACCCAAAGTGTTGGGTTTTTTCTATAGATGTTAAAGAATGTGAGAAACTACTGTGATTACTTGCAAAAATATTCATTGTGGTAAGGACAAAGAAATAAAGTTACCCCCCATTGACTTCTGTGTTGCATACATGGTTATAGTTTGAACAAGTGGGAAAAAAAGTTCTCCTTATAACTAATTATGTATGCATTTTGCCATGTGTGCAGATATCTGGATAAGTATGGATGCATGTATTTCCTGACTTATAGAAGAGAATTAACAATGCTTTGCAGAAGTACAAGTTGATCATTATATATATGCTTACACATGCAATCCACAAAATCTATTTTATTCCAAGAAGTTAGGAAGTAAAATTAGCATTCAAATGTGATCAACCATACAAGAGAACCTAAAGGCACTGAGAAACTGAAGTCTGGATGTGCCAAGAAGCCAGATGCTGCCTTTGGAATAATATTTTTCAGGCCTTGGCATCAAAAATCTGTGATGCCATCCAAATGATTCCCACATCCTATAAAAGCTGTTTTCTTCAAAAAACATATTAGCTATATTAACTATCCAGCTATAGAACAAAATTAGATGAGGGTTAAGATCTAAGCAATCTATTTGAACTTATCTTATAAGAAAGGAAATTTACACACTTAAAATACCTGAGAATTTTTTTTTAATATGAGACTTAAGTCAAGAGGATGGATATGAGAAAATTAGAAGACCAGCATTTTTCTTTGTGCTCCATGAGTCATTTTGTCTTTCTAACACATTGCCATGAATTTCACCCTGTAATATTAATAATAAATAGAATCTAAGACAACAGTCACAAATAACTCCTCTGAAGACAAGCTAATTGTATATAATAATTTTTTTAATGTTATTTCCATTATGAAACACCAGTTTTTTACTACAGGAGTTTTTTGTTCTATAACAGCTACTGAAGTAATGAGAGCTTTGCTCTTAATTCAAGACTCTTGAGACCATGTCATAAAGCTGTCACTGTAAGATTTCGTAGGACTTGATTTTTGATACACCTTTATGATCTTTACTGAGTATCTTCCACACAGCTCACAGCTCACAAGTGATTTCACTGGAAATTCTAGAATAAACAAGGAGGGAGAATGTCAAAGAGGTAAGACTGGTCTGGCAGCAGCTGTGTGACTGGAAGAAGATTTTTATTGTCCTTTTTTTCCTGGCAGCTCAGCTCCAGTCCCCAAGATCACTCATCGCCTTTCTGATTTCTTAGCTGTGTGGTAGCTCCCTAAACAATTTCATTTCAGTTGTCAAATACTTGCTGTTTAAACTGCTTAAACTAACTTCTGCTTGTTTCTCCTGAAAATGGTACAAAATCTTAAACAAGGAGCTTAATGGGCAGCTCTGATGCAGACTAGTGGTGAACAAACAGCTGGGGCAAAATGGAGGATGAGGGCAGCAATAGCTTTTCCTGGAAGAAGTACAGATGAAGATCTATAGGATGAGACTTTATGCTCAACTATTCTAGATGGATAACAAGAGTTGGATAGGGAAAGTAAAAAAACAGTTTCCAAAGAATTGGTAAAAAACAGTTAAAAATTGTTTTAATAGAACTGATTAATTGGATGATCTCTCCTTTGCAGAAGCACAGAATCAATTAGGTTGGAAAAGACTCCTGAGGTCATCAAGTCCAACCTATTTTTTACAGTCCACCCAGTTTGTCTTTTGTTTTCAGGAAATACACCAAAAATGCAGTATCTATGTATCTATACTAAATATTTTAAAATCAAGTGTGGGTGTATTAAGAAAGATTGGCATTAATACAATCCAAGCAAGAGTATTGTATTGTTTTGTATTGTCTTGTACAGTATTATTACCTGTAAGGATACACCAGAACAGCATTTGTCATCAAAATCAGCATTTACTGATATTTAGTGGAACTGCCTTTCTCATTATAAAAGTCCGATCATCTGCAGAGTCCACACCACATTTTCACACAGGGAAGTTTATTTCTGGAAATAATCAACAACGGGATAGTAATTTTTAATTAAAACACTTGCTTTTCTTATGGAATGTCAGTGCAAAAGAGATATCTTTATCATGTTACCAGAGCTCTCCATTTTCAGCATGATTTCTCCCACTTCTCTGATGTGTTCTGACAGGAAGTGGTCTGGCTCCATCTGTTCTATAGGATTTCCATGGATAGATGAAAATAACAGTAAGATCTCCCTTTAGAGTTATTTTCTAGGACTGATCACACACAGATTCTGCTTGTACAGCATGTATCCAGTGCCCTGTCTCAGTGACTGCTGTTGTGCACACTCTGTGTATCCATCTGTCTTGTATTGGTGAGTCCAAGCATGAATCCAAAACTTCAGGTGTGGGTTCACAAATGCTGCACGAAAGGTAAGGCTCTCCCTGAACTCCTTGGATCCACTGACAATTCTTCACAATATGATCTATTATATGTTTAGTCACATAAGGTCAATAAATACATCTCCCATAGTTTTTATTGTCTGACTTGAGAACTCTGGAAAAGGTAGGATTAGAGCTTGAACCCAAACAGTTCAAAGGTATTATTTTACACAGATAGATGAAATAAATGTAAAACTTTTTTTGTGGTCTCTATGTGTTCATTCATCAACTGTAAAACAATATCACTCCACCTCTCAGGGATGCTGTAAAAATAAATTAATTAATGTTTATGATATATTCACACTCCCCAGAGGAAAAGGTCACAAGAAAATAAATAATTTTGTCTTTGAAGAAACGTTTGATTAGTGTCCAAAAGTGAAAAATTTTGAATAGATAAAAAATATTTTGTAAAAATTTCTTGATAACTGAACAGCATACAACTTGAGTACTGAATAAGGAAATGAAAAGCATGTGTTTTTATGAAATTTCTGTGAAAATGCATTTCATAGATAAATAGAATTGTTTAGGTTGGAAGGGACCTTAAAGGTCATCAAGTTCTAACCGAACTGCAGTGGTCAAAGACATTTTTCAGTAGAGCAGGTTGCTCAAAGTTCCATCCATCCTAGCCTTGAACTCCTCCAGAGATGAAACATTCACAGCTTCTCTGGGCAATCTATTCCAGTGCCTCACCACCCTCATAGTAAACAATTGTTTCCTAATATCTAATTTAAACCTATTCTCATTTATTTCAAATCTATTACTCCTTGTTCTGTCACTATGTGGTCTTGTAAAAAGTCCCTCTCTCTTTCTTCTGTCTCCCTTCAGGCTCTGAAAGGCCAAAATTAGGTCAGTCCCAAGCCTTCTCTTTTCCAGGCTGAACAATCCCAATTTTCTTATCCTTTCCTCACAGGAGAAATGCTCCATTCCCCTAATCATCTTGGCAGCCTCCTCTGGACTCGCTCCAACAGGTCAATATTCTTCCAGTGACAGAACTGGATGTAGCTCTCCAGGTGAGATCTCACATGAGCAGAGCAGAGGGGAAGAATCCCCTCCCAACCCTCCCATCCTGCTGGCTATACTGCTTTGGATGCAGGATATCCTACCAGAAAACAATTGGCTTTCTGGGCTGTGAGTGCACATTGCTGGGTCATGTCTAGTCTCTCAACTCTAAATCCTTCTCAGCAGGGCTACTCCTGATCTGTTTATCCCTCAGCCTTTGTTGATACCAGGGACTGCCATGACCTGGATGCAACACCTTGTGCTTGGTCTTATTAATCCTCAGGATATTTCCATGCATCCACTTCTTGAGCTTTCCCAGGTTCCTCTGGATGGCATTCTGTCCTTAAGGTGTGTCAACAGGACCACTCAGCTTGCTGTCATCAGCTGATTTGCTGAGGATGAACTCAATTCCCTTATCTGTGTCATTAATGAAGATATAACACTGATTTCAATAAAGGTTATGAGAGACACCACTTGTAACTGGTGTCCATTGGGACTCTGAGCCATCAATCACTACCCTCTGGGGAAAGGACTCAGATTCTTGAAAACCTCAAGCTATCAATTGTGAATAAAATTTAAAATTTCTAATTGCTTATCTTTCAGCTGCAATTCTTCAGAAAGTGTTATATATTAGTAGGTATTGCTCTTTAAAGCAGAATGAAAACTCATGTTTTAAGTGTTAATTTCAGCATATCAAGTTGTTAACACGGAACTGATTAATTTAACTTTATGTAATCACACACAACAGTGATAAATAACTTCTTGTGTTTCTACCAACCCCGAGTTATAAAATTTTGTCCAAAGCATTTTTTTGTTGCAGATAGCTGTATTGCTATGCTGAAACACTAGCTCATGAATATAGTCAAAGTTTTTTATGAACTTAGACATTAAAGATTACCATAAATAAATATACTGCTACATAATCAATGAATCAGAGATAATAAAATAAGAAGATATCTGTTTCAAATATCTTACACACTCAGATCTGTAACAGAGTTTCCAAATTACATTACTGACAGTACAATAGGGAGCATTCACATAAACTTGTGCTTGTTTTGGCTGAGGTAGAGTTAATTTTCTTCCCAGTGGCTGGTATGTGCTGTTTTGGAATTGCGCTGAGCACAGGGTTGATAACATAGAGATGTGCTCACATAGAGACAAGTGCTCACATAGAAACAACTCGTGCTGCATTGGTAAGGGGGTTAGGGTTATATGGGAATTTGGAGCATACACAGATGGGAAAACTGCCCCAGCTGACTAAAGGGATATTCCATATTCTATGACATCTTGTTCAGTACATAGAGTGGAGGGAAGGTGGTAGGGGGAAAAAGAAGGAAGCAGGGGATGTTTGGAGTGATGGTGTTTGCTGTCCCAAGTCCCTATTAAATGGTATGGAGCCTTGCTGCCCTGGAGATGGCTGAACATCTGGTTACAGCTGGAAGTGGTGAATTAATTCCTCGTTTTGTTTTACTTGCGTGCATGGGTTTTACTTTATGTATTAAACTGTCTTTATCTCAACCCATGAGTTTTCTTACTTTTACTCTTCTGATTCTCTTTCCCATGGCAATGGTGGGGGAATGAATAAGCAGTTGTGTGGAGCTGGTTGCTTGGAGGGTTTAAAACACAAAAATAATTCAAACTACCATATAAAAAGAAAGTTTCAGTTCTAGATCTCTTTTAATAAACTTGAAAAGTACATTGTGTATGGCACCAGCACATTTCAGTCTTTTTGTTTGGATTTGTTTGATTGTTTTGCTTTTGTTACTGAGAACTTGGCTAGGAATGAAGGTCAGGAAATTGACTGATCCTGGTCTGCCCTTCCAGACAACTTCATGCAAAGCCACTGTTAGCTGCAGGATCATTGTAGCTTACCATCATATTGCCCAAACAAAATGCATAAAGTCAGATATAGCTCAGGTTGCTAATAATTATCCACATAATGTGTTGTGGAGGTAGGCAAGATGGTAATAATATTCATGGATCCGTAGACTGTGCCAAAATATTTGGCCAAAGCATTTTCATTTGCTCCACAGTTTCACTAAAAATACAATAACTGTCTGTAACTTGCAAGCCTGCCATGACAAGGAAGGCTGTAGCTGGGCTTAAACAAGAGATGTTGTTAACATTTATTGTACAATAAAGTCATATCCATGATTATTCTTCTTAGAATTTTTTGTTTAAAGGTTCATAAGCTAATGATTAGAAAAAGTTTGGATTTTACCTTGTGATTCCTATGTGTCTTAATAATATTTTTACTCAATTTCTCACCATGAAAATGTGGGAAGTTGGTCTCAAAATACAGCTCCATTTTAAAGAGTGCATCAATAGTCAGTGTAAAGTACACCAGCATTAATAGATACAACAATAAGCAGGAAGCCGTGAAACCATGATTGTTATTTCCTTTAAACTCCAAATCTTCTACTGACATGATGCTGTTGACCTTAGTCATATTAAGTATAGATCCAACTGCTTGCCTGTCAGCTAGAAAGAGTGCCTGGTTGGCAGTGTCCCTTGGGAAGAAATCCTTGAAAGGCCACAGAGTCCAGGAAGGATGGATATTTTTCAAGAAGACAATGTTAAAGACATACAAGTGGACCTTCCCCATGTGCTAAAAGATAAGCTGTTCAAGAAGACTGGTCTGGCTGAAGGGAGATATTTGGTTGAAAAACAGAAAAAAAATAGTTCATACCTTTGAAAGAAGAGGCAGGCAATTCAAGAGAACTACAAAGATGTTTAGGGAATATTCAGAGAGAACATCATAAGAGCCAAAATCCAACTAGAACTTAATTAGCTGCTGCTGTACAATACAATAAAAAATTTTTATATAAATGCATAAACGACGGAAGAGGAGGTAAGAAGAATCTCCATCTTTTATTGGATGCAACAAAGGATGAGGAAAAGGCTGAGTATCTTCAGTCTTTCTTTGGCTCAGTCATTGATAATAATAACAGTTGTCCTCCATTTTACTGTTGAAATAAACATATTTATTCATATTGTTGGGTTTTTTTTCTTTTAATTTGATACTTAATTTTACAAGTATTCATCATCAGTATGTCTCATCATCAGTATATTGGTATTCAAAAGCTTATACTGTAGTGCTAGGACTGCTGTGGTACAGCACTCTGCTCGTCTCAGAAAACTAGTTCATCAGCTGTTGTAAAAGTCAACCATTTTCTAAATGGCAGTAGTATAAATAGAATGTTAAAAAACATTAAATGATAAACAACAGAATCATGCAAATTAACAAGGCTGGGGAAAGCAGACCCATATATCTAATCTAAACATGCAAATCTTAAATTTTTAAAATGTAAACTAATTTATAAATTCACAATAGTTACTTGAAATATATTTTCTAGCATGCTAGGAAACATTTCTCACTTTTTTCCAACTACACAAAACTTCAAGTGCTTTAAAGAAATCATTAAGGTATCTTTGGATATCTAACAATGTTGAGAAAAATCCTTCCTGAATGGACAGTCCATGTATTTTTACCAGTCTGTACAGCTGTTGCTGCATTAGATTACTGGCAATACTATTTGATAAACTATAGGTTAAATAAGGAATAGTGTTACAAATAATTTATCCCACTTTGATTTATAAGTAGTGATGATGTGAGCAGAAAATTATCAATGAATATTCAGAAAACAGAATGCTCATTGTCTATTTTTTCTTTTTTTTTCAGTTATGGCATTAGTGTGTCACCTATGAATATGAAGGTAGTAGACATTGCCAATACAGACCTGGTGGGACACAAAAATAGAATGAAAGCGTTTACTATGTTTTCTGAGGAAGTACAAAATCTGAGTAACCAGGAGACTCATTACAGACACAAACCCATACTTTGCTTGACTCAGGATCACTTATTTGGATTTCTTAGATCTTGGGATAGAATCATAACTAATGAGTGTATAATATTGTGGAATCATTTTCTTTCAGTCTTATGTGCTAGCCATATTTCAATTTCCATACCATGTTTAAATAAATGGAAGCCTGTTTCAAAAAGTGTCAGAGGGATTTTGAAGTTGAGTACATAGATGATTTGGGGTATCTTTGCTCAATAGTGCTTCATAACATATTGAGTATATTTCCTCTCTCTTATTCTTCCTGAAAGGAAAAAAATTACTTGTCTTAAGCAGTTATATCTGGAATATGACTGTCATTCTGAACAATGCATTATTTCTCTCTAATCCTGGTTGAAAACCTAACTCTCTGGAAGGGTTTCAACACAACACTTCACATTTGAGCACTGATTGTAACTGATAACTATATAACAATTAGTTGTCTGTCATTGAAATCTATGAATCTTATTCTTAGACGCATCAGTCTTGCCTTGTATTTAGTACATAATGTTAGCCTCCCTCTCATCTAACCAAGATGAGAGGACATCTAAGAGTTAAATACCCCAATCTTGAGTCAATCTCAACTTTGTCTGGCTTTATATACATTAGGTATTTGATATTAGAATTGGATACACATATCTAGTTGGCTTTTTTATTTTGTGTTTATCTTCATGCTTCACATGTAACTTCTCAGGTTTTTGTTTTTTTCCTTTCCCTCTATCACTTAAAGGAATCCCTTTGAAATTATAGAGTTGAGTCTTCTTTTTTATAATTATTATTTTTTCTCTGTGGAAGAAACTGTACTCTGAGGCAAGCCAAAATCCTGCTTGTCCAATCTTGAGAAAAAGTCAAGCTGTGCAAACACGGCTGTTTCATTCTGTTTCCAATAGCTTGAGGCTTTCAGTCACACACTCTTTTCTCAGCCATTCCATTGACCTGCTCCGTATGCCCTAATATTCCCTGTTGGCAGCATTTGCTATATTTGCAGGCATTTTATATCACCCACATGCATAAAGAAGCTCAAGGGAACTGAACAATCATGTCCTGAGGGGTTACTGTATTTCTGTGTATAAAGACAGCAGGATTTCTCCTAGGCGTAAAGCATCACCCTGTCTTTATTATTCATCTTCTAGAATGAATTTGAAAAGTAAGTCTGCAGAAACTGAATGTTAGTATTTTGACTAAAATTCAGTTGAATACTTATCATGAGCCCATAGTAAAGCCAAAGAGTATGAGTAACTGCAGGCAGAGAATGAAAGAATATTCATAGAGCATTTTAGTTAAATACATGCAAACATCCTTTGAGACTGAGAATCTATTTAAGGAGATTTTGCATTAATAATAAGAGCATAAGCATTTTTATCACTAAAATTTACCTGCCCTGATTTCTGATGAGCCAACCACCCATTTAGGAAACACTCCTTCATGGGACAAATTTAGGCATATGTTCTGTAGGACAATGAGTCCTCTGTTCTAAAATTCATAGCACACTAAAATGAATGATGAATCCATAGTCTTAGATCTCTGGAATTTTTTCATTTCTGATATCTTTAGTGTTTCCTGTGGCTTAAGGTGACATTATATCTGAAAAGAATGTGACTTTACAGCAGACTCCAAAATATTCCTCTGGCAGCACCAATTGGCCTTGCATACACTGAACTTGTGAGCATTTGTTCAAGGGCCCTCTTCTCAAATAAAGAACAAACCCCCCCCAGCGGCAGGTCACTCAAAGCTAAAAAAACTTCCCAGACACAAGGCAAGTCAGCAAGCTTATCAGCAGTTTAATTCCCCAAGAGAGCACCAGGGGCCATTACATGGCCATTAGCATAGCCAGCACTGGAGTCACAGACAGAACAGAGGCAGCCAAGCAGCCAGGTAGAAATCAGCCAAGGGCTTTGCAACAGACACAGATGTTGCTGCTAAAAAATTTATTCTAGGCCTTGGCATCTGAGTCCTTTATCTGTCAGTGTTGTGTCCTGGATGAGGCCCCAGCTGTTAAGATTTTTGATGAAAGAAAGAAGAAAAAAAAGCTGAGCTGCATTTAGATGACCAGCAATTTGATTCCATTTAAAGTACTTCTCTTAAAGGGTTGATGTCTCTTTTCATAGACATCTTCTAATCGTTTCCTGCAAAATTTTCAAAAATTTCCTGCAAGTTAGTTGCTAGGGTGTATCATTTCTTATGGGGTTCAGAAACAGTCAATCGCAAGCTATTGTCTCACACAGGGGAAGGGTTGGTCCTATACAGAAGAGAACCCACAATGAAATGGATTAATGGCCTTTAAATTTGATTGTCTCTCAAATTATATGAGAAAGTTTTCACCTCTAAGGATGATAATAGTTGGGTTTTTTTACTTTTTGCCCATCAAATATTCCACATTCAGATAAATAATCTAGTATCCTCAAGGAGAATACCAAATGTTTGTGCTTTCTTTGCTTTTCCTGTAGTTTCTAAAGACCTGCTATTGTAGCTACAGTCAAGATCTGTTTGATTTGAAAGCTCTGGTATGTTTTCTTGCCTTAGTTTTCTTTGCCTACAACACATCAATCAGTGAACACTCTTGTTCTCCTACTCTACGCAATAATACATATTTTATTTGAAAAATGTATTACAGTACTAATTTTTACCAGATAATGAAAAAAGTAGCAATAACACATATCTGTTCTTTAAATTACTATTTAATATTATTATATAAGTGTATAGGCAAGTAGTAACAGATGATAGTTTGTGTTATAATGTATTGTCATGGTACAACTCGGGCAAGACAAACTGTTTTTAGACAAAACATATCTGTTTGTATCCACCTACATAAAGAAAAATGTTCTGCTTATAAATTTACTTGTTTATGAGCAGGTCATGGATTTCTACCTATCTTCCACCAGCTTCTATTTTCCAAAAATTAACTAGAGTTTCCATTTGAATGGATTTTTTCCCTTAACCATAATTTCTGTTAAAATCTTTTTTCATTTCCTAGCTGTGCTGTCAATACAGATAGAGCAAATTTCTTCACTTTCATTAGCAAATAACTTAGTGCACTTTGACCATTTTAAGGCTGCATCCAGCTGCTCGCTCTTATTCTTTAGAGATAAACCCTGAGGGCTTGAAGCCAACTGCTCCATTCTCCTTAGGTTAGTGCTGTTGTCATAAAATCCTGCACTGTTTTGTCATTTAGTCTGTTCTTAATCAAGCTACTTGAGACTGTATTGGATACCCAGAAAGTATATGACAGAATGCACCACAATAAACCTCTAGGCAGTTATAATGATTTGAAAGAGTAAATTCAAGAGCAGACAGCAATTTCTATTTGGTGTATGAGAAGAAACCCCTGATTTGGCTAATTAATCAAGATTAAATGACTGTACTCTTCTTCCTTTTAAAACAAGTGAGAAGCTAGTTATTATTACTCACCAAAACCCATTGGAACTTTTTCAGGTGAATTCTTTTGTCACCAGCCTGATATTTTTAGCAGAATCTTTTCCTTCCTTCCTTCCTTCCTTCCTTGCTCCCTCTCTCCCTTTATCTCTCTCTCCCCACCAACCTTCAGCCCCAGTCCCATAACCCAAAGACTCTTGAGCTACTTTTGCACTATAAAACAGTGCCAAAAACTAGGAAAAAAATGTCAAGAAATAATTTAGCTATTGAAACAATCTTCTAGAAAAGGCAATTCTGCTTAGCTTAACTCAAGGTAAAGAAAGACCTGAATTGATGTAATTCCCTTCCCAAACAGTTCTTCCATCTGGTATGCTATCATGTAAAAACTGATGAACAAAATAATTACTGGTTGTGCTTTCTGAAGATAAATAATTTGTCAGTTGTTTAAAAAAAATATGGTACATAACTACTCTGGTGTGGATATTTATGCCTGAAGTCAGTTACCAGGTCACTATTCTGAAACCTTGAGCAAATCACCAAACCCAGAGGACTGTTTTCTTTGAGGTTCTCTTCTTTTCACATTTCTTCTTGTTTTCCTCTAAGTAGCTGCCTGTGCTGAAAGTACCTTCAAGAATTTTACTATGCATAGAAGCACTGGATGTCTTTCATCCAATCAAAAAAATCATAAAGCTCCTTGTTCACTTTCACAGGAATAGGACTTTAAAATGATGTATCTGTATTTCACTCATAAACAACAATACTCACCTCCCCTGCCCCTGTCCCCTTCTCCCCCAAAAAACAAACCAAATCAAACCTAACAACTGTTGAAATAACTGCATCTTTTATTTGTTGTGTTAGGTTTTACAGTTGCCTGTTTTGACACCAGTTCTGATATTTAGAGATTGAGTGGCTGCACTTACACTATAGGGCATTTGCTCTGCTGTATGCTCAGTCAGATCACTGTGATCAGTACAGATCACAGTTATGGGGGAGATGTACCACATTGCTTCCTGCAATACTGGTTTTTAGACATTCAGAGAGGAATTTACTAGAATGACAACTTCTTACAGGTCAGGAGTTCTTTATTTCCCTCTCAAAGAATCAGGACACCTGAAGAGGAACAGGAAAAAAGAAGAGATTCAAGCACAGCTCAATTGTGAATTCCCCCACATCCAGGGATGCCAACGTGAAAAGCATCTGTCAACACTATAAACATGAAGGACAAACACAGAAACTTTATCTGCCTCCAAATTTCTCCAGGGGAAAATCAATCAATATAAAAACTGGAGGCTTGGATAAATTGGCCAGTGACCAGGAAAACACTAATGGATAAGAAACTGAATTGTCAGTGCACCAGATTTGAATTTAGCTCTTTCAGTTCCTGAGCAATTTTTCCCTGTTCAAAAGAGGAAATAAGACAATGTGAATTAGTTGCTATTCTTTGGAAAACTTAGTGTTTGTCTCTTTTACTAATGTTTAACATCAGAAAACAATAGAGGGCGAGTCAAAGTGACTCCTCAGCTCTGTGAGCAATACATTTACAGTCAGCATCTCTCCTATGAGTTTACCAGGAGAGAAAAAATATTTGATAAGAAGATTCTGAGATCAATTCAACAGTACAGCCAGCTACAAGGCAATGTGAATAGGAAATATTTTTTACAGTTTCAATTGTCAGAGAAGAAAAATTATTCTGTTCAATTAGAGAAATGTAGGCAAAAGAGAAAGCTGGTTGCCAGTGTGATGACCATCCACATTTCTATGCATTACTATAAGGCACACCGGATTATAAGGCGCACTTCCGGGTTGCCGACAAATTTCCAAACTTTGTCCATACATAAGGCACACCGGACCATAAGACACACTTTTTTTTTTTTTTTCTTTTAAAAAAAGCAAGGATCTGTGTGCAACAAAGTAATGAATTAGTAATGGAATTGCATGATTGCTGAGTTTACTGGCAGGTGGTCAATTTGCAAACATTTTTCACGGATCGGTGTAGCCTTTAAACACAGCCCCAGGGGCCCTCCCCATACCACAGGCTCTGGCATTCCTGCCTGCCCCCGGCACCGCCTGCTGTGGGTGCCACGGCTTGGCTTGCACTTCCGGGTTGGCAAATATCCAAACTTTATCCATGTATAAGGTGCACCGGATTATAAGGCGCACTCCCGAGTTTAAATCAAAATTTTAGCCAAAAGCATGAACCTTATAGTCATGAAATTACTGTATTCAGATTTAAAGATTTCAAAGTTTTTAATTTCCTTGCCTGAAGTAGGGTAAACATGCTGAAATAAAACCTCAATCTATAAAATCTAGCAGGCAGATCGGGGCAAATCTAATTAGCATCTGAATGAAGCATTAAAAAAAATCTGAATATTTTTGTAAGTGATGCTGATGAGTCATCAAATTTTACTGTCCTCTTTTAAGACTTCATAGAATACACTTGAGTAAGTTCTGAGTTTTAAGAATGTGTATATTCCTACTTCCACTTAGAAAAGGAAGCAGGGGAGCACTGCCGTGCAGCACCGCATCTTGGGGCTCCCGTGCGGTGCGGAAAGCCACCGCCACAGCCAAGCAGGTGGGGAGCCAGAGCCGGTTTCGTGCTGCGAGGAGGCGGCGGGCAGCCGGCTTCAAGTGCACAGTGAGGGGGTGAGCCACCAACTTCGCATGGCGAGGGGAGCCGCCACTGCTGCCAAGCAGGTGGGGAGCTGTGGCAGCCAGCGCCAGGGGCGGGAGTGCCAGGGCCCACAGCATGGGGAGGGCGCCTGGGGCTGCGTTTAAAGGCTTCGCCAGTCTGTGAAAACTGTTTGCAAATTGAGCAACTTGACAGCAAGCCCCGTGATCATGCGATTCTGTTACTAACTCGTTACTTTGTTGCACATGGATCCTCACTTTTTAAAAAAAACAAACAGCGGCTTATATTCGGGTGCGGGTTATATATGGACAAATCCTGTTGTCTTCCCGGCTATCCGGATGTGCGGCTTATAATCAGGTGCAGCTTATAATTGTGAAATTACTGTATATCAAGTTCTGGTTTTTTGGTTTGTTTTTTTTTTTGAAACAACATCTTCTAAGAAAATGTTTTTGTTTCTCTCACATTTATTATTTTGTAAACACATTTTAATCCAGAAGCAATTTATCCACATTTTGACATTTGTTGAACTCTAACAGTGTCAAAATTTGTAAAATTCTTCAGATTTCTAGAAGTGTTGACGTCAAGCTGATGCAAGGGAGTGCAATTTCCATAAATTTGAGTTATTCTGTGAAGTTTGTCTAGCTATTTAAAAGAAAAAAGATATTTTATACCTATATTTAGGTTCTTCAGACAAAAGCACATTAAAAATTGCTACAGTAATTTCACAATTATATAAGCCGCACCTGATTATAAGCCGCACCCTTTTTTT